>CM038708.1:12384017-12736517 GCA_021613375.1 Megaleporinus macrocephalus
GGTTTATGTAGCAAAAACAGTTCTAATTTATATAACATGTCTGTTTACTAATTAAACTAATAGCACATCAACTATTGTAGTCTTACTGAATATATTGAGTAACATCAACAGTACAGACTAAAAAGTAAGTGAAGCCTTGAATTGAATAACCTTTAGAACTATCACCTCCACCAAATGTTTACTGTAGCTGGATTGGTCCATTCCTGTCTGCTAATATGCTTCAGTTTATCAATATTTCTGTGATCCCTTGTTTGGACAGCCCTCTTTAGGCCCTACCACATCATCTCAGTAGGGTTAAGGTCAGGACTCTGACTTGGCTGATCTAAAACACCATTCTTCTTCTTATGCACTTCTTTAGTTGATTTGCTTGTGTGAATTGGGTCATTGTTTACAGAGGTGTGAGGTAACAAAGTACAAATACTTCGTTAGCTTACTTAAGCTGAACTTTTGGTTATTTATACTTTACTGGAGTAATTATTTTTCAGCCCACATTTTACTTCTACTTCTTACATTTACACTCCATTATCAGTACTTTCTACTCCTTACATTTACACTCCATTATCAGTACTTTCTACTACTTACATTTACACTCCATTATCTGTACTTTCTACTCCTTACATTTACACTCCATTATCTGTACTTTCTACTCCTTACATTTACACTCCATTATCAGTACTTTCTACTCCTTACATTTACACTCCATTATTAGTACTTTCTACTCCTTACATTTACACTCCACTATCAGTACTTTCTACTCCTTACATTTACACTCCATTATCTGTACTTTCTACTCCTTACATTTACACTCCATTATTAGTACTTTCTACTCCTTACATTTACACTCCATTATCAGTACTTTCTACTCCTTACATTTACACTCCATTATCAGTACTTTCTACTCCTTACATTTACGCTCCATTATCAGTACTTTCTACTCATTACATTTACACTCCATTATCAATACTTTCTACTCCTTACATTTACACTCCATTATCAGTACTTTCTACTCCTTACATTTACACTCCATTATCAGTACTTTCTACTCCTTACATTTACGCTCCATTATCAGTACTTTCTACTCCTTACATTTACGCTCCATTATCAGTACTTTCTACTCCTTACATTTACACTCCATTATCTGTACTTTCTACTCCTTACATTTACACTCCATTCTCTGTACCTTCTACTCCTTACATTTACACTCCATTATCAGTACTTTCTACTACTTACATTTACACTCCATTATCTGTACTTTCTACTCCTTACATTTACACTCCATTATCTGTACTTTCTACTCCTTACATTTACACTCCATTATCAGTACTTTCTACTCCTTACATTTACACTCCATTATCAGTACTTTCTACTCCTTACATTTACACTCCACTATCAGTACTTTCTACTCCTTACATTTACACTCCATTATCTGTACTTTCTACTCCTTACATTTACACTCCATTATTAGTACTTTCTACTCCTTACATTTACACTCCATTATCAGTACTTTCTACTCCTTACATTTACACTCCATTATCAGTACTTTCTACTCCTTACATTTACGCTCCATTATCAGTACTTTCTACTCATTACATTTACACTCCATTATCAATACTTTCTACTCCTTACATTTACACTCCATTATCAGTACTTTCTACTCCTTACATTTACACTCCATTATCAGTACTTTCTACTCCTTACATTTACGCTCCATTATCAGTACTTTCTACTCCTTACATTTACGCTCCATTATCAATACTTTCTACTCCTTACATTTACGCTCCATTATCAGTACTTTCTACTCCTTACATTTACACTCCATTATCAGTACTTTCTACTCCTTACATTTACACTCCATTATCAGTACTTTATACTCCTTACATTTACACTCCATTATCTGTACTTTCTACTCTTTACATTTTAACATAGCCTTGTTACTTCTATTTCATTTCAGCTTGTTTTCATTCATGTACATTTACATTCCAGTAAAGATTATTGATAACATGCCTTTGAAGTTTGACTGAACCAATACTTATAGACAACTAGTCATCATATCTTCTGCTCCATGAAACACATGTTAATGTTCAGTAGTAACAGATATGCTTCTTTAATATATTTACATTGTATTAAACTACATTAATTTTTAATGGGCATATATGTGGCTGAAACAGGAAGCCTAGTACATCCCAAATTCATCAACATTAACATTTTAATATATTATTATGACTTTTAGAAGAATGGGGTTTTTGGGGAGGTGGGCTAGTGCACTATAGACCCCTGTGGTGCAGCCTAATCTTTTTTTTTTTTTTTTTTTTTTACATTACTTTGACTTTTACTTTAAGTAGCTTTAAAAACAGTACTTTTACACTTTTACTGAAGTAAAAAGCTTGAGTTGATACTTCAACTTCTACAGAAGTATTTTAAACCCTAGGATCTATACTTCTACCTGAGTAATGAATGTGAGTACTTTTGACACGTTTGATTGTTTAGTTGCATCACACGTTGTCTCCTTAGATTGAGGTCATGGATGGCTGCCCTTTTTCTAACCTGTAAAACCATTGTTTCTTCAATGACTGCAAGGTTTCCAGGCCCTGAAGCAGCAAAGCAGCCTCAAACCATAATGCTGCCTCCACCATGCTTCACAGCTGGGATGAGGTTTTGGTGTGCAGTGTGCTTTTTTCTTTCAAACATAGCGCTGCACATTTTTTTTACATCTGTCCATAGAACATTTTCTCCAAAGCACTGTGGAACATCCAGGTTGTCTTGGGAAAATTTTAGATGAGGTTGAATGTTTTATAGAGAGCAGCGGCTCAGAATGAGCCTCATTCTTGTTCAGGGTGTTGCAGTTTGTAGAGTCTTCTGTAGATCGTTTGCTGTTGACCTTGGGTTCTTTTTCACCCCTTTCAGGATTGGCAGCTGTGCTTATGGAGTGATCTCTCACTCCTAGGGAGAGTAGCAACAGTCCTGAATTCTCTCCATTTGTAGACAATTTGTTCAACCATTGATTTACACTCAGGGCTTTAGCAGTGCTTTTGAAGCCTTTTCTAGTGTCATGCGTTTCTGTAACATTACTTTGGAGGTCTTCTGAAAGATGTTTGTTATCTTTCTTGAGTAGAACAGACTTGTCAGTAAGCAGCTTTGGTGTGTTGCCGTTATTTAATGGGCAAAGCTTGTATGAAATCAACACTTCCAATGTAATCTCTTTAAATGAAACACCTTTTTTATTTGCTCCTAAAGAAGCCATTAACACAGATGTTCCCTCACTTTTCTCAAGCCTGCTTTGTGCATGTTACTCAATGTGCTTAATAAAAGGCATAACAAAGTATGACTGTTTGTGTTATTAGCTAGAATTGTGAATCACAGAACAATCAAATCACATTTTATTAGTAATCAATGCTAAAATCCAGCTAATTCCAAAAGGTTTCCTTATTTTTTTTTTTGCGACTGTATGTACAAATGGAAGTTCATAGTGTTGTAACTTCTTTTCTTATATGTTATACTTATATGTTTTATTCTTGAATATACTGCAGTATACACATCATCTGAGCAAAGTCTGAAAATGATATGGCAACTGCACATATAGGCCTGCCTCAGTGTTTCACCTGGCCTATGTGACCCGTCTGGCCAGGTCATTATCTTCTGGGCTTGGGGCATATTTCCTTGGGAGGTTCCTGCTATAAAACAACAGGTTCTGCTGAGCCATGAACTATATCACGGCCACCTTTCTAGAAGAGCTCTAGCAGGCGGGCATCGTATATAAGAAATATTTACAACAATAGTGAGAAACACCTTTTAAAACCCACTGTCTATATTAACAGGGTTCTCAGAGGGCAAGTTTGGCTTTAGCCAGAGGGTTTTAATTGCAGCTATGTTAGTCAGCAAACATTAGAGCCCACTGACTTTGTTTTTCTGTAGTTGTTAGACTTGGGCCTTGTAAACTACAGCCATTCTTATCTTTTTCTCATTGCAAGGAAAGTTAATGACAGTTTGAATGATTATTGAGTAGACAAGAGCTTCAGCCAACAAAGCAGAAGTTTGGACCCAGATGTCTCAATCAGTAGAGCTGAAGAAAGGTAGACCCTTTTTAACCATCAGAGTTGCCTCACTAGGTGATTGGTGAAAGGTTTACTGTTTTCTGTTAATATTGTTAATTATCAATATTGATTTTGGCATCGAGAGGAACGTTTGAACCCTTTAGATTATATCCGCCCTAACAAATGGATCATGTTGAGCTGACCTTCATTATTACCAGTGAGAAGACAAGAACTGTAGCTACTTTTTATGTAAGTTAATATAAAAACTATTTAATTTAAAGTAATTTTGGAGCGGAATAGAGCTTATAATGCCATTTTTGGACAGCTGAAATTCTATATTTATTTACTTGAAGTTATTTACTCCCACAGTAAACTTTGTTGTTTTTTATGCGTTAATTAAAAAAAGTTAGTCTTTAAACAACAAAAACATTTTGAAAAGCTAATTGTCCTCAAACCTGGGTGCAGAAATGACGGATTAGATTAGAAATGCATGCTTCATGCTTATTGTTGGCATAGCAATAAAAACTCCACAGAGTGAGAGGATGAAGGATGAGGCTGACAGAGGAGCGTCCATGATATCAGACATCACTCAGCAGGATTTGACCCAAAGCCAATACTGACGCACTGCTGAAACATCATCATTGGCACCCCAGCTTCGTGAACTGGCTCTTCAAACACAGTGAGCTCTCAGGGTGTTACTGTGAACTTCTTTAATCAGAGATTATTTTAGTTCATGCTTTGTGGCTTCATAGTGGCTCGCTTCATTTGGCAGCTTCATTTGGATCAGGACTACGGTGAGCACGACTTCGCTGCTGGGAAGTGTTTAGCCGTGCGAGACAAAGAACTGCCAGTCAAAAGAGAGAGGGCATGTGTGTGTGTGTGTGGTGGGGGGGGGGGGGATGGGGGGGTAAATGTACAGGGGAGCACATCTAAAATATTGCTTGTGGTAAGCAACCATATGCTACAGATGCGGCAGATTAGGCTGTAAAATGCTAGAGTAGCCTTTTAAACAGCATTTCTTCTGAATCCTCCACTGGAAGTTTCTTTGGGGAACCACTTGTGGTTCTTCGATGGCTTTACTCCAAAGAACTCTTTTGCCGTATTTACTTTTAAGGCAAGAAAATACAGACAGAAAAGGGGATTGTGGTTTCCTGAATTTTGGGTGAAATTGCATCTATAACACGTCGTCTCTTAAACTGTGATTATAAAAATGTCAAAGCTTGAAAGACGTACGTTTATTTTAGAAGCTTTCGACAGTTCATGTCCGCTTGCATCTAGCTGTCCTTTCTGAAAGTTCAGTTCAGCAGCGCTACCTCTGCCTGCACTGAGCACGACCATGCCAGGACTCCCCCCATATCACTGACAAGCTGGCCGCATTATAATCTTTTTAGAATATTATATATATTTATATGTTATAATATTATAACATCTATCTATCTATCTATCTATCTATCTATCTATCTATCTATCTATCTATCTATCTATCTATCTATCTATCTATCTATCTATCTATCTATCTATCCACAGTACTGTGTGTTAAAAGCTATTTTTATAGACGGAAAGCTTTTATTTGCTCAGCAAAGCAGCACATAGTATCAATACGGTAAGTAGTGGTTTTACATATGTCAGTGTGTTTATTTAATTAACAGCGGATGTCTAGCACTGTCCAGGAGAAATCCTGCTTGCTTGGAAGATAAACACACACACACACACACAAACACAGTATATATATATATATATATATATATATATATATATATATATATATATATATATATAAATGGCAAGATGTTATTGTATTATCTGTTGTAAAAATAAGAATGATCTATTAACTGGTTCAAACATGGTCTGTGGTTAATAAAATCCTGTACATTAAAGTTAAGAGATAAAGTTAAGGGTTTCCACCTCCTATGAAGTCACCATTTCTGACATGTATGGTTTTGTCACGACAATGTCATTACGCACAGCGGTACAAATATAATAGAGTCTGCAGATGTGTCACACTGTGTGAACTTGTAATTAATTTGTGTTCAATTAATTACTATTGAGTAATGACTTCTCATTATATAATAAGCACTCGTGTCTAATACGCCTGCGAAGGAATTCCACTTATTTACACGATCAGTTCTTTTAGCTTTCACTTTTTTTCTAGCGGCAACCCAAGACACTTATTTTTCCCCCCCAACCGCTCTCCCACACACTGGATGAATCTGAACGCATGGAAGGTTCGGAATATTAATGTGGGACTGGGAGAAAAAGCAAAAAAAAAAAAGCAAAAAAACGTGAAGCCAGTTTTTTAAAGTCTGTCTCCTCTCTTCATTTTCACTTGCGTTATTTTTGTCCCGCGCCGGCTCCCAAAGGCCTGCTTAAAAAATTCACTAGCTCTCCGTAGTTGGTGGAAATAACACCAGCACATTGTCCAGGCGACAGCTCCAGGAAGTTCCAGTGATGTTTTAATATCTGAAAATGCTTGTCCACTTGCCAGGCCTGGCCAGATAACAGTAAAATAGCCACATGTTCTCCCCCCGTATGTAACACACCGTTTATCTTCAGAGAAGTGTAATATAGAGCTGTGTTCTAGAGCCGGAGTCTCCGCGTTTGTGAATAATAGAGAAGTCTGCTGTATCTGTAATGTGATCCAGTTCAGCCACTCAGCACAATATTACAGGCTTTAATTCCAGATGACTTTGCTATCGCTTTCCGTTTCATAAACAGTTGGTAATGGATGGGGACACGGCTCTATCAGATGCTGGGTATTTGGTGGCCTGCTCAGGTTGTGCGCTGAGTTTGTTTAGTATATATTAGGGGCTGTTTTACTTACGGGCGGGCCGAGAGAATGAACGATCGTGTTGGAAGCCTAGGGGGAGGCTGCAGCCACAGTTATCAAACAGAGAGGACAGGGCTATTCCTGGTGTTTTGATTTCATCTGCTGGGGATTAGATGGCGATTCGTTCTTAGGCCAAGTTTCCCAGCCGGAAATGTGTTTCTCTGGTCAAGACACGGCGGATCGGCCCACGGCGGGGGAGACGGCTGGGTGGGAGGATGATGTTGGGAGTGCTGCAAATTAAAGTTCAAGTGAATAATGTGCAGTCTTATCCCAAAGTTTGAGCGCCCCCTGATCGAATTACATGTTTTGACAGTGAAATGTAGAAGACAATATAGAATATGAAATGTGCATCACTTTCACACAAGTATTTTTTCTTTTCTGATATATTAAATACAGGAAAAAACTGTAATCAATTAAAATGTGTAGAAGTGCATTCTTATAGAGGAGGTGTGTGTATTTTTAGTCTGCTAGTGGTAAAGCCCCCTTTGCTTAATGATTTCTAATTGATTCCTATTCAGTTATTAATTATAGTTATTAATTAAGAGTGTTTTTGGTTACTACAATGACAATACCGTCTGCATCATGGGTGTAAAGGTGTGTAATATTTGTAATACAAATTGGAATACAAAATTTGTATTAGTGGATTACAAATTAGTGAAATTCCTGGGTATATAGCTCTGGTTCCTTGAAGACTAGCAGTGCAATCCAGGGCTCACCATACATGACAAATCATGCTCTAATTAAAGTTCATCATGAAATTTTAAAATCAGGTTTTTAAATCAAGTTTTTAAAGTGTTTTTAAAGTTGGAGTTTTAAAGTTCAGCTTTTAATGTTGAGTTTCTAAAGTTGGGGTTTTAGAGTTTAGCTTTTAATGTTGAGTTTTTAAAGTTGAGGTTTTAGAGTTCAGCTTTTAATGTTGAGGTTTTTAAAGTTGGGGTTTTAGAGTTCAGTTTTTAATGTTGAGTTTTTTAAAGTTGGGGTTTTAAAGTTCAGCTTTTAATGTTGAGTTTTTAAAGTTGGGGTTTTAAAGTTCAGCTTTTAATGTTGAGTTTTTAAAGTTGGGGTTTTAAAATTCAGCTTTTAATGTTGAGTTTTTAAAGTTGGGGTTTTAGAGTTGAGGTTTTAAAGTTGGGTTTATTAAACCAGGTTTTAAATGTGCATCACTTTCACACAAGATGTTTTTTTTTTATTTCTGATATATTAAATACAGGAAAAAACTGTAATCGTGTATTAAAATGTGAAGAAGTGCATGCTTATAGAGGAGGTGTGTGTATTTTTAGTCTGCTAGTGGGGTTAATTACACTGTTATTTGTGGTGAAGCCACCTTTGCTTAATGATTTCTAATTGATTCCTATTCAGTTATTAATTATAGTTATTAATTAAGAGTGTTTTTTGGTTACTACAGTGACAATACTGTCTGCATCATGGGTGTAAAGGTGTGTAATATTTGTAATTACGTTCTCCTGTGTGTGTAGAATTGCTATTGTACAACAAAAGATGCTATCCTATGACTGTCAATACAGTAAAATAGTTCAGACATTAAAGAACTCAACTGAATTCACTTAATTGACTGTTTGCAAAAATGATCACTGCCCGTGGCAGCCATCACTAAGCACCACTCTCCAAGCACCACTTTCTGGCAGCAAATCAGCCTGAATTATTCAGAGACAGTTAAAATGGGTTCGTGCTGAAGTCCAGAAAGGCCATGAGATAATTATAATCTTCCTATTATCTTGAGATCACAACTCAGTTGTTTTGTGATTCTAAGATAGCAGTTCGCTTCATAGCCTTTCTAAAGGTGTGTATCATGTGGACATGTGATATGTTGATCATCTTCTGTTTTATATTTTATTTCTAAGGCTAAAAGACACTTTGGATTAAACTACATGGAAGACCAAACTCACAGTCCAATATTAAAACTTGTCATGCTCGGGACAGGCGAGGAGACAGAGGAATCAGCAGGACGAAGGGGGACGGACGCAGATGTAAGATTTAACCAAAATACTTTTAATGAAAACAAAAACGAAACACTAAGAACATAAACAAACAAGAAATATGAACAAAACAGAAACATGGGAACCATACAAAACGAACCACAAGACAGGGAGCAAAATGGAGGCAATATATACACGGGATAAGAAGAGGGAACAAGAAACACCTGAGCACAATAGGCGGGGTCACAGATGGAAAACAGGTGAGGGGCGGAGACAAGGGAGCACATGACCAAAACAAACAGAAACACACGGCGAAAAACGTAAACACTCGCACATGGGACTGACAAGGGAAGGACAGGACAGGACGTGACAAAACTATATACAGGCTCTAAGTTAAGCTAAGCTTTGTCTGTGTAATTGTAATGCTCATTTTAATATGACTGATAATAAATAATATAATAATATTAGTTAACAATGTTAAGATCAGTTAGCTTCTTTAAAATTAATCAGTTGACAACTTTGTAATCAGTCAGATTAAAAAGGACTTACATCTCTCATATTTACACTGAAAAACATTCAGTGTAAGGAGAAATATTAATGCTCTTGTATGCATGCCGTCATTTGGATAATTTCATTGAAGTTTCCTTAAATATCCCATATCGTGGCTGTTCAAAGACAAATATGCAACTTTACAGGAGAGGCCAACAACCCACTTGGCTTTCAATGTAAGTCAATGGAACCAGAATTTTTTCCAAGCTGTGTTGGTCCAGTCATCATGATTTTTTCACACAATGTAAATGGCAGCTGTGGTGTTCAAATTATGCAGAAAAATAAAAATCGCCAAAAATTGAGAGACATGTCTTTCTTTGGACAGTCACGATATACAAGATGATGGGTCCTTCTCAGTGTCTGACACTGCTGTGACTAGCTCCAGCTTTAGCGATGGATGGATGGATGGATGGATGGATGGATGGATAGATAGATAGATAGATAGATAGATAGATAGATAGATAGATAGATAGATAGATAGATAGATAGATAGATAGATAGATAGATAGATACTTTAGATAGATAGATACTTTATCCCAAAGGAAATTTAGCAGCCAGAAGGAGTTACACAATACAGTAATAAGGGTGGTACAGTATGAACAGAGGTAAGTACAGGCTCAGCCACAATTATTAACTATAAATCATACTGTTAACTATAGATAAATATATCTAACTTATTAAAATAAGGCACAACTATATACAGAACATCTACCTACACATATACAAATTTCACTGTTAAACAGCTATAGCATTAGCTCATCTATTGGGGTAAAATGGGCTTCTCTTGCTTAAACCTTCTCTTGCTGTTTTAATTGGCAGTGGCTAAAATGTTTCTCAGGTTTGGTTATGTTTGCACGGCTTTCAGAGTGCATTTATTTCTTGTAAATTGGTCTACATGCAAAGATATGTATGTTTGCAATAAACACTCGCAGTTGTCCTTCTTATATCTTACTTATTTAGATTGGCATGATTTGCTGATCACGTGATTACAACACTAACAACGTGGATGCTCCAGAGAAGATAGTGAGGAGGCTGGTGATTTAGGGGCCCATATTTCTTGTGTCCTTGTTGGAAAGGGTATGTTGGCTTCCTTCTAACATTTCTCCTCTGAGAGATCAGATATTGAATGTTGTTATCTCTGGTTTCCTAAAAGTAATATGGGGGCACAGTGGCCTATAATCCTGTAAAGTTTGAAGTGCTTATTACTTTCTCTGGCTCTCCAGACCTCTACCGCAAAGTGAGCGTCTCGGCAAGGCCGACCAGGGTGCACCTAGGTGGAATACAAATTTGTGAAATTCCTGGGTACATAGCTCTGGTTCCCTGAAGACTAGCAGTGCAATCCAGGGCTCACCGTACACGACACATCATGCTCTAATTAGAGTTCATCATGAAATTTTAAAATCAGGTTTTTAAATCAAGGTTTAGAGGTTTAGAGTGTTTTTAAAGTTGGGGTTTTAAAGTTGGGGTTTTAAAGTTGAGGTTTTAAAGTTGGGGTTTTGAAGTTGAGGTTTTAAAGTTGGGTTTATTAAACCAGGTTTTAAAAGTTGGATTTTAAAATCAGGTTTTTAATATCAGAATATTAAAGTAGGGTTTTAAAATTGGGTTTAAAGCTAGATTTTTAAAATCAAGTTTTTAATATAGTTTTTTAAAAGTTGGGTTTGAAAATCAGATTTTTAAAATCAGGTTATTAACATCAGGATTTTAAAATTGGATTTTTAAAGTTGAGTTTCTAAAATCAGGTTTTTAATATCAGGATTTTAAAGTTGGGTTCTTAAAATCAGTTTTTTTAGGATTGGATTTTTAAAGTTGGGTTCTTAAAATCAGGTTTTTAATATCAGGATTTTAAAGTCTGGATTTTAAAATCAGGTTTTTAAAGCTAGATTTTTTAAATGACATTTTTAATTTTAAAACAGAATTTTAAAATAAGGTTTAAAAGACTTGCTTACAAAGCCACTCGTGTCAAGGTCTCCTGTGATCTCATTTATGATGTCATCAGCTGTTAGTCAACACCGGCTCACATAACGGTCCACATTGAAGTTGTGCAGCTCCTAACACACCGAACAAATCTTGGGTGATGAACCACATTTGGGGTTAAGGGTGATTATTATTATTATTTTTTGGTCAAACCATCCCTTTAAGTGCACCGGTAGCTTTCAAGTCTTCTCTTTTTTTAATTCACATGGCGTTTATTCACTTAACACATTGATGTCTACCTTTCCTAAGCTGTTTCTCTGTGACCCACATGTCGTCATTTATCACCGTTTAGCAGCTAGCGCTTGCGTTTGGCATTTTTAAACAGTGCCGGGGAGTGCGTAAGGACTGAGAGGAGTGTGAACGGAGCTGCTTGACATTCCGGTGCTAAACTCCTGTGTACTTGTGGGTTGTGGGTTAAAAGCAGGCCTCTGTAATTATGGCGGGGGAGAGCTGAAGGAGCAGTAGGACATTAGAGGTAAAGGTGTGTGGGGGATAGCATTTACAGCGTCGGCAGAGCTGCGGAAACAGCGGCGGTGCCCTTCCGAATCGGACAGTTCCATCCTCATGATTTATTCAGTGCCGGCAAGGTGCCCTTTGAAATGGCACATCCCAACAATTATGCAGTCACCTTTTTGTATCGGAAAATGACAAGTTGAAATTAAGTGCTCAAAAGATGGATACAGTGCAGCACTTGACATTTTGCTAAAGCAAATTATATTTGTCATTTCCAATTGGGATAAACAAACACATCGCCATGGTAATTATGTTGTCAGCAATATTGCGTCAAGCTATTCATATGCGATTGTCACGGACTCCGTTCGCTCTGTAATGCAAAGCAGAAGAAATGCATGAGGCGGCTTTCGGGGGCGGCGTCCAACCTTTTAGCTAGAAATAATCACCTTATCAGCTGAGCGACTGTTACATCTCCTACTATCGCCAGTGTGTTTTGATGAGCTGGAATTGGTCAAAGCCGTGATTAAAATATGGTGTTGATTTCTTTGCGCAGAGGATAAGATAGCAATTTGGGCTTTTCATTGCCTGCGAATCTTATTCTCTAGTCAAGACTAGGGCAAGGTAACTCTACTGGGCACTGATAACCCTGTGATCAGCATCAAATTTCAGTGCTTAAGTAGTCAGCTGGTTAGAAAACACTGTAAGCATATCTAATAAGGCCCATGTTTGTACATTTTCTTCTTGGTTTAACTTTCCAGCATGATGTTTATGTATTTTCGTCCACCCCAAAACTAACATAATTCATTTTTAAAGACCAGTTTTCAATTTCTTATTATCCCTTAAAATTACACATATCATATATAAGCCTGGTAGATGGGAATCAGCTCTGTTCTAATTGGCTGTCCTGTATCGTGACCCGCTTGCAAAGCAGTCGGGGCTGAAACCTTCCTTATAACTTGGGGGCGAGCTGAACCATTTAGGGCTGAATAGCTGTACTTACATAATTAATAAATAATGCTGTTTTTAATTTAATCATAAAATGAAACTGGGTTTTTGTTTTTGTATATTCATTTTGTACATGGACTGCATATGTAAGGGCTCCCAGCATGAAAAACTGGGGTTTTTTTTTATGATCTAGACTCTTTGAAATGGGTACAATGCTGTGATTGGAACCTTCAGATTGGAACCTTTTAAAAATAATGAAATAATTAAGAACACAGAAAGGACACATTCGACTTTTCCTTTTATAAACTTGAATATTGTGGCTTAGATAAAGGAAAGTATTGAGGTTACAGCAAATTTGAAGAATCAGTGTCAAAGCCAAACAGTTTGAAACCGAAGGACATGGCGGATTATGCCTCAGTGTATGTGATGTGGGGGTGGTGATGATGGCAGTGATGATAAAAAGTGAATATGATTATATTGTGTATGTATTTTATGTAGTCCTCCAACCAGTTCTAATGAGCATAGCAATGATGCAGATGGCTCTTTGTACATTACAGCAGGGAAGCTTTATGTATGTTGACATACGATTCACAAGTTGGGGTGCCGTGCAAATAAACACAGAGGGCAGTGATGAGTAAATCATTTAAACCTTATATTTTATTAACAACAATACAAAGACGATATGTGAAGTGCTGAAGCTGAGAAATTGTATTATTTATTTATTAATTGATTTTTAATATCTGCTCATTTTTAAAAAAGAATGCCAGCAACACCTTTCAGACAGTTCAGGGTCAAGTATACCGCTGTGTTCATCACCTCTTCTTTTAACAACACTCTGTAAGTATTTGAGTGTTCAGGAGACCCATTCCTGTAGTGTTGATTCAGAATCGTGTATTATACATGTAGAAGTAATATGTATTAGTTAGTGTATGCGTGCATGACATGTAACATACAGAACAAGACATTTAACAAGAATTTAAAGGAAGAAAATACAATGAAATCCAATAAAAAAATAAAGAAATAATAATAATAATAATAACCCATAAGGAGAACCTAAAGAAATATTTGAACAGCTGTACATATGAGGGGTATATTATAACATCTATACAGAATAATACAGAAAGAACATTTGTGAGATTAAACATCTGTACAGCTATTTAAGTAAGCATTATGTTACACTGTGGTTACTATAACACAGTAAGGGAAGTTAGGAGATTCAGAGTTAGGAGAGTCAGTTCATGTTTAAGTTATAAGTGTGAGGAGTCCAGTGTGCTGCTGCTCTGGGGATGAAGCTGGCAGCATATCTGCAGGTTTTCATGGCCCTGAGTCTTCTACCAGAGGGAAGTGGAAGAGGCGGAAGAGGTGATGTGAGATTATTGCACCTTTTACATTACACTGAAGCTTTTAATATCTATTATGACCTAGAAATAAATGCATTTCATCCACCTCTGACTCACTTCTGCAGCATCTGCCCATTGGCATCTATTATTAGCATGTTTAGATTTAAGGTTTTTATTATTTAAGTACAGGGCAGTGCATTAAAACTCTGGTCTGTGGCCAGAAAATAGTGGTGGATTCCTTCTACAGACTCAGGATTTACGCAGATGATAAAGATGATAAAGATAAAGTGCTGTGAAAGAAATAGCTCAATCTTGATGAATATATGAGAAAGTGAGTAAATGTAATATATATATATATATGAGCTGTGGGAGGCTGGACAGAAATACATGTGCAGGTTTTCAGAGTGGAGCTGAAAGCTTTAAGTGGTGCTTATCTGATGGGGACAGTTTTGGTGGTCTAACAGGTCCTCCCATCTTTCTCTGTAGCTTTTAATAATAGTGGAGATTGATGGCCATTTCGACTGGAATTTAAATAAAAGGCTTTTTCCGCTTTCACGCAGCACTGTACCATCTCTGCCCTGCCGCCTCAACGGTTTGAAGACTGTGGATTTGGAGAATAATTAGCAGGCTGTTCACCCCACATTCCCCCCTAGAGGATCAGACTCTGACCTTATTTTGTCTTCTGTTCACAGAAGCCCCTCCGCTGCACTTCACAGCGACCGCCCTTACAGAAGCGGGGGCAGTGCTGCGCGGTGGCAGGTGTAATCAGTAAAGTCAGTATTAGTCGAGGCGTCAGGGCCGGTCAAGGTGAGCTCGGTGCCAGAGCCTCGTCACGGCTGTCACGGCTGAAGAAAGAGTTTTGTGGAACGTGCGGCTTTGGTATTCTTTCAAGTGCGACTGCACCCCGCCGTCCCAGACGCCTCTCCGCCCTTCTGGTCTTTTCTAGGGAGGGGAAGAAAAAAAAAAAGTCTGCGGTATGAGGTGGATTTGTGGGTTATTGCTACTGCGGGGCTCAAAGAGACATGACATCAGCACAAAGTAACGTCAGGAATTCATAACAGTAATCCCACCTCTGCACTTTGTTGAAGCCTACAATCTGAAAAGAATTAGACATTCATATGATAGATGCCGAACATTTCCAGGAATGTGGTCCGGTACTGTATGTGCTGTTAATGAAATTAAAGGAACATGGGGCCACTTTCTAGGAATAACATGTCAGTGTGGACCTTCATTACATGTAATAATGCTTATATAGCCATGTTTATTGTGTTTTATGAATTGATAACATATGCCGTGTAGATAATATGTGATCTTGTCAGTGCCAAAGAAGTCAGTACCCGAGTGTAAAGTCAGATAAAGACGTTTATTCATGCCATGACACTTCCAGTCGTTTATTTTCCTCACCACCCACGCAGGTAGCGGTGCACCTCTGGGGATTAAGTCCTGAATATTCAGATGCCAGCCTGAACAAGTTGTCCAGCCTCTGAGTTATAAATACAGTGTGCTTACCATAACCATTGCAGTCCCAGCAGTCGCCTTCCCTGAAACCTCTGAGCTTGAGCATGAAGCATGAACACTGAGCATGTAGCCACTGTAGCCACTCCGGTTTCCTCCCACAGTCCAAACACATGCATGTTACTCACTCTAAATACATACAGTGCCTTGCAAAAGTATTCGGCCCCCTTGAACTTTTCAACCTTTTGTCACATTTCAGGTTTCAAACATAAAGATATGAAATTGTAATTTTTTGTGAAGAATCAACTACAAGTGGGACACAGTCATGAAGTGGAATGAAATTTATTGGATATTTTAAACTGAAGTGGGGCGTACAATATTATTCGGCCCCTTTATCTTCCAGCAACAAGACAATGATCCAAAACATGCAACAAAATCTACAATGGAATGGTTCACAAATAAACGTATCCAGGTGTTAGAATGGCCAAGTCAAAGCCCAGACCTGGATCCAATCGAGAATCTGTGGAAAGAGCTGAAACCTGCTGTTCACAAACGCTCTCCATCCAACCTCACTGAGCTCTAGCTGCTTTGCAAGGAAGAATGGGCAAAAATTTCAGTCTCTCAATGTGCAAAACTGATAGAGACATACCCCGAATGACTTGCGGGGGCCAAATAATTTTGCACGCCTCATTTTTTAGTTTTTTATTTCTAAAAAAAATTTAAATATCCAATAAATTTCATTCCACTTCACAATTGTGTCCCACTTGTTGTTGATTCTTCACAAAAATTACAATTTCATATCTTTATGTTTGAAGCCTGAAATGTGGGAAAAGATTCAAGGGGGCCGAATACTTTTGCACGGCACTGTATCTCCATTTTGATAGATTTTTATTCTTCTACATTATTTAAACTCAACAGCTGCCAGTTACATTGTGTGACAGTTTCACAATGAATGCACCAATAGAAATGCTCCAAAATAGCTTAGAAAAAAAATCTAGTTCCATTGACTTACTTTAAAAATGGAGTAGGTTTTCAGCCTCTCCTGTAAAGTTGCTATTTTGGAGGTAATAGTTTTCCATAATAAGTGGAACGAGCTCAGCAATCAGTACGAAAGTAATAAACCCATTTTAAGTAGTTGCGAGTAAGCCCATCATGTGAACAACACATGAACTGCATTACCATGCTACAGAAATGGTGGAGCCTTTAGACGGTCAGTCGGCCTCAGCTGTGGAAAGTGCTTTAAAGAAGAGCCTGTACACCACAATTAAGCCCACTGCAGCTAAGCCTGACATATGGCAGTCATTTCCAGTCGTGATTATTTCAGGAAAAAATCATTTATTTGTGAATACAGTATGTCAAATACTGGAAGTCATTTACCCTGTCATTTGTCCTCATACAGGGCCGCGGGTGGGAGTGGGCAGACATGTCTATGTCGCGGGTGGGAGAGGAACAAATGCTGCCCCTTTTTTCGGTGAGAGTGGGATAAATTCTGGTGGGAACGGGACGCATTCTAGCGGGAGTGTGGTTAGACAAATCAGTCCCATGCAGACCTCTACTGTGGAGCGAAAGCATGGCGGGCCTGGAGGTTGGGGAACCAGTTTTATGATCGGAAGGTCGGTGGTTCAGCTCCCTGAACCAATAGGACATGAATGAAGTGCCCTTGAGCAAGACACTTAACCTATAACTGCTTCCTAGATGCTGTGGATAGGGCTGCCCACCACTCCGGGCAAGTGTGCTTACTGCCCCCTAGTGTGTGTGTGAGTGAGTGTTTCAATGTGGAGGTCAAATCCCACTGTGTGCAAGCACAAATGGTCAGTGCATTGTATTGTATTGTATTGACAGTGAGCTGGAGCACACTGACCACTGGAACCCTTCACTTTGTAACACCAGTACACTACACAACAGTGCTACACTACAAATCAGCTCCAAGGTAACAGTGATGACCAACAACTTTCCCACAATAGGTCATATACTTTGGATGCCACCTTTACATTTAAAGCTTGTAAGACATGCCATACTTATGATGGGCTATGGGCACTACTTGGCAGCAATTCACAGTGCATATTAAACAAAGCTATAAGGCATAATACATTTTCATAAATATTTATATCCATGATTATAACATCTTATAAACGCATTATAGCATGTTATGTATGTGTTTAGAGGCTCCTAGACACTTACTATTCATAATACTGTAGACGGAATTTTGTACGTTTAGCAAAATAACTCACAACACATTTATATCAGGCAACTATCTAATGGTTTCTGTTCTAAGTATGTTTCGAGTCAACTGTTTTTCTGTTCTTTTTCTAAGCACAGGCAAATGACTGTCGGCGGTAATCAGCCGTATGCTACAGATGTAGCAGATTAGGTGGAAACATGCCGGAGTATTCATTTAAAGAGAAATTCCACTGCTTGTGCAAAAAAAGGCATAGTTAAACCATTAAGACATAATCAAAGTCATTCAGCGTGGTAGCATGTGAAATGCTCCGTACTAGAAAATCGACTTACCCAGTCAGAAATGTTAACAGTGGTGGTGATGGGAACCAGACGTCTGAACAGTTTAATGCCTCTAAAGGTTCCCTCTAAGAAAGCTATTGCTAAGTGCTCACTAATATACTGCTGATGCCTGGGACATTGTTTTATTATCATTAAGAGCCTAAAACAAGCTTTTATTACCACTATTTTACCATCATCACCATTACACATCCTCACTGTCCAAAGAAAAGCAAGTATCTTCATAATGACAACTTTACAGGAGAGGCCAAAAACCTACTTTACTTTCAATGTAAGTCAATGGAACCAGATTTTTCTTTTTAGTTATTTGGAAGCATCTTTATTGGTTCATTTATGATCAGGTCTTTACACAAAAATTTAAAAAGCAGCTGCTGCAGTCAAATGATGTAGAAATATAAAAATCCACAAAAATACATGTTTTTCTTTGGACAACAATGATATACAAACTCAGAAGACTATATTTGTGTTGTAGGCATCTGGACCCCTGGTTCCATTCACCGCCACTCTTACAAAATCAAATAAAGATCTATAACAAACAATTTCCCACCCACGCACCCTGAACGCCTTCGTTTACATCCCAGCCTCTGAGTCTGAGAAATGTTGAAAAATTGGTGTAATTCCCCTTCGAGTTGACAGCTTAAACTGGAGCGTGTATACTGATGTAAAACCAGCTCCATCTGTGCAAATCCTCATCTAAGCCAGTGTTCTGTTAATTTTGCTAGCATTACATAGATCTGCTGTCAGCTCAATTTCATGTTCTCTAAGCTTTGACAGCTGGATTTGCTGATGAAATGCTTCGAAATTAGTTGATGAAAAATTACCAGTTTAAGGCGAGCGACCAACAACCACGTCGTCATAAAGGACACAAGTATGCCAAGTAAAAGTCATAGACAGCAGTAGCCGGGTTGCATCACTAGGGGTCAAAAAAGAGCCAGACTTGCTCCCGCTGTGTCAGGTTTATCATATCTGAATCTACATGTCGAGAATGAGAATCAGGGTTGATGAATTCACATTAAGCCCTCTCAAACTGCATATATCATCTGGTGGAATTAAGGTTCTTACACAGTTCTGGGCTTGGGCTTGCAGTTCAAAAGAAGTTAATAAGCTTTTAACTAGTGAAGTAACTTACAAGGATCCTCAGACTCGTACAGCTAAGTTACTAAAAAGAATCTTTAAAGCAGCATCCACTGAATGGGTCGTTAGGGCACCAGATGAAGGTTCTTCTATGGCATTGCTCCAGGGGGGCTTCAGTTCTTATTGGGTTCATCCTAGCACCTTTACATTATACAGAGATGTGTCAACACTGGCTTATTCACCTTTTTAGAATGGTGCCACTAAGGTTTCTCTGAATGATGCCATAGAATAACCACTTTTTCTTCCTTGAGGAACCAAGTTTGAACATTTATGAGAGCAAAAAATCTTTTTAAGGGCCTAAAGGCCTATTAAGAGTCAGGGTTAACAAAATAACAAAAACTGAAATTGAGAAAACAATAACTGAAATAAATAAAAACTGTAATAATGATAACTGACTGGAACTGTACTATGCATTTACAAACCTAATTAAAACGTACTGAAATTATAGATAGAATATCATTAGTTTTTCGTGTTTGTCAATTTATTCATAAGCCTTGTGGACTAATATTAAATAGATTTTTTTCCACTTGAGCACTGATGCCACTTCTTGTTTACAGTCTGTTCTGCTCTCCACGCTAGCCTGCAAATGGCGACAGCAAAAGTTGGGAGAAAGAGTCTCAATCTCAAAGTCTGTTTGAGAAGCTTGCCTGAGAGGGCTAATTGTGAATACCTTGACGAGCTAGCCTCTCTGAGTCCCCCCCCACCCCCCGATAGTTAAAAAACCAAAACTATTATAACCTTGCTAAGAGTCCAGAGTCCTACCAATTTATAGTTTCTTTATACTCCCAACTCTTCACACTTGTTTCAGAAAAACCTTTATGGAACAGTTTTAATGTGTAAAGAAGCCTTAAAGTTTGTGAGTGTGGGCATCACTGTGCCATTTAAAGGGGGTTTTACTTTAATGTTTTTTTTTCTGAGAATCTTTACATTATGCAGAGACAGGGTGCAGAATAATTAACCTCTTGAACCCCCTGGATGCATCATCACTGACTTCTTTACACTTTTAAAATTGTTCCACAAAGGTTTCTCCAAATGAAGCCATAGAAGAACCACTTTTCCTTCCTTGAGGAACCAAGTTCGAACATTGAGAACATGAGAGTAAAAACCTTTCTGAGGGCACAAAGAAAGTTCCCCTTAGTTTAAAGAGTGCTACCAAATATATAGTTTCTTTGCACTCACAAATCTTCACACTTGTTTCTTTAAAAAATGAAAAGTAGATATTCTATGCTGTCATTCAGAGAAACCTTTATGGCGCAATTTTAATGTGTAAAGAAGCCTTTCAGATAAAGTTGTGAGTACGAGCATCACTGTGCCATTTAAAGGGGGTTTTAGTTTAATGCTTCTAGAGCTTGTCCTAGAATTGTTACATTATGTGGAGACAAGCTTCATAATAACCTGTTGGACCACCCGTATGTCTCAAAATCAAATTGAAATAAACTTATTGTGAGGTTATTCTGTCTAATAGGGGAATAATAGATGCTCCAATCCTATTTCAGGGATTGGTCATTGTTTAGCCCACTTCACCCAACAATTGGCAAGCTAACTGGTGCTGCAGCACTGATCTGTCTCAAGGTGGTGCCGTTGCAAACTGGTTCACACAGGAGGTCCACCTAGCAACTGGAACTATGTCTGAGGTACTTCAAACTTTGCAATATGTTGTAACATACACCGATCAGCCATACCATTAAAACCACCTCCTTTTATTCACATCCATTCTCCATCTTATCAGCTCCACTTATAATCCAGGAACACTTTGTAGTTCTACACTTACAGACTGTAGTTCTTCTGATTCTCTGCATGCTTTATTACTCTGTTCTTCAATGATTGGGACCCCCAAAGGACCAGCACAGAGCAGGTACTATTATTGCAGTGACACTGAGGTGGTGGTGTGTTAGTGTATGTTGTGTTAAACACTATGTCCACTCACTGTCCACTCCGGTACACACTCCTACCTTGTTTTGGCTGCACAGTTTGTGTTGGTCACCTTCTGTTGGCTGGATGTTCTGAGACACTGATTCACCTCACTAATAATACCTGCTCTGTGGTGGTCCTGTGGGGGGTCCTTACCAATAAAGAACAGTATAAAAGGGAATAAACAAAGTATGCAGAGAATCAGATGGACTACAGTCTGTAAGTGTAGAACTGTGAAGTGCTCCTATATGGTAAGTGGATAAAACGAATGATGTGTGTAGATATAAAAGGGTGGATTTAATTATGGCTGATTAGTACATTTGTAAATCTGAAAAGTGCTTGATTTCCCAAGAGTCGGGTGGAAAGAGTTAATTATTGTAAAGATTTTCTTTAACCAAAGACAGAGGAGAAGTGTAAGATCTCAGTTAATGTGTTTATTGTACCACGTTACCCAACTACAAAGAGCATTCAGAGAACAGGAATGGTTAAAACAGACATCTTCCACTTCAGCTAGTTTTACTGCTATTATGTCAAGTAAGTCCAGGGGGTGTTTTGCATAGTGTTGAAGGTTTTTCAAGCTTACAAAAAGTTTTTTTCCCTAAAGAACCATCAATAGAATGTGGTTCTTTTTTGGCATCTCATGCAAACAACCCTTACCAGCAGCTTTAGTACTTGTCACAATATCTGAACCCACTTTGGTGCTTATATAGAGTTTTATGCAAATGTTTGGGCACTCCTGGTCAAATGACATGTTTTATTGGTTGTATATAAGTTAAGCATCCTCTACAGAGAGCATATTTTAATGTGCAATCACTGTTTATTTGATTAATTGAATAATAAATATGGACATTTTCCCCCAAAATCTCCTGTTTAAAGTTCTTATACTGAAGATTCGACATCATAGAGAAGAAGCATTTATGCATCTGAGTCTTTGGATGATCAAGGTTCTCTATATAACCATTTCCATTAGTTAAAGAACCTTTGAAGAACACACTCTCTCGGGTACTGGGGCAGTTAAGGAGCAGTAGGTTTTCCTAATAGCAGTTTTATCGTCAGAAATCATCTAAAAAACATGTAGTGAATGGAAGGTCATTTATTACTGGCCATTGGATTTTACTTGCAATCATAAAGAAAAGAAGCTACGCTGTAAAAGAAAGTACCCTTGACATCATGCAGTTCTGTAAAGTGCTATGAATCATGACCACTGCTGAATTTCAAAATGAGCTCTCCTCTTTTGAAAATATCAAACCTTCAGTTGGCACCACCTTCCAGACTCAAATAGAGGCACCGCAGACTCCAAAACCAATAATGCACCAACCATGAAGCAGAACATCGCTCCGTATACCTTTAAGAAAACAAACCATAAATCAGTAGCTCTCAATCAAAGTCCAGGGTGTCGTCTGTCACCCATTAGAGTGCTCATTCAGCTCCTAAACACGTAATTCATCAACTATTGATCTGGCATGTAAGAGCTCATGAAGCTCAGCAGTGCTGTAGATTTTCCAGAGTTCATGAGCGGAGTCTCTTTACAGGGGCCATATCATGGAAAACCAAATTTTTTTTTATCAGTTATAACCCCATCATACTCAACATCTTGCCAAAGATACTGACTTTGATGATGTGCTCTTTACTGACTTAACCACTTTCACAGTAGCCATAAAATCCAATTTCCTGTTTTGGACGTCCATCAGTTTTTCCTCTGGCTACATTTTTAAATGTATTTTTTGGTTCATTAATGTTAAATGTTAATGTTATTATTGCTACTTTTATGCTCATTTAAGTTCAAAACATGTGTTCTACTAAAATACATTTACATGCTTGAGTTTTCTTAGAAAGCTATATATTCTCTGTTACAAAACATCTGTATTCACCCTCTTTGTTAGGGCTACTATGTCTTTAAGCCCCGCCTCCTGATGAGCATAACATGCTCTGATTGGTCCTACATGGCTGACGTGGCTGTACGTTGTCTGAGGGCGTTCTGAGTTTGCCAGTCGTTGTCCAATAAGGACTGTGTTACAGGATGATGTCACCTTGAAACAAAGGCGTTTCAGTGCGAGGGTTTCTGTTTGTAGTGTGAGCTTTATAACTTTGTTGCATGCTTACTTGCACATACAGTGTTTACTGTATTTATTTAATTATTGATTAATTGGTTGTCATACATGATTTTGTAATTTAAAGAAAGCTGCAGTTGTGATATGTATTTTGCATATACATATCACAACTGCAGCTTGCAGCACGGCCATCATTGTGGAAGTGTGCTATTGTTTTTCAGCAGTAGATTCCCACTGCTCATTGCTCGCTAGCAGCTCAACACAGTCACAGTGTTTCACACACACAGAGCCATCGGAGTCCTAGTTTATTCAAATATTATTTTATTTACTACTGAATACTAATTCACAATCACATTTCCAGTTCAATGCTTACTAGAGGTCCTGCAGAAAGAGGTTACATCTGTAACTAGAGGATTTTGAATGCATGCATGCCTCACTGCATCCTATTCGTTTCAGTGGAGGGGGCTGCCGCGTGAAACCCACCTCACCGTGCAGTGAAAATGTTCAGCAGACTTCATGTGTGCAGCCATTCAGGCAACAGTTGACTACTTTTCATCCCTAATGGCAATCACAACTTTCTGTAAGAGCAGACTGCGTCTCTCTCCCTCTCTTCTCTAAGTCCATGACAGCTTTCTATGATAATTAAAGTGTTCGACTGAGTAAAGTTTGAGCGGGAAATGTTTTCTTGAGATGAGTAAAAGTAGTTATACATGAAGTATTTCTTTTAGGATGAATCAACAAAGCACTTTTTACAGCATACAGCAATTTAACCCAGCAACTTAAGACAGGACAGCCAATCAGAACAGAGCTCATTTACATGTATCAGTTCTGAGAGATAAAGAAATTCGGAAATAGCCATATATAAAGCAATACATTTCTTTTTTAGTGCATATAACCCTCAGAAGTGTTCTAAATGGACCTCAAATGAAAAGAATAATGAATATATGCTCTGGGAAAGAACTCTAAAGGCCTATATTTAGTAAGTGGACCTGAGGAAGAAATAATGTACTGCTGCTGGTTTTTTATTTTTTTTGCGTGCATGTGTTTGTGCTGCCACTGTGCATTCGCCGGATGACTAACTGATAATAAAATACCAGCACTCTGATTGTGGATGAGTGACTGATATCGAAATGCCAGCAGCAACTCCGACCACGAATCTGCGGAGCGTTTCCAGGCGCGGCTGGGAGTCGCTTGCGGAGCCGTTAATCGTGAGTGACGGCTGAGATGGCCGCTGAAAAGCAGGACGGTCAGCCGTAAAGCACCGCGCCGAAGGGGAAAAGGAGGCCGTGTCGCGTCGTCTTTGCTTCACTCATTTTTTACACCCTCACTCATCTGTGGCGTTAGATCACCTCAGCACTTCTCCGTGCAGATTTACGGCCCAGGCTGAGACTAATTTACAGGCTAATGGCTCCAGCGGCTGCCGGCCTGTAGTTCTGAAGGACGTGTTGTGGTGCACCGTTTCCGAGGAGAGCTGTGCAGGAGTGTACACAAAGCATGCAAGTGCAAACAGAGCTCAGACAGTGTAGATAAAATGCATACAGAGTGGAAGGGTAACTATTAGAGGCTGTAGGGCTTTAGCTAGACTGAATCTGAAAGCGATATCGGCAGGACACTGAATTGGCAGGACATGCTCGGTGTCTGAATTTTAGGTGTTAAGTATGCACAAGTGATAACATAGCTAGTACGTGATGGAGAACACGGCACTACTGGTAAACTGCATTAGTAACCATCACACACTTGTCTCAAATCTTAAGATTTAAGGGCGTTTTCACACCAGCACTAGTTAGTCTGGTTAAAACGGACTGTGGTTCGTTTGCACTCTTGGTGCGGTTCGTTTTGGCAGGTGTGAAAACTGTAATCACACTCGGGTGTAGACCAAAACAACCGCACCAAGACCCACGAGAGGAGGTGGTCTCGGTCCGGTTCCAAACAAACTCCGGAGCGGTTCGATTGGGGTGAGAACATGATCTGACCTCAATCCAGCCCAAGTATTAGGTGTGCTCCACAAGTTTGAGCTAAACAGCTCCTGTAGGCAGGTGTGCTTTGCATTATGGGATGTGGCAGATGGCGTAAACAGAGAACTGGAGAACTGTAGCAGCTAACAGGGCGAGGACAATGAAGCGAGGTCTCTCTTGGACTAGCAGTGAGGGACGTTGTCTACTTGATGTTTGGAGTGAGCTGGGTGTTCTGCAGGTGGACTGTAGTTTGGTATATTATCAGATTATTATTACAGCTATGAACAGATGCTGTCTCTGCCGCTGCTCTGTGATACGCTCTACAAGAAATGTGCAGTAGTTTGGGAAAACCGGATCTTCTCCCTGTGTTTACTTTCTCATTCGCACGCCATATAGCTCTGACCAATCAGAGGAGACGACATGCTCACGTGGTTTGTTGGGGCGCATTTTGGTGCGTTTCGGTTTTTGAAAACAAACTTAACCGAGGAGGAAACGCTCCAAGTAAACAAACTCATTAACTGATCCGGACCAGTGAAACCAACTACAGGTGTGAAAATGCCCTAAGATTACAATAAATGCCAGCTAATCACAACCATCTTTAAATACTACTTTGTCAATCAAGTGAAGGAAAAACTCAGGTAGAACTCCTCAGAACAATCCTGCAGCGAGAGCTCTGCTAGCAGAGTTTTACTTTAATTAAGAGATTTTGGAAGGTGTTGCTGAGGAATTTGTAATTCAGATGCTCTCCTGATCATCTGCTGCATGAAGCTGCTTTTTTTATTTCATTCCTGAAGCTAAAGCTATGTGTAAGATTAAACTCACAACTCAACATTAAACCTGCTAAGATGATCTAATGTAAGCTGAACTATATTTAAGGTTGCTAACATTCATTTCATATGATATTTAACAGTAAGTTTGAATTTCTGGCTTGCTTTGTGTCTTACTAGTACTGACACTGAGATACTGTCTTATATGTATTTGTAAACATACACTTGGTGTTCCTCAAGGTTCAGTCCTTGGCCCCTTTGCTTTTCCCCAATATAATTATATGTCAAGGTCAATCATTCAGCAACAGTCTTGGCTTCTGCTGATACACAGACTTATCTCAATAGTCCAGCTACTTTATTAACAGCATGAATAGATAATCCAAAGTTACTGATGAACTACAACTTCATTCAATTAAAGGTGCAGGACGTGATCGTCAGTGAATATCTCCTCACACTCTAGTGACTGTCCATTCTGTGTGGGTTCTGTAAATTGGAAGTAAACAAAGTGGCTTAGGGCGATCCACACAACACTTTTCCAGCCAATCAGAAACAGGGAGTATAGGACAGAGGGAAGGAGAGAGAGCTTTAGGAGTCGAGGCTGAAGCTGGCCTCCTATTGACCAGCTTCTTGTTCAAATTTTCTCAGTCCACCTTAAATGGTGCAGCCTGAGACACAAACAAGAAGCTGAGGTGCCTAAATGTAGATTAACTGTGGCATCGTTTAAGGTGGAATAAGAAAATGTTCACAAGAGACTGTGGTATCTTAATGTAGCTGCTGCATCATTTAAGGTGGAATGGGAAAGTTTAAACAAGTTTAAGCAGCTGGGGTGCCTGAATGTAACTGCTGCACCTGTTATGGTGGAATGGAAAAGTTCAAACAAGAAGCTGAGGTGCCTAAATGTAGATTAACTGTGGCATCGTTTAAGGTGGAATGAGAAAATGTTAACAAGAGACTGTGGTATCTTAATGTAGCTGCTGCATCATTTAAGGTGGAATGGGAAAGTTTAAACAAGTTTAAGCAGCTGGGGTGCCTGAATGTAACTGCTGCACCTGTTATGGTGGAATGGAAAAGTTCAAACAAGAAGCTGAGGTGCCTAAATGTAGATTAACTGTGGCATTGTTTAAGGTGGAAAGAGAAAATGTTAACAAGAGACTGTGGTATCTTAATGTAGCTGCTGCATCATTTAAGGTGGAATGGGAAAGTTTAAACAAGTTTAAGCAGCTGAGGTGCTTTTTAAGGTAGAATGAAAAAACGTGAACAATAAGCTGACTTCATTGAGAGTGGAAAAGCAAGAAAAGAGATGAGGACGCTACTGCGATCTTCTCAGACAGGTGGATAACTTAATTTTGCTGTTTCACAGAACCAGTAGGTCAATATTGTTTTTGTCCCGTTTGCAAATGTTTGTGATAGCAACTGGTTAGGATCACAGCGGCGCAGCCTTGCCAGCGTTGGTTACTCGCTGTGTTGTTGTTTACTCAAACGCTATTTCATGGTATTTGTTCAGACACTGTTTGCAAAGAGTTTAATGGCCACCTTGTTGTTCACCTTGGGAACGCGTGCCCATTAATTTGAAGGGTGGAGTCTCTGAAGGAGCACCGGGGGGAGGGGTGTATTTGTTTTGTTGGCTGTTGCGTTCAATGTCTGAAAGATGCTGAAACCCTTGTTCATGCTGTCACAACATTACACATAGACTACTGTGAGGTATCTCCTTCCAGGCATTTCTGATAAAAAGCTAAAAATTTACAAACTGAATGCAATTTACTACAAATTCAGCTGCTTACTCATACCAAGCACTCAACACACATCACACATATTCTCTATCAATAGTACTGGCTTCCTGTTACCCAGCTAATTAAATTTATTATATACATTAAGTGTGCTTGCATGCACTTAATAATCCAATAACTGCTGAAAATCAGTTAGAAGTCTTTGACAGTAATCTGTTAATTGTCTTTAGATAATGGAAAATCCTAGATTGCCTGTACGTGTCTGGCAATAATCATATTTCTCCTTTGCAACCAGTACATAAATTCAGAATAAAATGTGAGGTAAACGGAACCTAAAGTCCCTTTACCTGAAAACATGCATCGTCTAGAATATTGAGAATACTTCAATCTTTCATTTTGTTAAGCTTGTAGTTGGTTTCAGTGTCGCTTGAGTGCTTTGTTGCCACCTTGCAACTGCTAGACTGATCGGAGTAACAGTAGACATGCACTGAAAAGCCTATTTACTAAGCTAAAACCCAACTTTGATTTTGGAATTCTGGGCCTGAATCTGATCTGAGTTTGCTGTTCACATGGCAAACTTGAATAATCGGATAACTGCAGAAATCCAAATACAGAGTTCAGGCGAAGCACTCAGCACATATCGCACATGTTCTCTGTCAATAGTACTGGCTTCTTGATACCCAGCCAATTGAATATAAGGTCTTGCTTATATTTAATTGCACTTGCATCCACTTAATAATCCAATATCTGCAGAAAATCAGTTAGAAGACTTTGCCAGTAATCTGTTAATTGTCTTTAGATAATGGAAAATCTTAGATTGCCTATACGTGCCAGGCAAGAATCGTATTTCTCCTTTGCAACCAGTAAATAAATTCAGAATAAAATGTGAGGTAAACGGAACCTAAATTCCCTTTACCTGAAAACATGCATCATCTAGAATATTGAGAATACTTCAATCTTTCATTTTGTTAAGCCTGTAATTGGTTTCAGTGTCGCTTCAGTGCTTTGTTGCCACCTTGCAACTGCTAGACTGATCAGAGTAACAGTAGACATGCACTGAAAAGCCTATTTACTAAGCTAAAACCCAACTTTGATTTTGGAATTCTGGGCTCAGCTCACATCACACATATTCTCTATCAATAGTATTCAATTAGATAATGGAAAATCCTAGATTGCCTGTACGTGTCAGGCAATAATCGTATTTCTCCTTTGCAACCAGTGAAAACATTCAGAATAAAATGTGAGGTAAACGGAACCTAAAGTCCCTTTACCTGAAAACATGCGTCGTCTAGAACATTAAGAATATGTCAATGTATCGTTTTCTTAAGCTCGCAGTCGGTTTCAATGTCGCTTCAGTGCTTTGTTGCCACCCTGTGGCTGCCTGCTCATTTCCAGTACTGTGCTCTGTTTACACACATACGCCGGCTGAAGAAGACGAAAGAAATCAGAATAACAGTATACATGCTCTGAAAAAACTGCTGATCTAAATCCAGCTCCCTGTATCAGATTTAATTGTTGGATTTGTTTTACCTTAGTCTGATCTAAAACAAATCAGACTTTGCTGTTTACATGAATAATCAGATTACTGCAGAAATCCAATTACACGTCCTTACATTTCTGAGTATTCTCTGTCATTAGTACTGGCTTCCTGATACCCAGTGAATTAAATCTAAGGTCTGGCCTCTCATTAAGTGTGTTTACATGCACTTATTAATCCAATAACTGCTGAAAATCAGTTAGAAGTCTTTGCCAGTAATCTGTTAATTGTTTACATGCACTTTAGTGTTTAGATAATAAAAATTCTTGGATAATCAGATAACTGCAGGAATCCAGCTATGGTCTGATTAATAAGTGCATGTAAAAGCATTCATGCAGCCCTACACACGTCCTTGCAGGTCTAACTGTACTGATCTACTGGTGGTTTGGCTGTAAACATGGCTGTAAACATTTTTCGAATTCTATGAATTGGCTGTTAGTGCTATAAGTGCCAGGTGGTCTGCAAACATGGCAGCCAAGAAATGTAAGAATTTTGTACACAAACTAATTGGTGGGATATAATCCTTTATTTCCTGTTAGCCTTCATTTTTCATTGACCTTAAGAGATTTATGGTCAGTATGATGTTAGTTACTGTTGTGATTATGTTTTTTCAGGTCTGCAGTCTGTGCGCAGAGACCGAACATGCTTTTTTTTTTCCTTTCATGTTTAAGGGTCTAAAAGATGTGCCCCCTGCTAGATGTTTTTCACACTTTCTTGTTCTATTACACTATTACATTGCCAGTGCATCTGAGTGGACTTTGACCCCCTGCAGTGTAGCCCATTCCATCTTGCTAGTTTAGTCCTGCCAGTGGGCAAGAGATGGATTGAAGGAGCCACCGGTGTCAGTCAAAAAGCAGACTTTCCAATAATAACTCGTGCCAGCGACTCATTGGCATGCGCGAGAGACGCAGGTATAAACCAAACAATTGTCAAATCAATCAGCCCCCCACCCTCTTTCTCCTAAACGATGATTCCACTCTGCAGCTCCCGCTTTCACATCGCAGGATCCGTCTGAGTGCACTTACAGCGGTGAAGAGCAGACTTCTGCTAGACTTGTGCTCATTTCAAACATCTAACCATTTACAATGTATTGGCTGTTGTTGCGTGCCAAGGTTCCGCCGGAGCGAGCAGACCCAAAAAAAAAAAAAACAGGAGAAATTAACAATGCAGATGTAAAAGTCATGTGTCATACCCCCAAAGTCCACCTACCATTGGGTTCCTTGAATTTAAATAGAGCCTCATTCTGTTAAAAGAAACACTGACTGATGGCACCTGAGATGCCGTTTAATGTAAGACATCAAAAAAATTGCCTTTTCTTGAACTTGTCCAGCCCTTGTGTGGCACTTTGAAAGCCGATATTTGAAGCACATCAGACTGTGTTATGATTTCAGAGTGAAAAAGTACCAGTGTGCTGACACTCCTTTTCATAAAGCACAGCTTACAAAGCAATGGGGAGAAAAAAAAAAACTATATTCCATTTTTCCAAGTGCTTGACATGCCTTCATTTCCCTTTTAGAGCATCATTACACAGCCTTGGCTTTCAATCACCAAAAATATGGTCTTCGTGCTACTTATATATAGCATTCTAAAGCATGCGCAGACACGGTATAGCTTTTTAAAAGCAGCTTTTCCTTTACCAGCGTGTAATTTGCAAAAACTACCAAAAGAAGACAGCAGCTTTCTTTTTCTTTCGTGTCGCTGCCTTTTTTTTCCGAAACAATGCTAGCCGCTACCTTGGTTAGCTGCCAGCGTTCACGGGAGACTTACTCTGCTTTTCACATGTTTAGGATTTGCCAAAACATTCTTAACCTCAAGACCAAAATCTTTGTCATGCAGTGTCTTCTGAAGCTGCCGCTTCAAAGAAGGAAATGGCCTGAAATGGCTTGTTTACGCGGTGCATAATACAAAGCTTGCTTGGAAGTTTTATCCAGTCTGCTGCTAATAGGTAAACCCTGCTGCTAGTAATATAACCCTCTTTTAACATTGCATTGCTGATTGGCATTACAGCAGTTTCTAGCAAAGCAAATCTAGCAAAAAGTCATTAGACGGGGGAATGGTTCTTTGCCAAAGAGCCTGGTGCTGCTCCACGCAACACTAGCCGCTAGCTTGGTTGGCTGCCAGCACTTGTGTGTTTAGCTGGTCACCCAGCATAATCAACTTGACTGACCAGAATACCAGCGTCCATATTGCAACAGATGCTGCTGTTCCACGGCTTTTCGACTGTTTGGAAACTGCCTAAACACTCCAAACCTCAAGTCCAAAGCAAGGGACAAATTTGAAATCCAGCGTCCTCCATATCTGCTGCTTCAAAGCAAGAATTGACCTGGAGTGTCTTTTTTTTACACAGTTTTATAAACACGTGATGTTCTGTTAGCAACACGTGCCTCTATTGTGCTCTGGGTTTTCAGACACAACACTAGCCGCTAGCTTGGTTAGCCACCAGCCTTAGTAGACAGTTCCACGGCTTTTCAAATGTTTAGGAAGTGCCTAAACACTCCAAACCTCAAACCCAAAGAAAGGGACGTCTTTGGAATGCGCCGTCCCTTGTAACTGCTGCTTCAGACTGGAAAAATGGACCTGCAGCGTCCATTCCCTGCTGGAAAAAAAATTGCATGGACCAGCATGCATACCAGGCTGGTTTATGCTGGTCTAGCACCTGTCTTGTGCTGGGTGACCAGCATACCAGCATGTAAAGCACGAAATATGCTGGTGACCAGTCATCATGTTTTTTTTTCTAACAGGGCTTTTACACAGTTTTACAAGGCTTGATGTTTTCCGCTCTGTTGGTAACGTGTCCCCTTTTTTTGAGCTAGTGGTCGGTCGGCAGCTCTTACAAGACAGACTACTTTTCGACTGCTTAGAACTCACCCAAACACTCTAAACCTCAGACCCAAAGAGAGGGACGTAGTGTTTAGCTGGTCACCCAGCATAATCAACTTGACTGACCAGAATACCAGCATCCATATCGCAACAGATGCTGCTTTTGCTGGCCTGTGCTATTTTTTTCTAGCAGGGATTTCACAATTTTTCAAGGTTTAATGTTTTCTGCTCTGCTGGTAACACGTACCCCATTTTTAGTATTACGATGCCAGTTGTTTTGACAGTTTCTACGACAGAAAATCTAACCAAAAAGTCATCAGGAGGGATAGTGTTCATTGTCAGCCGCTCTGTTTCTAGCTTGGTCAGCCGCCAGCTCTTACAGGACAGTTCCACTACTTTTCGACTGTTTAGGACTTGCCCAAACACTCTAAACCTCAAACCCAAAGAGAGGGACGAAGTGTTTAGCTGGTCACCCAGCATAATCATCTTGACTGACCAGAATACCAGCGTCCATATCGCAACAGATGCTGCTTTTTCTGGCCTGTGCTTTTTTGGTCTAGCAGGGTTTGCACAGTTGTACAAGGTTTGATGTTTTCTGCTCTGCTGATAACACGTACCCCATTTTTAGTATTACGATGCCGATTAGTTTGACAGTTTTTACCACAGAAAATCGAACTAAAAAGTCATCAGGAGGGACAGTGTTCAATGCCAGCCGCTCTGTTTCTAGCTTGGTCAGCTGCCAGCTCTTACAGGACAGTTCCACTACTTTTCGACTGTTTGGAACTCGCCCAAACACTCTAAACCAAAGTGTTTAACTGGTCACCCAGCATAATTAGTTTGACTAACCAGAATACCAGCGTCCATATCGCAATAGATGCTGCCCCATTTTTAGTATTACGATGCCAATTGGTTTGACAGTTTCTACCACAGAAAATCTAACCAAAGAGTCATCATGAGGCACAGTGTTCATTGCCAGCCATGTTGTTTTTTTCAGACACTAGCCACTAGCTTGGTCAGCCGCCAGCTCTTACAGGACAGTTCCACTACTTTTCGACTGTTTAGAACTCACCCAAACACTCTAAACCTCAGACCCAAAGAACGGGACGAAGTGTTTGCAGTGCAGTATGTTCCATAACTGCTGGTCAAAGCATATAATTACCTGAAGTCCTTATTACACAATTGTACAAAGTTTGATTTGATCTAGTCTGCTTGAGACCTGGGCCCATTTTTAGCATCGCAATGCCACATTGTATTATAATGTCTGCCACAACCAAGAACGTCATCGTTAGGCACATGATCCTCAGCCAAAAGAACTGCTGTTGCTCTGTGTTTTTAGACACAACACTAACCGCCAGCTCTTGCAGGACAATCCACAGGTTCTTAAATGTTTAGGAAGCGCTTAAACACTCCAAACCTCAAACCCAAAGAAAGGGACGTCTTTGGAATGCAGCATCCCCTAGAACTGCTGCTTCAAAGTGAGGAAATGATCTGCAGTGTCTTTTCCCTGCTTAAAAAACACAGCATAGACCAGCTTGCATTCCATTATGCTGGTCTTGCGCTGGTCTGGTGTTGGTTTAGCTGGTCACCCAGCATGGTCATATTTACTGTCCAGAATACCAGCATCCATATCACAACATATACTGCTTTTGCTGGTCTGTGCTGTGTTTTGTTTTTTTTCTAGCGGGGATTTACATCATTTTACCGAGTATGATGTTATCCAATCTGCTGGCATCATGTCCCCTTTTTTAGTATTACACTGCCAATTGGTTTGACAGTTTCTACCACAGAAAATATAACCAAAAAAGTCATCAGAAGGGATATAGTTCTTTGCCAGCTGCTCTGTTTCTTTCAGACACTGCACTAGCCACTGGCTTGGTTGGCCGCCAGCACTTACAGGACGGTTCCACTACTTTTCGACTCACCCAAACACTCTTAACCTCAAACCCAAAGAAAGGAACAAAGTGTTTGCAGTGCAGTATGTTCTATAACTGCTGGTTAAAGCATATAATTACCTGAAGTGTCCTTTTTGCACAATCATACAAAGTTTGATTTGATCTAATCTGCCGGCAACATATTTCCATTTTTAGCATTGCCAACCCAAATGCTATTACAGTTTCTACCACATCAGATCTAACAGTAAAAAAGTCAACAGAAAGGAACAGAGGGACCCTCATTGACAAAAAGTTGGGTGCTGCTCTGTTTTTCTGAAACAAAACTAGCTTCCAGTCTGATTAGTGACCAGTGTTTATAGGCCAGTGCCACTGTTATTCAAACCTTTCGGATTTGCCAAAACACCCTTGACCTCAATACCAAGGAAAGACGCACTGGCTTTGGAATGCATCATCTTCTAAAACTGCTGCTTTACAGTGAGACCTGGCCTGAAAAGTCTTTATTTATTTAAAAATATATATTAAATATTTATAATTTTGCAATATTTTTGCTAATATTCTTACAACACATGGTATTGAAGTATCTACTAGTTACGTAGTCCAGACCAATCCATCAATTGAGTCAAAACAGAGAGCGAAATTTGTTTGTGGGTAATTGTGCATTAATTAGGATAACTTGTACATTTTATAGTCTAACATGTAATGTCACATTGTATACTATACTTTCTAAAATATCACATTAGATTTCATTTGCAATAAAACTGGTATCGTTGGTAGGGTCTCTGAGCTTCATGTGTGGGGGCAACTGTGGACAGGCAACTACAGCTGTGTGCTGATTGCAAATGAAGCATGAAAACCCAACAACTTACACTGTCACTCAGAGACTAAGCACACTGACTAGATCTCTGAACCTTTCAGAACTTTGTTTGCAGCTTTTTCTGTCTTCAGCTTCCAAATTAGCCTTCTCAGACTTCAGCTTTGTATGATTTAGCCTATCAAAATTTCACCAACAGCTTCATCTAGAGCTCTAATATTATATTTATATTATGTATAAGAGGATTTACTTATGTATGTTAGGACATTTTGGCAGTTCAGAACATTGTTTAGAGCTGTCTATTATACAAGGGCCCCTTTCTGACCTACTTGTTGGCTGGACTACAACAGTCAATGTCTGTCCCTGACTGTCTGTCCCTGACTGTCTGTCCCCGACTGAGTGATTGTGATTGGTCAGCTGAATGCATCACAAATGCGCCACTCAAGTTAACTGATGTGTTTTGTAAACTAGGTAGGCAGTAAAATGGAGAGAAAGCATTAATCAAGGAGTGAGAGACTTTTATGCAGCTTTCAGGTGCTCACCGGAAGGTAAACTAGTAAATAAAGCTTTTGTGGGCTTGTTTGTAGCTACGCCCACCACACGGAAAATAAAACATGACAGTCTGGAGAATACAAAAACACATCAGGTTTACATTTTTCACATTCACTGCAGGCTTAGCATTTTCTGCTCTGATAAAAAGTTAAAGGTCAGTATATGTCACATCTCATATACTCTAGAAGCTGTAATATCGACTTTGTCAGCCAATTAGCAATTGGGAAAGTTGGTATTTCCTACGTCAGCATAATATCTTGCTTTTCTTCCTTTCAGAACAACTGCGCTGATGATGGAAGGCATCAATGCATTTCACTAGCCTTTATACTAGCTTTAAGAACCAAAGTCTGACTTAAAAGGAATGTCCAAACTATTAATGGTGCTTAGCCTACAGTGCTTTGAGGACCATGATGCTGAAAAGAAGATGCTGGAGCCTGCACGTGTCTACTCCTGACATGAATCAAGCACTCCTGACCATTCTCCATACAATTTGGATGGTGCACTAAACTACAGCAGGCTTGGGTTGTAACCTGTCTCCTTGAAGTCTTATAGTAATGTAGACTACCTTATATTTGGACAGGAATGGATATTTATAGGATCTAGGATATATCAGCCATTTCAAGGTTGTGAATTTGAAAAGGACATTATCACTGGGGCCCATTGAGAATGCCCCCCCACCCCACTTCTGTGCTTAAAAGCCTAGCTCCGCCCCTGGTTTATGTTCAATCATAATGCAGCTTCCAGTTACCTCAGACTGAGGGATCACACTCAGCTGGTCTCCACAGTCATTTCCAAGTCCGATTAATGTCAAGACCAAGATAAGACCACTAGTTTGTGGTCTTTAAGACCAAGACTGAGATCACTCTTGAGTACTGCAACACTAGTCTCTACCTAATCAAACCAAAGCGTCATCAGAAGTTTCTAAGCCACAGAGACTTGTCCTGGTGTCATGTTATTTTCTCAAGCCGCAGCGTTCACAGCAGAATTCCACCACAAATACTTTGGATTACCAAAACAGGTGGGTCAAATCTGTTTCTGTTGCTTTCACTACTTGCTAACCTTTCTTCTCCTGTTAGTTCACAATGGAGGAACAGCTACAGAGACGTGCGAGGCTGTGAGCCCACATCAAGCAGGACTTTCTGGAGTGTCCTCTAAGGGGCAGTAGCAGTAGCAGCGGCCGTTTGTATGAAGAGGCTGGGGTCAGGAGAGATTTAAGCTGGGTTTTCTAGCACATGTTCACCCCCCCACCCTCCACCACCACCACCACCTTCGTCTCAGCCCCGCTGCAAGGCAAAGATTAGCCCCACACGCTGGCTACAGTTACAGCTTTGTGGCTGTGCAGCTCACATCACAGCTACCGCTAACAAGCCTGCTTCTGACTGATGCCCGTCCAACTGGGGTGTGTATGTGTGTGTGGGCAGGTGGTGCTACCTGTTCCTGTGTTTCTGAATGCAATTAACCCCCATAAACCGCATGAGCCTGTTTATATGTATGTACTTCAGTTCCTCACGCTCAGAGCTACATATCGTCAACCTTAAAAACACTGTATCGATAAGAAGGTTCTTGTATAAGAGTTTGCTTTGCAAATCTTGCTTTGAGCTCACCTCATGGCCAGCTTTGCATGTATGTCATGCAGGTATATGGATGCTACAGATTACACTCGTGATTTCAGTTGTTTCTTGGGAGCTGGAATCTGCTGGAAAGACAGAATTTGGCACAACACCAGCAAAGACGGCTATAGGAGAGAAAGAACCATGTGGACATATGAGTTATATTACAGGATTTTATTACAGGAGGTTCAAACTTTCAAATCCTACTTTGCATGAGATTGAGAACGACTGATAAAACTTTTCAGCATGAGTTTAATTCATATCTTTGTGTGCTAGCCTAAAATAGAACTTAGGTTAGATGACTTTTGGCACCAGAAAACAACTACAACTTTTATAAAGAGCGTTGGCAGGGATGAACACTCTGCTCTTAGATACTTGATGTTTTCCCATTGTTAGATGTTGTTGATGGAATATGTTTTAATGGATGAAGGTATAACCAAGTTTAAATGCTTTTTTCATTGCTCATTGCTTGATACACGATTTCACCAAATTTCACCCTCAGAGAGTCCATGGTGTCCTATGTGATCTGACATCATTCAAATATTTGAACATTTCAATTGATTTTAATAATCAAAAACAGCTGAATTGATTTCCTCCAATGGCCACTAGAGGGTCTGCAAAAAGAGGCTACGTGCAGTTGAGCTGCTTTAAAAAACTTATAAAATGTGTATTTGTTGTAGTGAGGTTGGCACGGTGGCACAATGAGTAGGCCTAGGTTTGATTCCCCGGCTGGGCAACCAGCGTCCTCTCTACGTGGAGTTTGCATGTTCTCCCTCTGTCTGCACGGTTGCTAAATTGCCCCCAGGTCTAAAGCTACATGTGTGTGAATGTGTATGTCTGTGTATCCGCCCAGTGATTGACTGGTTTCCTGCCTTCCGCCCAGTGAGCACTGGGATTGGCTGCGGCAACCCCCCGTGACCTGAAAGGATAAGCAGTTTAGAAGATGAATCACTGAATGAATTTGGTGTAATAAGAGGTCTACAGTCAAGGAACCTGTCATAGCAACATACAGAGCAGACAGATAAGCTTCAGCTTGCACCGCTATAGATGTTAGCATCATTTATAGTGTAACATGTTAACAGCTCTAATCCAAATACAAGCATTTTTGTTTAGTGTTTTAAATGATGATAATGTGCACACAGGTTAATAAACCAATAAGCCACGAGAGGCCATGTGTTACGGCAATTTAATCGTGGTGAAGGGTGTTATTCCCCACGACGCAAAGCAGAGTAAAACCCTCTTCCCTGTGATAATAGTACAATAATGCACAGCCTCGAGTGGCTCACTGCTTTTAAAATGGTGGCAAATGATAAAATACACAATTTCTCTGAAGCTATTTATTATTAATCATAATACCAGTGTCCCACTTCAGAGTATGGTAAGCCAGCATGGACTGTTAAAGAAGCTGAAGAGCAATTGGTCGCCTATCATTTTCTATTCCAATCATTTCATGAACGCTTTGTTCCATTTGTTGTATAATATTAAACATATCGTCGCTGTCCGAAGAAGAACATGCATCCTCATTTGTATTGAATTTCATTTCTCTATATTATCTGAACATAACAGCTGCCCTTTATATCCCATGAAAGTTGATGGATTAATGGACCAATAGAAATGCTCCAAAGTCACTTGGAATTAACCCTCTTGGCATTGACTTACATTGAAAGTAATGAACATTGTATGTAACTTGCTTGTTTTTCTTTGGACACCGATGATTTAAAAACATTGTTTTTATGCAGCAACCTTCTGTTCTGTTCTTCTTCAGATTATCACCATGAGTCTTAGGGTGTGTCTCAAAACCTAGTGAGCTACTACATAGGCAGCATGTTACATCATAGTATGTGCTCCTGACATGTAGGCTGTCCCAATTCTAAGATACCTTAAACATTCTGTCTACTGAGGAACCTTATTTAGATCTGATTTTAAGGAAGCATCGAACAGGCAAATCTACGAGCAGTGAAGTGTTTTTAAAATGTGAGTTATTTTGATTTTCTTTGGTGTTTTAATGTGTTTCTGGTCATATAATCACACAAAACAGTATTTTATTATCAACTTTGTAACGAGTCGTTGACATTTAGCAGTTTTATACTCGAGCCATTAGCATTTATGCCAGCAGATTTTTAAGCATTGGGCTATTGTTTTGGATGTCGGCCGGTAGCTTAGCAGCCAGCTAAACCACCGGTCGCGTGCTGCAGTGGGCGGGAACAAGCCGTGACGGTTCGGGCTGTTCTGTGGAATCTGCATGTTCTCTCCATGGTTGAGTGGGTTTCCTCTGGGTACTCCGGTTTCCTCCCACAGCCCAAACCAAGGGCGTAGAACTAGCATGGACGGAAGTGACGAGCCCCCACCAATATTCCAATATAGTTTGATCTCCTCCAAAAGACTCTGATCTGTCAACGTCTCATTAACCTAGTGGTGCAAAAAGGGTTAAACCACTGGAGTCCTACCTTCCCATAAAACATATGGCCAGTGTGATTGGCTGTGTCATTCCCTGCTGTCATGTGAGACTCTGTATCTACGTTTGGTTGTTAGCAGCGCCAAAACTGGAAGAAAACTTTCCAGTCATTTGAGACTCACTGTGCACGACTCAGGTGCACCATGGGTGTCAAAAGCGAGTGAGGCAGCAAAAAGAAGAAGGTGGAAGTTCTATTTTTCAAATAATCGTGTAAGTCATGTAAAGTCGAGTTTGCTAATGAAAGCTGTCCGTCATAATAATGTTAATGAAAATGCTAGGCTTTAGCGCTCAGCATACAGCAGGCTAACATTGCTGTAGCTGTGAACAGCATGGTTTGGAAATGAACTGCACAATAATTTAATATATAATTTAACATTATATAATTTGTGAATTAAATTATGAATTGTTCATTCATGAGGGCGGGTTTGCAGATACAGAATTGTCTGTGCTGATCATGGTATCTTGTGAAATCAGTTCAAGTAACTGTTGGCTATGAAAACCTTCTGAAACCTTCTGTTCTATGTGCTAACTAATACAATTACATGAGCACAGCATGTCATCCCTCAATCAGATTCATTATCCCAGCACGATTCTTTCAGAATTAAGCTGGAAGTCTGAGTTTCGTTAGTCTTCTCATCACTTTGTGCCCAAGTTCCAGCCATAGAACACAACATGTGATACGTCCACCAGTGTCTTCCAGCTTAATTCTGAAATAATGATTCTGATTGAGGGATGACTTGCTGTGCTCCTGTTATTGTGTAAGTTAGCACTTAGAACAGAAGGTTTCAGAAGGTTTTCATAGCCAACAGAGCTGCTTGAACTGCTTCCGCGTGATACCATGGTCAGCGCAGACAATGGCGCTTTCAGACTTATGCAAGGATTCTCAGATGTTTTGGACCTCGAGATTAACCTGGTCCCTGACCACCGTGTGTGCTTTTATCTAGGGAATAAAAAAGCTTGTGCGCATTCTCTTTATCCTGTCCTGCATTGAAAGTCCGTCGTGCCTCATAATACACTTCACAAAACAGTGTCCTCAGGAAGAACTGTTGCTTCGAATCAGAGTGACGGGATCTTTTTAGTTTATTTTGCTCAGCACCGCATGAGTTCGCCGCAAACTTTCCTGAAACCGTAGACACGGCACTGCACATGCACGTTACAGCCCGGGACTTCTGCTCGTATCCAGTATTACGGCAAGGTGCGAATACATTACTGCCATTTGATTGATTGATTGACCCCAGATGTTGTGGATACATGCGTACGTGGGCGCGCGTGAGCGATAGGGAAGAAAGCTCGGGAGAGGCGCGGCAGCGTGTGGCCCCCGCTGCCATTCTGCTAATGATTTGGCATTGACAGTCTTGGGGACAGATGGGGAGTGCAGGCGAGGCGTTCCATTGAATAAAAAATGAAATGCACTCACATTTCCTGAGATGAACAGAAAAAAAAAAACAACAGAGGAGTGGGCCTGCCTTTTGAAACCTTAGACAGCAGCCTGCATTTGGTGGTGGTGGTGGTGGTGGGGGGGGCGGGGGGGGGGGGGGGATCTGTGGGGGGTGGAAGAAAGCGAAAAAGAAAGAAAAGAAAGGAACAGGAGTTAATTGCATTCAGCACCTTTCAGTGCGAAAACTATGCCAGGAATGAATTCATTACATCTAGTCGCTCAGATCAGCGAAAAAGCAGAACGTGAGAGTCAATGATTTGGGAACACATCCGGATTTGAAGAAAACGCTTAAGGTAATTAGAGAGAGGCTCATCTTCTTCCGCTTCTCTCTTTCTTTCTTTTTCTTTTTTTTTTTAAAACCTCCTTCTGAAGGAATGTAGTGTCTCCAGGCATGTGCTTAGGCCTATGGCGTCTTCAGTCTTTAATTCTTTCGTTTTTTCTTTCTCCCCACCATCTCAACCAAAAACAAAAAAAATGAAACCACAGCAGATACTACCAGAGGGGTTCTGACTTAGCCAGGATGTTACGTGGTTACATGGTGAGAATGGACAAACACGTTTTTTTGTTTTTTTCCTGCCGGTTGCCTCATGGCTCAGATCCGTTTGGAGCCTTGGCTTCTCCAGCCCGGTAACAGCGGGGCCTTTGTTCTGTCCGTCATGGGGCCCGATGAAGAGCTGCTTGAGGAGCGGTGCAGTTCCCCGGTGCAGGGAGGAAGAAGAGGGTCCGCGGTGCTCCCCTCAGCAGTGTGCGCAAGTAATCACGTCCCCGGCCGCTGTCTGCCATCCAAAGCCACAGCACATCCTGTGGGAGAGAGTGGGAGGCCGTGCGGCCACATCAAACAATAGCTTTCTGTTCTAAACAAAGCCAGGGCAAAGTGCCTGAGGCCCACACCCCTCTCTCTCTCTCTCTCTCTCTCTCTTCCTCCCTGTCTGTCTTTCTCTCTCTCTTTCTGTGTCTCTCTCTCTCCCTCTCTTTTCCCCTCTCTCTCTCTCTTTCTCTCTGTCTACCTCTCTCTTGTTCTCTCTCTCTGTTTTCTCTGTCTGTCTCTCTCTCTCTTCCTGTGTCTCTCTCTCCCTCTCTCTTTTCCTCTCTCTTTCTCTTTCTCTCTGTCTACCTCTCTCTTGTTCTCTCTCTCTCTTTTCTTTGTCTGTCTGTCTCTTTCTCTCTCTCTTTCTCTCTTCCTGTCTCTTTCTGTCTCTCTTCCGGTCTCTCTTTCTCGCTCTCTGTCTCTATCTTTCTCTCTAATTGTCTGTCTGTTTCTCTTTTGCTCTCTGTCTCTCTCTCTTTCTATCACTCTCTTTCTTTGTCTCTGTCCATCTCTCTGTCTGTCTCCCTGTCTCTCTCCCTCTTTCTTTGTCTCTGTCTCTCTCTCTTGCACTCTGTCTCTCTTTCTGTGTCTTTTTTGTTTCTCTCTCCTCTTTCTGAGTTAGTTTTTTCTGTTCTCTCTCTTTCTCATACTTTCTGTTTGTCTCTTGTTTTTTGTTATACTCTTTCTTTCTTTCTTCTTTTCAGACTCTCCTTAATGATTTAATATTTCTATCTTTCATCTAAGCTGCTCCTCTGACCCCTTTCTTTCCTGTTCTCTCTCTCTCACTTTCTCTTTTTTCTTCCTCTCTCTCTTTTTATCTGTCTTTCTTTATCTATCTCTTCTTGTTTTCTTTCTTTCCCCGCCTCTCTCTGTCCTTATCTCCTGTTCTATGTTCTGTCTTTATCTGTCTCTTTATACTCTTTTTTCTTTGTCTTTTTCTGTCTTTACCTCCTCTACTCTTTTATGACTTTTTATACTCTTTCTCTCTCATTTCTTTCTTTCTTTATCTCGTATTCTCCTCTTCTCTCTTTTTCTGACATGCTACCTCCTCTTCTCCCCCCTTGCTTTTTTTGTACTTTTCTTTTGATCTTTTTTTCTTTCTCTCACTCTCTCTCTCTGTCTGTCTCTCGTTCTGGCCTCAGGGTCTCCGGATCTCGTCCAGCAGGCCTGCTTGTACACTGCGAGTCCCGACTGTCTGTCAAACAAATCCACGCTGGCCTTTTTCTCCAGCACTTTCATTTGTATGCACAGGCCCACGAGCTTGGCAGCGACTCGCACAAAGAGAAATGTGTTGATAAAACACAAAACAGCGGCGAGGCAAGTAAACATGTGTCCAAGCGCAGCCAAGACTCTGCAACACATTTACCTGCGAGAGAAAGACTTTATTTCAGCACGCACTGAATCAATTTAAACAGGTTTGGACTCCTTACTTTACAAAACTCGTTCTTTTTCACCTTTTAATTAAAGATAGAGAGCATTTCTGCTCGTTTATTTATAATAACGGCAACCAAGGCAACACATTATGGGCAGCCTTCATAAGTCTTTACAAAGAATTAAGGCTCACCTTACAGAACACCGAGCTCTTGTTTTTCTTTTTATTCCACTGTGATCTTGTGTGACTTTGCCCACGCCCCCATAAACCAGTGTCATTAAACTGTCACAAAGAAGACACCTGGAGATTTGGTGCCAAGTGGAGTGGTGATATTTCAGCTACCGTCTGCTTGCCGCTCGACCGGCTCAGCGTTGCCGGGGCGGGCGAGATCGCTTTAGCACAGATAAGATTGTTTTTTCTTTAACACTTCGCACATTGGGATGTGTGGGGTGAGCGCAGAAAACAACAGCTGTCATGCAGGCTCGGCCATCACCACCCATAATGGCTCAGTCGAGAAGGAGGACAGCAGGAGGGGGAGCGGGTGTCTCCGGGGCTTTCCGTGAACGATACTATTAATAGGTGTTGGAGGGCAGGTCCACCTGCTTTTGAAAAATGCTAAAACACTTGTTCTATTGGTGGAAATTGAAGATTCTACAGTTCGGTGTACTACATGGAATTTCTCCATTTGAACCGTATAGCACTTCGTACAGAGCTGCTATCCAGACGTGTGAGTTGCCAAGAACATGACCTAGAAGCATGAAGAAGAACCAATAAGATGAGCCAAGACTTAAAAGGAGAACCTATTCATATCTGGGATGCACTGAATAGTAAAGTTATGATCAACGAAAACATTTACAACACTGAGAGGAACCAAGACCCCAAAGGAGAACCTATTCATATCTGGGATGCACTGAATAGAAATTTTATGATCAACGAAAACATTTACAACACTGAGAGGAACCAAGACCCAAAAGGAGAACCTATCCATATCTGGCCTGCACTGGATAGTGAAGTTGTAGTCAAAGAAAAAAATGTACAACACTGAGAGGAACCAAGACCCAAAAGGAGAACCTATTCATATCTGGGATGCATTGAATAGTAAAGTTATTGTCAAAAAAAAACATTTACAACACTGAGAGGAATCAAGACCCAAAAGGACAAACTTGACAAGAGCATAAAGAAGCATTGAAACATTGAAAGGAACCAAGACTCAAAAGAAGAACCCATCCTTATCTGGGCTGTACTGGATAGTAAGTTATAGTCAAATAAAACATTTACAGCACTGAGAGGAACCCCAAAAGACTAACTTTACAAGAGTATAAAGAAGAAACACTGAAAGGAACCAAGACTCAAACGGAGAAGCATCTTAAGAAGATGGGGTGAAACACTGAGAGGAACCAAGACGCAAAAGGAGATCCCATCCTTATCTGGGCTGCACTGGATAGTAAAGTTATAGTCAAAGAAAAAATGTACAACACTGAGAGGAACCAAGACTCAAAAGAAGAAAAGCCTTAAGAAGATGGGATAAAACACTGAGAGTAACCAAGACCAAAAAAATTATAACTCTCTAACAGCATGAAGAACAATCGCTAAGCAGAAAGTGTTTGAATGAAAAACTCCCTAAGAAGAAACATTGAGAGGAACCAAGACCCAAAAGAATAAACTTGAAAAGAGCATAAAGAAGAAACACCAAAAAGAACCAAGACTCAAAATGTACAAATTCTAAGGAATTTTTAGTACTTTAAGTTAGAAACACTGAGAGGAACCAAGACCCAAAAGAATAAACTTGAAAAGAGCATATAAAAGAAACACCAAAAAGAACCAAGACTCAAAATGTACAAATTCTAAGGAATTTTTAGTACTTTAAGTTAGAAATACTGAGAGGTACCATTTTATCAGGGCTACACTGGAAAGTGAAGTTCTAATAAAAACTACATTTACAACAGTGAGAAGAACCAAGACCAGTAATCCCCCAAGACCCAAAAGCACAAACTTAACAAGAGCATAAAGAAGTAACACTGAGAGGAACCAACACCCAAAAGAAAATCTCATCTATATCTGAGCTACACTGGATAGTCAAGATATAATCAGAGAAAAATGTCCATAAAAAATCCATAAGAGCAAGAGGAGGAAACACTGAGAGGAATCAAGATTCAAAATTGAGAACTCCCTATCAAGATGAAGAAGAAACACTAAGAGAAAACAAGACTCACAATAAAAACCTCTCTAAGAAGATAAAGAAGAAACACTGAGAGGAACCAAGACCCATTTTATCTGGGCTGCACTGATTAGTAAACATCTAATCAAAAACTACATTTACAACACTGAGGGGAACCAACCCTTAAAATGTAAAAAATAAATAGGAACATGTGAATGAAACCCTGAAAGGAACCAAGACTAACAATAAAAACCTCTTAAGAAGATGAAAAAGAAACACTGAGAGGAACCAAAACTCTAAAGGAGAGACACTCTAAAAGACTCAGTAGGAAAACCTATCCTCTGCTGGTCTGCACTGGAAAGTGAAGACTTAATCAAAGATTCCATTTTATAACACTGAAAGGAACCAAGACCTCAAAAGGAGCCAGCTGGACCATCAGCTGCACTAAAGATGAACTAATGCACTAGCGCCCCTACTTGACCACTTTTTTACATACCTACATGGTGTAGGTATGTAGGTACACAGATTTCAGGGAGATCTGTTCTCTGGACTGCTGTCATACTTAAAAACAGCTAAACCAAATGTATCAAACTCACCGACAAAGCGATCCTGGACCTGTTAAAATAAAAATATAGTGTGCAAAGTGACTGAGATGATTATGGTGCCCTCATACTTATTGTATATATACACCATTATTCTGATATACGCACAGTACTGTCACGTAAAGCTGTTACGTATGTGCTATGTATGTGGGCAATTTCATATGTGGGCTGCCATTAATTGTGTTTGCACTGGGGCCTCAGTCACGCCACTGCTGAGAGGAACCAACGTGCAGAAGGGGAGCCCATTGTCTTTTAGTCTGCACCAGAAAGTTGTGTTGTGTTTCAGGTACAACAAGGGAGATTGAACTAGTTGTTAAACTACTAGTTGTTAGTTTAAGTGTGAGATAAAACAGAAGTAGAGGAAAGCTCTGTGAGATACACCAAAGCGTGAGGTCAAATGTCTATCAGAACCGTGACAGAACAACATGTGGTGGTAGGCCTACACAGGAAGGCGCATACAAGAACGTCATTGGTAAGGAGTTCAATATGACTGTAGAAGCAGGATGGGAGTTTATGTAAGGAATGACAGTCAGGAAGGTAATTCCAGATCATGACAGCCGAGTCAAACAAAGTCTTCAACATGACCTACCATATGCATGGAAAACTGTGCTTCCATTGTAGTCTATGACTCGCTGAAAGTTCGCAGAGGGCATGGTGACCACAGAAACTGTATGCTTTAGCGCCCGTGTTGTGCTTTACAGCTCGCTGTAGTCGACGTATTGAAAAGTGTCGTGACAGTTGGAGCAATTCCTGATTGGACCTTTCACTGAACTCCAGTTTAATTGGAACTAATTCAATATAAGTAAATGAAGCTCCGCGGGACGTTTGACGTAAAACCGCGGATCCTACAGCGCGCGTATGGCTGGTAGTCTTTGTGTGAGGCAAGCTGTTTACGCTGCTTTACCCATGTGTAAATGCAGGGATGCTTCATTAACAGGCGCTCTGATAAGTGGTTAATTAACTCCAGCTGGCTGTTTGTGGGTTTTTTCTTTCATTCTTTTTTTGTTTTTTTTTTGTTTTGGAAACATGGGGTGTGGTTTCCTGGCCGTGGGGTGGATGTAGCTACGCGACCTGCGTATTACCAAGGATTCTAGCGGCCCAGTGGTCAAAGAACTTGACTTGACCGTGCCTCCAGGGGTCAGGGCTACGATCCCCAGATGGTGGCAACTATTCACATTGTGCCCTTTAGTAAGACACTTAACCTCAAGCTGTTCTCACAGTTGGTTAATGGAAGTAGCTGCAGGCTCATGTAGAACAACAAGTGTTAAACGAACTCCTGCAGAGTTAAACACAACTGAGTTGGCCCTCTTTAGTGGTAGATTTAACTGTCCTGGAGTTGATTTCACACTATTGATTTTACCGTGTGAGGGAGGAAGGCAGGATGGGGGTGAGGGGGAGGAAAGAGAGAGAGAGAGAGAGAGAGAGGGAAAGATAGCTTCATTCCAGTTTCCGCACCGGGTAAAGGCAAAGCGAATATCTGTGGCCTCCTTTCTGATCCTCCGTAAAGCCTCAGCCGCTTTAATATCCAGAGGATTGTTTCATGGCAGTCGTTGCGGGTGAACTGGACAGGGGTCAGCCCCAGTTCAAGCCAGAACAAAGCCAAACTTCAGCGCGGCTATATGCAGCTAGCGCTTTATCAGATTGTTCCCACCCTGACGTGAATGATGCGTAATACTGGCAGATATCTAGGTCTCTTGTCGCCGAGTCAGTCTGCACTGAGCCTTGGCTGGCGTGTCGAAGTCTTCTTGTGAGAACTGCTGTGTGGGACGACTTGTATGTGATTATTCGTTTAAGTGCGCCGGATAAGACTGTTGAGTACCCAGTAATTAGCATGCAGCAAAGCACTGATTCTAGCAATGCTCTCACAAAGCATTGTTTGTTTTTGCCTATGATTTAGACGCCACTGAAGTATTAAAGGCACAGCACGGTGGTTGGCTACTTAAGGATGTAATTAAGCTTAATTTAGCATTTAGCCTTTAGCATGAAGCATTCTGACGCTGAGTAATGACCCCTCTGCTGCCCTGAAGTTCAAGTGATTGAAGACGTGGGATTAGCAGTTTGTTGGGAACGTCCAACAGCATCCAAAAACAATGATGTAAGCGCAGGGATATGACAGTAAGGACAAATGGATAGTAAGAACAGACTCCCGAAAGGCTACATGGCAGCTGGACCGTTCCCATAAATTTTCAGTATCTGTTCCAATATTAAATAAGGAAAGAGGAGGTCTGGGGGAAAAAAAATAATAAAAAATAGGTCTGAAAGTTCAGAGCCTCCGTTCCGCCCAAACTTCCAGCGGCCCATTCTGCAAGGGTCAGGGATTTGTAATTAAGTCCAGCGGATTTGACTTTTTTTGGCAGCAGAAAGTGTTGCTAGTAATGTAGTTTCAGAGGAGTATGGGAAATTTGTGAAAATAGCCTGAGGCTCATGGGTTTGAGCACAGCATGGGGGCTCAGCCTGGGAGTCTGAGGAACAGGCAGGAGCCAATTTGCTGTCGCTCACCTCCAGCTGTGGACACCCCCAAATCAATGACCTGTGTTTATATGGATGATCGCGTGTGCTGAGACCGCAGGTACCGCCCTCAGCAGCGCTTCTGGCTATTGTCTTCATGCTGTCGGGTACACTGGGCTATAAAGTGGTGGGAGCTCTTAGTCCCTTAGCAAGGAAAGGCATTGTTATTGTCATTTTCGGCAAGAATTACATAATCAATGACATGGCAGTAGTTTTTCACTACGTTTACATTTAATATCAAACAGCAGAATGCATTGACTGCTGCATTGAGTATTTGTCACTACTTGACAAAAACATGGCAAAAATGGGTTTTTCTCCCCCCTAGCAAACAAGCCTGTACTCCATCCATCATATTCCGCTAGTCGGGGTCACAGGGGGTGCTATAGCCAATCTCAGTGTCATTAGGCGAAGGTGGGGTACACCTATGGGCAGTTTAGAGTGAGCGATCAACCTAACATGCATGTGTTTGGACTGTGGTACCCAAAGGAAGCCCACTCAAGCACGGGGAGAACAAGCACACACCACACAGAATGGCCCGGACCGGGAATCCAACCCAGATCGTCTTGCTGTGAGTCGACAGTGCTAACCACTACACCACCGTGCCACCTAAGCCTGTACTCAACAATCACAATTCATTACATTCAAACAAATAATACAGAACAAATATCTACTAATTACTGACTCATTACTGAATCTTTGGTTTATATTGTGTTTTGTATTGTGTTCTATTTCTGCTGCCAAGTTTGTTAGGAAGGAACTGACTTTTCCTAAGGAACCACTTTAACTAAGCAATTCTACCAGCATTCATTTTAGTCGGCGCCAAAGACTAAACATGTCAGTGGAATTTCTCTGCTTGTGTGAGGTTTGAGTAAGAAGGGATTAAATAAAATGTAAGAAGAGGCCCCAGAGGTTTCAAACTGAAGCAAATTAATGAATCGAAGATATCTTAGCATATGCTCATCCTTCAAACTCATTTAAACATGACGCCAGTGGAGTTGCGGCACATGCTTGTCCACAGAAGCTAGAGGGAAACAACAGCAAGAAGAACCAAAGCTTTCTGTGTGCTACCATGTTTTCTATCACTGTATAAAAGATGCACAAGGTTAAACTTATTGTTGGTGTACTGTGATTTTCTCCAAATACAGCTGAGAGTACTGATGCAATCAGTCAGCACTTATTATTGAGCCTTGAGGGCTGTCCAGACTTTGGTTTGATTCAAATTAATCCTGATGGAATTGCTTTGTTAAAGCGAATCATTAGAAAGAAGGCTGTTCTTTCCAAACAAACTTGGGTGCAGAAATGAGAACGCAAAATGAACCGAAGCTCTTTAACCTCCTGAGTTCAACGATGCGTAACACGGCATCAAAGGGTGTCGTACATAAAAGACCACATCTTGGGAACACTTCATGCTTGAGACTTACTTTCATTTTTTCCCTGAAGGGTAGTGTTCAATGAGGGCTCTGGTCTGACTGTATCACTTTCAGAAGCCGTGTAATCCAGCCTTGAAGTTTTTAGAGACTTTGTAAAATAAACTCATGATGACAAACCCGACACTGCCTGTCCTCTGTGTGTATTTATTAATTTCTCTGTGTTGTTGTTGTTGCTGTTAGTGACTCGCTGATGCCCTGGGCTGTTCAGTCAGAGGAGTGTTACTGACCTGTCCACCAATCAGAGGCTGTGTTTTTGACTTGTCGACCAACCAGTGGCTGTGTTCTTGACTTGTTGACTAGTTAGAGACTCTGTTCCTGACTTGTTAGCCAATCAGAGGCTGTGTTCCTGACTTGTTGACCAATCAGAGACTGTGTTACTGACTTGTCGACCAATTAGAGGCTGTGTTTCTGACTTGTCAACCAGTCAGTGGCTGTGTTCCTGACTTTATAAACCATTTAGAGGCTGTGTTGTAGACTTGTCAACCATTTAGGGGCTGTGTTACTGACCTGTCCACCAATCAGAGGTTGTGTTTCTGACTTGTTGACCAATCAGAGGCTATGTTTCTGACTTGTCAACCAAGCAGAGGTTGTGTTTCTGACTTGTCAACCAATCAGAGGCTGTGTTCCCAATTCAATGACCAATCAGAGGCTGTGTACCTGACTTTGTCAACCGATTAGAGGCTGTGTTTCAGACTTGTCGACCAATTAGAGACTGTATTACTGATATGTCCACCAATCAGAGACTGTGTTACTGACTTTCGACCAATTAGAGGCTGTGTTTCTGACCTGTCAACCAATTAGAGACTGTATTACTGACTTGAGCACCAATCACAGACTGTGTTACTGACTTGTTGACCAATTAGAGGCTGTGTTTCTGACTTTGTCGACCATTTAGAGGCTGTATTCCTGACTTGTTGACTAATCAGAGACTCTGTTCCTGACTTGTTGACCAATCAGAGACTGTATTCCTGACTTGTTGACTAATCAGAGACTCTGTTCCTGACTTGTTGACCAATCAGAGACTGTATTCCTGACTTGTTGACTAATCAGAGACTGTGTTACTGACTTGTTGACCAATCAGAGACTGTGTTACTGACTTGTTGACCAATCAGAGACTGTGTTACTGACTTGTAGACCAATTAGAGGCTGTGTTTCTGACTTGTCGACCAATTAGAGTCTGTGTTTCTGACTTGTCGACCAATCAGTGGCTGTGTTCCTGACTTGTTAGCCAATCAGAGATTCTGTTCCTGACTTGTTGACCAAGCAGAGACTGTATTCCTAAATTGTTGTTAAAATAATTCTCACCTTCTGGTTAAAATAAAAGTCTGTAGTGTGTAGTGTTCACAAGACATTTGTTCTTTACCCCATTAGTTGATGTTGCATAGGACATTGTTGACCTGAGAGAGTAACACTGACCATAATTTCACTTTTAATACTTGTTTGGCTCACATTAAAAACCATTCTGAAATACTTGATATATGTCCATACAACTCACCACATCAACCATACTATACATTACTGTGGCCTATTTGAAACGTTTTATAAAAACAGCAAGACACTCGAGACCATGTGATTTCACAGTGATTTCACGCCACTTTGCATTCTGGAAGAAACTACGGTAGCGCAAAGCCACTCATGGCTTATTGAATATCACAAAACCCACCAGCTCGGTCTAGTCAGAGTACAGCATGATGCAGACAGTTCGACGGATAGTATCCCAGTTGTTCTCTCCATAATGAGCGTCATAAAATCTGCCCAATCAGTTGTGATTTTTTATTCAAATAACTTTCGTTATTGCAGCAAGATTGCAGCATTTTCTAATTTGGTCCAAACCAATTGAACTGGATCATTGTAAACACAAGTTAAGGATTTTATTGCACATTTTATTGTACAATGACTGTTTATTTGGTGAATTGAGAACATATTGAGAACAAATACCTAAACGTTAAATCTCACATTTACGTTTCCTCAGTGTAGAAGATACACCAATTAGGTTTTACTTAATTCGACCGGGGGGTGTCTTAATCTTCTGCATATGACCATATTTTACTAGAAAGTGATGTAATGACACTGTGTGTGTTAAAATGGTTTAAGTACTGGATTTATTAGAGATTTGAGGGTTCTCCAATATGTTAAACTCAGCAAATAAATAGAAAATGTGCAGTAAAATGTGTTGAAAAGTAACATATTTGTTCAGTAATATCTAAAAAATCTATTTGACTGGACCATGATTAAATAATAAAAGAAAAATAAAAAATACATATTTCCTGCACATAAACATAAGTGTGACAACAGCAGACAGGAGTAAATTAAACAGCAGAAGCTAGCCTAATGTTTTTTTTTTGCGTCAGGCTTAAAGGGTTAATGAAGATGGGTGTTTGTTTTGTGCAGTTGTTTGTCAGGGCCTGTGAGACGCAGCTTAATTGTGCGCGGAGTGCAGTGTGTGTGTGTGTGTTTGCTTGCGCGCGTTTGCATTCAGTGGACAGTCGCAAGTTGCGAGGTGCTGAATGCTGTTTTCTTGTAAGATTACCCCAGTGTGACGTCCCTTTCAAAGGTCTCCCGCTCCGAAGAGAAACAGGACGGCCATTCCTTTTGATTCATGCACACTTTGTCAAAATAAAGCCTACGCGTCGCCCCCGTGCAGTCGCAACCTCAGATGTGCCTTTGGGCTTTGAGGCGGGGGTTAAAAAAAAAGAAGAAGAAGAAGGAAAGAAATAAAGAAAGAAAGAAAGAAAGAAAAGGAAATCTCATTTTTAAATAGTGATGGACTGGTGCTGGCTTTTCCAGCAAGGCAGAGCGGCATGGCAGGACGGCCTTGCGCGCCAGCATTCTGCACGAGTGGCAGATTCCCTGCCACTTCCAAAATGCCCCGTGCTCCCGGAATGGACCCCCTGTATTGAAACAGGGGCTCCTCATTTATTATTCAAATGGAGCGGCGGTCCGGCAGATGGCAACAGAGGGGGCCTGCGGGGCTGGAGGAGCTGAAGCTCAGAAACCTGTGCGCTAGCCCAGCCGCCGCCGACAAATAAAGTTCAAAGAGAATCAGCCATCGTGACAGAGCGGATTAGCATATTCCCAATGAGGGTGGCAGCTTTTGTGAAAAGGCCGTGTTGGGGAAATGCAGGGGAGAGAAGAGGCGGCGCTGGCCCGGGCCCTGTTCATGAGAATGCGCAGCTGCGCGGCTAACACACAGGATGGCTGTCCATGGCTTGTGAAAAACAAGGCAGGCTGGCTTGGGATTGAAACTTCTCGTCCAATGAGTCGTGGAGCGTATGGATTCCCAGTGCCAAGCCCTATAGTTGCTAGTGGAGCGGCCTGCATTGATACATCAATGCGCTTTGGCCTCCGCTGTCTAATTCCATAAAGCTAAGCTCGCTCTGCTGCCGCTGACCAAGCCTTTAATCGTAAACTTTAATAAGACTTCGATCCTCACTGACTCCAGCAGTTAACTAAATAAGATAAAGGGCCAGAGTGGTACAGACACATCGGTAGCTGATCAGTATAGAGGCAACAACAAAAAGGCCGTGGCGGCAGCACGTTTAATCCCGCTAAAGCTAATTAGCAGCAGCCCCGCGGTACCCGTCCTCCTCAGGTGAATGGCGGCCGGGTAGAAAAAAATAGACCATCCATCAGATGGTATTTAAAGTACAGAGTTAATAGATTTTCCCTCTCGTGCTCCGGGTGGTTTTGAGCACGTTCTCTTCCTCCCAGCTCGAGCTCTGGCACCTTGACCTTCGGCGGAGGTTCAATTAAAGAGAACGGCTCTGGATTTATACTCCAGCTTTTGCCTCGCGGCTCAGAGACGCCGCTGTGGCGAAGGACAGCGCTCGCGTAAGTAGTGTTAAAAAGGCTAAATGGAGGAGGATGGCATCAGACCATGGCCTGAGGTGGCACCATCTGCTGCCTGCCACCACCGGCACAGGGCTGGCCGCTGTCGCCTTCGCTTTAGCACGTTTATGGACTTGCATTGACACATCCAGCAAAGCTCCATTCGCTCTGCTACTAAATGTTTCTTGGCTCCCAGTAACAACCATTAAAGTCAATTTGAATCAGAACCCATTTTCCTTCCGTACTATGATCAGAGCCGGACAGAACATAAGCTGAAAAATTGCTAATGCCTCAACATGGAATACACTTTCCTAAATGCGTTTAATTACAATATGAATGAAACAATAACTTATTCAGGACACATTTAAAATGCATTTAGAAAATATCTTGATAGCTCTGCTGATAGAGGGGAGTTATGCCAATGTGCTACCGTTTCAGCATAATTCAATGTTAGAGATGTAAACAAAGTCGTTCAGACGGGGTTCAAAATGGTTCCCTCTAGAGAAACTTGCCGACTCTCATTTCTTTACAGTGGTGGTTATGGGAACCAGGGATCACCATGTCTAATACACAAATACAGCTGTTGTATTTGCTGTGACTTTATATAGTAATCATATGCTGTATTGATAATGATAAAAAAGTGAATAATTTGAATAACATTTGTTCAAAGAGTACTATTTGGACAACAGCGCTTTGCAAATTCACTATGAATGTATTTGCAGTAATACATTTTAGGCCAAACCCTTCATAAACAGTGTGCCAGACAGCAGGAATCATATGCATAACTAGGAAGGCACAGGCGTCAGTACATATTACCACCACTGTGAGGAGTTCTGACTCTTCAGATTTAAAAAGTTGTAATTTCTTTTTCATTTAAACAGTTAGGCATCTTGTCCAGGGACTCTTATTGCTGTAGCATGGTGGTGTCCTCTCCAGTCTGCTATGTGGAGGGCAGTTATGTTACCCACCACACCAAATTTTGCTAGCATACTAGAAAATATTAATAAACACTAATAACTAGTCACATTGATTTATCAGTCTACTCAGGCTTTAGTAGAGCTCAGTAACACTGAGATTAATAACTGATCACATTGATTTATCAGTCTACTCAGACTTTAGCAGAGCTCAGTAACACTGAGATTAATAACTGATCACATTGATTTATCAGTCTACTCAGACTTTAGCAGAGCTCAGTAACACTGAGATTAATAACTGATCACATTGATTTATCAGTCTACTCAGGCTTTAGTAGAGCTTAGTAACACTGAGATTAATAACTGATCGCATTGATTTATCAGTCTACTCAGGCTTTAGTAGAGCTCAGTAACACTGAGATTAATAACTGATCGCATTGATTTATCAGTCTACTCATGCTTTAGCATAGCTCAGTAACACTGAGATTAATAACTGATCACATTGATTTATCAGTCTACTCAGACTTTAGCAGAGCTCAGCAACACTGAGATTAATAACTGATCACATTGATTTATCAGTCTACTCAGACTTTAGCAGAGCTCAGTAACACTGAGATTAATAACTGATCATATTGATTTATCAGTCTACTCAGACTTTAGCAGAGCTCAGTAACACTGAGATTAATGGAGCTCAGTAACACTGAGATTAATGGAACTCAGTAATACTGAGATTAAAAATTGATCACATTGATTTATCAGTCTACTCCGACTTTAGTAAAGCTGTTTGTGAGTCATATTTCAGTAGAATACAGAATGTTTTATTTAATTGGTGTAGAATCTTTAAGAATTGTAAGAATTTCTTTGCACACATTTATAAAAATGGTTCTTTTAACAACAATCAATTGAGAGGGGTTCAGGGAATTGAAAGCGGGTCTTCTATGGTGTTGCTCTAAAGAACACTATGTGGCACTTTTTAAATATGTCGGTTGGACTTCCTGCTTACTCCCGTCTATTTATGCTGTTCTTCACTTTTCAAAGTGCACCAGCAACGATTTATAGGTGGTGACGACGGCGGAGTGGAAAATATAGCAGGTTAATGAGGCCACTGGTAACCCGAAGGTCATGAAAGCTATGAATGAAGGGGTCAGGGACTTGAGCCCAGCTGTTAACATCACACCATTGTGCCCTTCAGTAAGGAACCCAAATACTGCTGCAGAGCGTGTACCCCCTGCTGTCAGCCCACATGACACATTTTTTTTCCGGGACAAAAGTGTCAATGGCATGATTAAAACTCGCCCCTTAGAAGTGTAGAGTTATTTCTGTCCTTTAGCTTTACCATTCTAATGTACTTCTAACAGTCTCCCCTTCAGCAGAGTGTTTCCATTTGTTTCAATAAATACAATACAAGTTAATAAATAAGTAAAATCTATTTTTACGCTGTTTTTATTCATTAAAATAACATTTGTATTTATGAGTAAATGCTTTAATACCTTAACGCATTTTGCATCTTATTCCAATCAATTTATTTAAATATGTTTCACATTAATTAACTCTAATCTGATGCAAATGGAGGTGCTCGCTAAAGCACACACCTGCAACCCACAGCTTGGGGTTTGCGACATCCTGAGCACCTACACGATTTACTTACATGGCTGGAGTCTCAGCAGTGGCAAATGATTATGACCCCGGCTTCTGGGGCTTTACTGAAAAGTCCCTTGGTTTGGGTGAGTTTCTGCAGGAGTCGAGGGGAGGCAGGACTCGTAAATCTATCCCCGGGTCATGCTTTTATTGCGTCTCTTATAAAATACAAACATCTGTCGGGTGGGGTTACGTTGTGGTAGTGCTCTTTAAAAGATGCAGACATCCTGTTGCTGTACAGAAGCAGCGCACCTGCCCGTTTGCTAATTGGTAATGCAATTGATGTTGACGGTTGACCACCATGTTTTAAATAATTCAGCATTGTGAACATACAGACTGTTTTTTTTTTTGGTTTCCAGTTTTTTATTAATCTTTTTGGAGTTTTGGAGTTTTTGACAATTTCTATTGATCCATACATCATGAAATTTTCACACAGCAGCTTTGAAATAATTCAAAAAATAACATTAAAGTCAAGTACAAAGCCAAACATTAGAATGCTTAATAAAATGCTCATGAATTAACAGAATAGAATTTATATAAGATAAATCTGTTATGTAAGTTACATAAGAGAAAGTTTTACTATAGCCTTTTAATGAACACACATACTGTTGCTGTGGAAATAAAATGTCTGAAAATGTAACTTAACAGTAGACAGAAAAAATACTCTTACATTTTAGTGGAGGTTAATAAAGAAATTATGTATTTTGGTGGTCACATGTGGGATGTTTTCTTGGCACAATGTAAATTCTAATAATTGAATAAAAAAACAGCAAAAATGGAGATACAAACCTTTTCTTACATACAAAATGTTTTTAATTTGGTGAAGTAATGAATTTTTTTATCACATAAAAGTGCAAAATTACTGGCTAAAAAAAACTGCTTTAGGATAAAACTGTAGTGGAGCTTATTGGTGCCTCCAGTCTCTATCATCAAGGTTGAACTGAAGTTAGTTAAAATAACTTTATAAAGCTCTAAATTAAGAGGCAAAATAATGGATAACCTGTTTAAAAAAATCAACAAATATTTAAAATAATTAAAGAACCAAAAAATAGCAAATCAACATTAAGATTTAAATACAACTAGTACGAAGATACAAGGTGAAAATCTACCATCCCGGGCTAAAGCATACTGCCACATCAGGCTTTACTACTGGTGCCTTAATTTGCATTGACATTCCTACAAAGCCTGTTTGAGTTGTTTTTATAAAAGAACATTGTGTCACTTTCTCAAACATAGATAGATAGATAGATAGATAGATAGATAGATAGATAGATAGATAGATAGATAGATAGATAAACTGACATGATAGATAGATAGATAGATAGATAGATAGATAGATAGATAGATAGATAAACTGACATATAGATAGATAGATAAACTGACATAGATAGATAGATAAACTGACATAGATAGATAGATAGATAGATAGATAGATAGATAGATAGACAGATAGATAGATAGATTCCCATAGTGCTGTTTTGACCAATCCATTTCATTGCAAACCAGTCATTCAGTTCAGTAGTAGTACATGTATGCACAGTGTTGACTGACATATTAGTAATAACCAGTTCTGAATTAATTTTAGAGAAACTATTTCATTCAGATTTGTGTTGTAGACATTGATTTTTTTAAGACTCTGCAGAACGAGCTGGTTAAATGTGAGCTATTGGTTAAAAAGCATTTCCTCCTTCAGAAACAAAAGCCATGAACGTCTGACTCGACCACATAAAATCCCCCTCTGTCTCTAATCATGACGACTATATCGTTTCTGCATAGTGACTCGCGGGGAAAGACGATCCTGCTCTACTGTCCGCACCGCACGTCCTGTACGACAGCGCACTTAACCCGAGCGGATTTGAAATATTGCAGGGAAAACTCTCTCTTGCTGCGTCCACCCCGGAGCAGCGGAGGGCCTGAAACCGGAGCGAGCTTTCCACAGTTCCCCGCGGTGCCGTTCGTTTGGACCGCAGCAGCCCACAAATCTGACCGAACTAGTCCTCCCCTCTGTCGCCTCGTGAGGGAACACACTCTTCGCGAGGGGGTCTGGTTTGAAGTGGAATGCTTTTAAGGGCGGGAGGGGAAAAAAGGAAAACACGGCTTCAAACTGTAGACAAATGTCAAAATAAAGATGGAGAAGCCCCAGTTCTTCAGAAAGGAGGAATTCAATACAAAACTTGTCCTCATATCCTGTCCTCTTTCCTTTTTTCCTCCACCTCTCTTTCTCCCTCTCTCTCTTGTCCTGGTTCGAAAGGCGGTAGAAGTCTGTTTTTGATTTTGAGAGCAGAATATTTTTTATCTGTGTTACAACAATAAATCTGATAGCCTTCTGGGAGAGTTTATTTTGAGGGAGGTCCAAAGTATTAAGAACTCCGTGACCTGCAGTGGGATTGCAGTGTGATGACTTTACAATATTGCATATTTATGGACTTCGAGATTCATAGGGATTGTAGTTCAGACATAAGAACAATGTTTCTTCTCTGCACAAATAAAAAGCAAACAAGAGCATATGTGCTAGGCCTATAGCGTTGCCTGGATTGTGCTCCGGACCTTGGGGGCTGCTTAAAAAAAAAAAAGGTGGGAGTTCTCAGCCAGGAACTGAAAGCATATAGAGCCTGTATTGTGGAAAAGCAAATAGTGAAACTAAATGAATAAATAAATAAACCGTGATGTGATGCCATAAAAACAACATACCCTAAACTTGAATATCAAAATGGGCCACAAAAATATTCATTGTTTATCATTTTGAAGAAAATATTAACACAAATCTAAACTTTATAAGTTTGTAATATCTTATAATTGTGGATGAAATAAATAAATATTTGTTTTACTTTATCTAGTATTTCCCTCATTCACACTTTTTTAATTTCCAATTTATTTCACTCACAATTATTTAATTCCCAATTTATTTCATCCACAATTTTTAAATTCCCAATTTATTTTAGCCTCACTTTTTTAATTCCCAATTTATTTCATTCACATTTTTAATTCCCAATTTATTTCATCCACACTTTTTTAAATTCCCAACTTATTTCATTCACACTTTGTAATTCCCAATTTGTTTCATTCACACTTTTTTAATTCCCAAATTATTTCATCCACACTTTTTTAATCCCCAATTTATTTCATCCACACTTTTTTAATTCCTAATTTATTTTAGCCACACTTTTTTAATTCCTAATTTATTTTATCCACTATTGTTGGCGCACCTAAAAATCTAATGAATGAAAATCTATTAGAAGCTTTTTTAATTCATATTTTATATTTTTAAGATCACTGGAGTCATTAGAAACACTTAAATGGTCAGTCATGACGTCCTGTTTCAGTAGGGGGTGTAACTATAAGGTGAGACACACATCAAATTCCCTAAATCGTCCATTAATAGAGGAAAGACCTAAGAATAGAGCAGTGATGTGTCACTAAAGGTGGTCGAGCTGCGCTAATCGGGAGATTGGGAAAACCGTTAAATAGTTACAAATATTGCATTTAAGGAGCTTAAAGCAGCTGGAGATGTTACGAATCTGCTGGGAAAACAACTTGTGTTAATATTGACCCCACATACAGCGAGGAGGACAGTTCACGTGGCAAAAGAACCTCCAGGGATCATAGCTAGAGAATTGAAGACCTTAGTTAGGGCTTGGGGTCACAACATCTCCCAAACTACAATAAGACGCCACTCACATGACCACAAGTTGTATGGGAGGGTTGCCAGAAGAAAGCCTCTGCTGTCAGGAATCAACAAACTCAAGCTCCTACAGTTTGCCAGATGCTTCTGAAACATTCAGCCAAATGAGACCAAAACACTGAAGGTGGGTTTGGCATAGACACAAAGCTGGCCATGCAGACAAACACCTCATCCCCACTGTGAAGTATGGTGGTGGATCTGTGATGTGGGGCTGATCTTCTTCCAATAGCTCTACAATTTATTGGCTACTTGGTATCACGCACTCCATCCCGCAGAAATAAAATCAAACCCAGGCAGCTCTAACCGGGCTGTGGTTGGATCTTCCAGTATGACAATTATCCAAAGGAAAATCAACACAGAAATTGTTCACTGACCACAGAATGTTTTGCCAGTGCTTGGACTGAAACTTCATAGAAAAACTGTGGGAAGAGCTGAAAAGCAGAGTCAACAAGTGTGGACCGCCGACTCTGAAGGTTCTAGAGAGATTCTGGATGGAGGAATTGTTTTAGATCAGATTATCGTCAATAAGCCCCTACAGGTTTAACAGCGGTATATTTGTTCCTAGAAGATAACGTAGATGCTTTTCAGGTGGCAAATACATTGTGCTGTATAGGCCAGATAGTACAGTAATTAGAATTGTGGACAGTAGATGATCTTATATAATTACTATGTTACTGTTAATGCACACTTTAAATAGCGATTGGAATTATCAATGTAAATATTGGGATATACATAAGTATAAGTTGGATTTGTGTGGTCCTGTTTTTAATTAACGGAGCTTTTTGAAGAAAAATTAGATTTTATGGTACTTCCCACAAATCGGCAATGTTGCCATGTGGTAGTAATTTACCCATAAAATCCCTTTAATTTATTTTTTCATTTATTTCCAAATATTTGTGTTTTTCAATAATTGAACAATAATAATAATAATTAGAAGAAATAAAGCATGCATTTGACATTTGATAAGTACTGCGATAGTATGCTAAATTGTTTAGTTGCACTTGATGGTGGACATGATGGTGGTGTGATAGAGTGTGTCATGCTGGTATGAGTGGATCAGACACAGCAGTGCTGCTGGAGTGGAAGCAGTGCTGCTTCTCAGTGTCACTGCTGGACTGAGAACAGTCCACCAACCAGCAACATCCAGCCAACAGTGTTCTGTGATCACTAATGAAGGACAAGAGGGGACGAGAATGACCCAACACCCAAATAATATTTGCTTATAGTGGTCCTTTCGGGGTCTTGGAGTTGATAAAATGGACAATGTGTGTAGATATAAGGAGTTGGTTTATATGTTTTGGCTGGTCAGTGTATAGTACTAGTATAATACTATAGCCTAATTATAATGCATATATAGTACTAGTATAATACTATAGCCTAATTATAATGCATATATAGTACTAGTATAATACTATAGCCTAATTATAGTGCATATATAGTACTAGTATAATACCATAGCCTAATTATAATGCATATATAGTACTAGTATAATACTATAGCCTAATTATAATGCATATATAGTACTAGTATAATACTATAGCCTAATTATAATGCATATATAGTACTAGTATAATACTATAGCCTAATTATAATGCATATATAGTACTAGTACAATAGTTGCCTAATTATAGTGCATATATAGTACTAGTATAATACTATAGCCTAATTATAAGGCATATATAGTACTAGCACAATACTACAGCTTAATTATAATGCATATATAGTACTAGTATAATACTATAGCCTAATTATAGTGCAAATATAGTACTAGTACATTACTATAGCCTAATTATAATGCATATATAGTGCTAGTACATTACTATAGCCTAATTATAGTGCATATATAGTACAGTACAATACTATAGCCTAATTATAGTGCATATATAGTACTAGTATAATAATATAGCCTAATTATAGTGCATATATAGTGCTAGTATAATACTATAGCCTAATTATAATGCATATATAGTACAGTACAATACTATAGCCTAATTATAGTGCATATATAGTACTAGTATAATACTATAGCCTAATTATAGTGCATATATAGTACTAGTATAATACTATAGCCTATTTATAGTGCATATATCGTACTAGTACATTACTATAGCCTAATTATAATGCATATATAGTACTAGTACATTACTATAGCCTAATTATAGTGCATATATAGTACTAGTACAATACTACAACCTAATTATAATGCATATATAGTACTAGTATAATACTATAGCCTAATTATAATGCATATATAGTACTAGTACACTACTATAGCCTAATTATAATGCATATATAGTACTAGTACATTACTATAGCCTAATTATAATGCATATATAGTACTAGTACAATAGTTGCCTAATTATAGTGCATATATAGTACTAGTATAATACTATAGCCTAATTATAAGGCATATATAGTACTAGCACAATACTACAGCTTAATTATAATGCATATATAGTACTAGTATAATACTATAGCCTAATTATAGTGCAAATATCGTACTAGTACATTACTATAGCCTAATTATAATGCATATATAGTGCTAGTACATTACTATAGCCTAATTATAGTGCATATATAGTACAGTACAATACTATAGCCTAATTATAGTGCATATATAGTACTAGTATAATACTATAGCCTAATTATAGTGCATATATAGTACTAGTATAATACTATAGCCTAATTATAATGCATATATAGTACTAGTATAATACTATAGCCTAATTATAATGCATATATAGTACTAGTACAATACTATAGCCTAATTATAGTGCATATATAGTACTAGTATAATACTATAGCCTAATTATAGTGCATATATAGTACTAGTATAATACTATAGCCTATTTATAGTGCATATATCGTACTAGTACATTACTATAGCCTAATTATAATGCATATATAGTACTAGTACATTACTATAGCCTAATTATAGTGCATATATAGTACTAGTACAATACTACAACCTAATTATAATGCATATATAGTACTAGTATAATACTATAGCCTAATTATAATGCATATATAGTACTAGTACATTACTATAGCCTAATTATAATGCATATATAGTACTAGTACATTACTATAGCCTAATTATAATGCATATATAGTACTAGTACAATAGTTGCCTAATTATAGTGCATATATAGTACTAGTATAATACTATAGCCTAATTATAAGGCATATATAGTACTAGCACAATACTACAGCTTAATTATAATGCATATATAGTACTAGTATAATACTATAGCCTAATTATAGTGCAAATATAGTACTAGTACATTACTATAGCCTAATTATAATGCATATATAGTGCTAGTACATTACTATAGCCTAATTATAGTGCATATATAGTACAGTACAATACTATAGCCTAATTATAGTGCATATATAGTACTAGTATAATAATATAGCCTAATTATAGTGCATATATAGTACTAGTATAATACTATAGCCTAATTATAGTGCATATATAGTACTAGTATAATACTATAGCCTAATTATAATGCATATATAGTACTAGTATAATACTATAGCCTAATTATAATGCATATATAGTACTAGTACAATACTATAGCCTAATTATAGTGCATATATAGTACTAGTATAATACTATAGCCTAATTATAGTGCATATATAGTACTAGTATAATACTATAGCCTATTTATAGTGCATATATCGTACTAGTACATTACTATAGCCTAATTATAATGCATATATAGTACTAGTACATTACTATAGCCTAATTATAGTGCATATATAGTACTAGTACAATACTACAACCTAATTATAATGCATATATAGTACTAGTATAATACTATAGCCTAATTATAATGCATATATAGTACTAGTACATTACTATAGCCTAATTATAATGCATATATAGTACTAGTACATTACTATAGCCTAATTATAGTGCATATGTAGTACTAGTATAATACTATAGCCTAATTATAGTGCATATATATTACTAGTATAATACTATAGCCTAATTATAGTGCATATATAGTACTAGTATAATACTATAACCTAATTATAATGCATATATATTACTAGTATAATACTATAATCTAATTATAATGCATATATAGTACTAGTATAATAGTGGCCTAATTATAATCCATATAGTAAAATAGTGGCCTAAGTACAGTGCATTAATTGTCAGTATCCAAAAAAACATGAATCTCCAAATTGGTAACTATACAGCAGATGGCAAAAAGTTCTTTACTTTCAATGTGTGTTCATGCAAAGAGATTGTGTTCCAATCTATTTTTGAACACTTCTGTTGGTCCCATCATTATGAAGCTGTCCACAATTTAAAATACAGCTGCTCAGCTTAAATTATGCAGAGAATAAGTTTTTAACAACAACAAATTCTCAGCAGATGTATATCTTCTCTGGCTATGTTGGAAAACCATATTTGGTGGTTCCTCAACAAGCTACTTGAGAGAATACCAAGACTGTGCAACAAGGCAAAGGCCAAATTCCTAAAAGCATCTAAAACAAGAGATTTGTTTAACATATTTTTTGTTGTTTGCATAGTTTAATGACTGTTTTTCTAATAAGGAAAACTATTCTCTGAGTAGTTGTGTCCAAAGATTTGACTGGAAGCACCAAAGAATGGTTTTGCTATTGTTACAAGCCATACAAGGTTTTTTGTGGTAGTATATAAAATGTTTTTTGTAGCCCTCAGGACAAACACTCTGGAATCTTCTCCCCCCCTCAGAGCCTGCGCTGCCTGGGATGAGAAGAGTGACGTTTAGAAATGTTAACTGACAGGTTAGGACTAACAGATTTGGTCCCTCAAAGCGATGTAATTTTCTCCGCTCAGGATGTTTGGGCTGAAGCGGCGGAGCTGAATCTGAAATTATTTTGGGCTTTTCTTTTTTGTTTTTCTTTTGCTGAACAGCCGAAGTCTGTCCCACATTAGAGAGACGTGATAGTGGAAGACATACCAAACCCTGCTTGAGTGTCCGGAGGCCTGACCACCCTGTATTGACCACATGAGCATGCTTGTTGGCAATTTTCCCCTATTTTTTATTTATTTTTTTTTACAGGAAGCATGCGGGGAATCTGATTTGGCAGGACGTCTGTTTTTTTCAGCTTCTAATTGTCTACGGTCTGCAGTTTTGCGTAGGGGACCGGAGTACAAAGCGGGTTGATGTTCAGGGGAAGGAAAAAGGGGAAAAACAAAACTCCTGGCCATAAAGTTGCCATCTTTTCAGCACATTTACACAAAGGAATAATTCATAACATCTCTGTTTTAAAACAAAGTGAGAGAAGAAATTGTCTCCAAGATGTGGAAAGGAAGAGAGAAAGAAAGAAAGGAAAGAGAGAGAGCAAGAGAGAGAGAGAGAGAGAGAGAGAGAGAGAGAGAGAGAGAGAGAGAGAGAGGGGAATGGCACTCGTGTCTGTTTCCTATCTGTTAGCACAATGGGCCTGGTATCACGAGAGCAGATTGAAAACAGTTGTGTACATAGACTTGAGAAGTGAGTGACAAAGGAACTGATTCCAGATAAGAAGCCCGTCTGGCAACTCACTCTACATATAAGGGCATATTTCACTTGTAGTTAATGCAAAATCCCTTTATTGGCTATTGTCTCCTCGTTTCCTAGTGTCCTCGTGCAGCAGGTACTCAGTAACATTTAGAAAATCACCACCATATGAGTTTCTGCATTCAGCTCACATACAGTCGCATCAGTCACAGTGGTCAGAACAGGAGGGATGCACATGCATATAACCTCAAAAGCACCTGTATCTAAAAAAAAAAAAGAAGGCAGACGACAGACTTTGAGCTCTACATGCTCATTACCGGCATCCACTGAGAGAATAATTAACATAAGTACATATTGTCTAATCATGTTTCTAGTAGCAGTAGCATCCTTCAGCATATGTACTATTATACTGCCTTCTTTAACTGGAGACCAACCCTTATAAAGGTTGTAATGGTTATTAATTAAAGAATTAAAGAAGGCTTAAAAATGAATAAACAGTAATAACACATTAATAATAATAATCATAATTATTATTATTATTATTAGAAGAAGAAGAAAAAGAAAGAAAAAAGTGCTCTACAAGCATGTAGACTAATAGGTTCATTTTTACAATCTGTAAAAATAATACAAAAAAAGAGGGAGAAAAAAATAATAGAACAATATTAGAATAATAATAGAACTAAAGGTAAGACATTTTTTAAATAAAAAAGTAAGAGTAAAAAATAAAAGTAGCAAACAGTACTAATAATAAAAAAGATTATAATAAAAGGGAATTTAATGCCTAAGTAAAGAAATAAGTTTGTAAGTGTTTGTGAACACAGTAATAGAGGACCATTAGGCCAAAAGGTGACCTGTTTTATGTGATAAACATCTGATGAAGCTAACATGCTTATCTCATCAAGTAGGATAAGCAACCAGCAAGATCAGAGAACACTGTAAATGAATGTGTTTTCATTATAAAGCAAAAAACAACAGCTATTAGCCTTTATATGTGTATGGTCTAATTTATAACAATTAATAAACAACGTTTAAACTATTCATAAAACCCTTGTAAGGAAAGTCTTAATTAGGGTTGGATATTGAATTGAATTCTAGTCTCAAATTTCCAAGACAGGGCTAGCTATTAAACAATAATCAAAGAATCACATTTTATACCCGTTTCAAATGCACGGTCTGCAACAGCACAACTGTAAGGACGCAGCTTTGATGACAAAATGACAAAACATCTGCGCAGCATTGAGCTTCAGCAGGGTAAAATGTGGTCTCTAAGACAGCGCCAGCACCAGCGCCTCACTAGTGCATCAGGTCTAGTCCGCCTGTGATGCGGCTTTCTCATTAGCAGTGTGGGGAAAGCTAATCTGAGGGAAATCTGAGGAGTGTCTCGGAGCGTTGACAGCATTTGTGATAACGGGGGAACATTCTTTCTCTGTTGTAGAGTCACTGTCATTTAGGTGGGCAGGACTCAAAACATATAGCAGGGTAGTTTGCCAGTATTAGTTTACATGTACAGTGTTGCTATGTTGTATCTACAGAGAGGGAGATGACCAAGGTGCTAGATGACCCAGGTGAAATGTTCTCTAACCAGCGGATCCCTGCTGAGTACAAGGTAGAAATGTCGGCCATAATATCAGCACTCAGTACTGTTAGCTAAGTAGCCTCGACCAGTGACAGCACACTGTGTCATTGAAGGGAAAATGAGACAAAAAACTAAAATCAAAGGCGCAAACAGGGCCAGTGGTAGCCTAATGACATTTTGGCCTAATGGATAAAATACTGGCTGTCACTGCCGACAGTGCTGCAAATGAAGTGGCATTAAAAAGGCCACATTCCATGAATTCAGGGTTACATAATTGAATAACTGGGTATTGTCTGTAAATTCGATAGCAAAAGTCATAGCTCTGGAGCAGGGCTGCCCACAAGAGGGGCCTATGAACCAAAGCTGAGCATCATAGACGTTTGATTTGGCCCATTGTGAAGTTGCCCAAGACCCCACTCTCTCAGTCAGTAAGAAAGCCATGTTTAGCAACAAAACATATAATGTTGTTTAAAAATCTGCGACCGTTAACTCATAATATGTCACATGCTAACTTCTGATGTGTAGCTGGTTAACTGTCCCTGGATGATCCACACCGCATCCAAACCCCATTATAGACTTACTCTGCACTGTACAAGTATCTCCTGTATAGCCTGTGTTTTATGTAGCTGCCTCTGAATCTATATATATCAGAATATATATCAGCATATATAGAAAAGTGCACATCTGTATATCTCAGTAATACAAGGGACTATAAAACCTTTATATATATATATATATATTAGAAATTGACTGTTCAGCCTTTTTGAAGCCTTTCAGCGTGATCGGCCGATAGCCGATACCGATCGAGGGTGGAGCTATATGCCAAGGCAGGGCTACATGTAGTTATTAGTTACAAGTCATGAAACATGGTCTAAACTGGTTTATTACCATTTTTTTTATGAGCTCATGTGCAACAGCATAATATTTGTAACAAAATTAACAGTAAATAAACGAAATAAATCAAACAAATTTCCCCAATACTGCAATCATTAAATTTAGACCCTTAATTTAAAACGAAAAAAGCAAATTAAATAAGTGCAGTCAAAAACTGCAGTCATTAAATGCAGACTCTGGGTTGTTTTAAACAGAAAAACTGCAATCAGTAAATGTAGAATTTGAATTGTTGCTGCTGTTCTGTTTGTACTCGTCAGATCTGGTCTGTATGGTGTTCTGGGTTGTTTGTTTTGTGCTAGCTGTGCGTGCTAACTCTGCTGTTTGCTGGTACACACTGTATTCAGCCGCGTGGTGTACTCGCGTGGTAAGTGTCGTATCAAATTAGTAATAAGACTTTGTCTTGGTTCCCCAACAAGACATGCTGATTTTACTAATTTTACAAAACATCCTGGATGAGTCTGTGTTACATACGGCAACAAACTGCCAGACGGACAGCACATGCCGTGAACACAAACTGTTGTCATGAGGCCGCTGCTTTAGTCAGTCTGTCGTAAACGAAAGGGTATGTACTTCCACATAGCGGTTCAGATAGAAATTACAACCTGACCGGAGGTGGTTTCAATGAAACGCTAGTTAAAAATTAGGTTCATTTGTTTAACGCCATCGATCCGCACTCGGGATTGGCTAAATTGGAGACATATCAGCTGATCATCGATCACATATTTTGATAAAAAATCGCCCGATACCGATACATAGTATGTATGTGAATGTATGATAGATAGATAGATAGATAGATAGATATAGAATTATAAAAGTGTGCAGTGTGGGGATGAACGTTGGGGATGACATCTATCTTGACACTTAATGGTAATTGTAAAATGCTATTAAATTTTTTATAACATCTGCCATCCATGTTCACAGCATGGTTATGTTATAATTACATATAAGGGTTCAAGTAAAATGTTATATTATTAACATTATGTTACATTATTAACATTAACAGTATTAACTTAGTGCTAACTTGTTGCTGGCTACCTGTCTTTTAGCCCTCATGCAACCCCAAGCATTACACTTTGTCCCCAACACAAAAGGTTTGGTCATCTTTACTCTGGACTTACTGTTTTGTTATTATAAAACACAGCCTACATTAATGTGGACAGTCATTATATAGAACAATCTTGTTCATACTGTAATTACATTATTATGATTGTGCTTGTACATGCATCTGTATTGTTGAATAACCAATAATAAATCCCTAATTCTAAAGATTTTAGCTTGTTTTATGGGCCAACGGATCAGCATCCCTATTCCAGACAGACAGACAGACAGACAGACAGACAGACAGACAGACAGATAGTCAGGCCGATTATCATCTTGTGGCACTAGGAGAAGGTTTTAAGAGTGAAGCAGAGGCAGCAGCTCTTCAGAAATGTCTTGCTGCAAACCAGGGCTCTCAGCTAAACACTTACTGTGACTGAGGCCCGAAAGGGCGCACCTCCATGTCAGGTTGTCTATTCATTACTGGGTGGATTAGTGTCTTTCAGAAGGCTGTGGAGTGAAGACGTCAGAACCTGCAGCTGTGTGGCACTTCATCAAACTCTGACACGGGACTAAAGCAGCTACCTGTAGTACAGCTGCACGGTTTGGACACACTTGCTGGTATTGTGAATATACTGCTGAATCTCGTGAGTGAATATACGTTGTGATATATGTAAACATGGTGGTGTTTTATTTGTTGGATTATTTGCATATTGCAGTCTTTTATGAAACCTGTTTTACAAAGGGCAGTATTGAGCTAACAATGAATGTATATGTATTTACTTCATCACTACTCTGCTGACAGCTGCTTTTTTACTTTGAGAACACTGTTTGGGCATTTTCTTTCTTACCGCACTGCCATCAAGGTCCCCGGCGGGAATCCATTAAGAGCCATTTGTTTGTCAGAAGTGGAGGTGCGTTTATATTTACTCAGTTGGACTTTTTGTCAGAGCACAGCAATTCATCCAGACAAAGCAAAGGACACCCAGATATACAGAGAGATAGATAGATAGATAGATAGATAGATAGATAGATAGATAGATAGATAGATAGATAGATAGATAGATAGATAGATAGATAGATAGACAAACAGACATAGATAGATAGATAGATAGATAGATAGATAGATAGATAGATAGATAGATAGATAGATAGATAGATAGACAAACAGACATAGATAGATAGATAGATAGATAGATAGATAGATAGATAGATAGATAGACAAACAGACATAGATAGATAGATAGATAGATAGATAGATAGATAGATAGATAGATAGATAGACAAACAGACATAGATAGATAGATAGAGAGATAGATAGATAGATAGTAGATAGATAGATAGATAGATAGATAGATAGACAGACATAGATAGATAGATAGATAGATAGATAGATAGATAGATAGATAGATAGATAGATATATAGATAGACAAGCACAGATAGATAGATAGATAGATAGATAGATAGATAGACAAACAGACATAGATAGATAGATAGATAGATAGATAGATAGATAGATAGATAGATAGATAGATAGATAGATAGATAGACAAGCATTGGGATACCCGCCGGTATCCCCTGTTCTCTGTCGCGTCTGTTTTTACGTGAGCGTGTTTTTTTCAGGACCCCCGCTCGGGGCGGCCCACTTCTTATAGCAACATGTTTAAGGTCAGAAAATGTGATCCAAATAAGTGGGGCGACCCAAAGCGCCCTGAGCAATTCACAGCAGAACAGAGCGGTGCAGGAGCAACAAGTGTGTACCTGGGGAGGGGAGGAGGTCAACAGAAGCAAGAAGACCACCATGACTTTACAGCTACTTTTGCTTGAGGCTCTCTCTTTTTCTCTCTCTCTTTTAGGCCTTGGCTTAAAATAGCAGCGTCAGTGTCAGTGATGGGTGCTCTGGGTGAGTGTGTGTGTGTGTGTGTGGTGCAGAGCAGTGTGAGTGGACCACCCTGAGGATCAGCTGATGGCCCCCACCCAGTTTTATGGCAGAGCCTGCTGTTCAGAGTCAGCGCTGTGCTAATATACATCTCTCTCTCTCTCTCTCTCTCTCGCTCTCACCCTCTCTATATCTCGTTTCTTTCTCTTTAGGTCGTTTCTTCCTGCACTGCTCTTTTGTTCTCTCCCCTTTCATTTCTATCTATCTATCTACAGTGCTGTGAAAAAGTATTTGCCCCTTTCTTCTATTGTTGCTAGTTTATCCATTTAAATGTTTCAGATCAGCCAACTACTTTTAATATAACCTAATATAAGCATATACAACTAAACCCAAAATACTTTTTTACGACTGCAATCAAATGTTTTCTGATCGAGAGCTGAATTTGTGGTTCTATTAATTATGAGGTCCCACAGAAGCAAAGCAGCCCCAAAGTAGCATAGTAGACAATCACACTACCACCGCCATGTTTCACTGTATCTGTATAAGGTTCTTATGATGGTTAGCTTTACGTCAGGTGTCTTCCAAAAGTACCTTTAACTCATCAGTCCACAAATGGCAAATGCAAGATGAGGCTTTGTGTTGTTTCTGGTGAGCTGTAGTTTGTGCCTCCCTCATGGATGCCACGTTTGTGCAGTATCTTTCCTATCGTGGAGTCGTGTACATGGACTGTAACTGAGGAAAATAAAGCCTGCCGTTCTTTAGATGTTTGTCTGGGTGCTTTAGTGACCTACTGAATGAGGATTATTGGTGAAATTTTTGTGGGCTGACCACTCTTGGGAAGGTTCACCACCTTTTTCTCCAATACTGGACAATGGAGTATATATATAAATATATATACAAATCTACAATATATAATAGGTACAGTTTCTCATTTCTTGAACTCATTTAGGGGCACTGATTGCCAGATCTGAGTATTAAAGCAAAGATGTAAGATCTTCACTGTATGCTGGCGCTGCTACATTAAAGTCTAATATATATATATATATATATATATATATATATATATATATATATATATATATATATATATATATATATATACAGAGAGAGAGAGAGAGAGAGGGAGAAAGCAAAAGAGATGAAAGATTTGAAAGAAACAAATCTGTGAAAATCTGTGTTTCTTTCACAGTTGAAAGAAACAGAGCAAAGCAAAGCAGAAAGGCATAACCCGAGCATATATGTATATTCTCCTGTCATTGATATTACAGTCACATTATTACTGTTATTATCTAATTATTGCATTACTTTCTTTTCTTCCTCCTAGTTGTTGCTGTTGAGTCATTACTTTTCCCTATTGTGGCTCGGCTCATGGCTCGCATGGCGCTCTCACGCCGGGCTGCGGCGGACCTTTTGGAAATGGGCTCAGTAATAAGAAGCACCCCTCGTGCCTGACACTGAATTGAATCTGTGAAATTGAGAGCAGACGAGGGCGAGAGATGAGAGCTAATCTAGCCCAGGCTCTCTTTCTCTCTCTCTCCCTCTCTCTCACACACACTCTGAAGGCAGCATGGTGGTGGGGGTGGGGTGTGGGGTGGTCCAGCCTTCTCCACTTCCACAGTTAACAAGCCTCCTGCTCTGCTGAGTATGGGTGGGTGAAATGTTTTCGAGCTCCAATGGGTTACAGGTTAGATAAACCACCCTCCAAACACAGGGTCCACTTTAAAGGCTAACTTGGACACGGTGGACGCCAATAACAGAAAAGCAGGGTTCGTTCTCATACACAGGGACGTGCACAGTGAGCCTCGTTGCTGTTGTTAGAAAGCCTTTAATAATAGTCTTAATGGAGAAGCAAATAGACATTCTTAACTCTTTGCCTCATCGTGTTGCCTTATGGCAACGAATTCTTTCCTTTAATTATTTTGCCCGAATACAATATGAAAGACTTTTCTCTTCCTTTGAGGAAATGAAGGTTTTAGGTTTAAAATGGTTTACTTTTGTCAGATCGTATGCCTTCCTGTTGAAGTCTGAACATCTTTTTCCACGCAGATACATGACAGGCTCACTGAGAGTGTGTCTGTATTTAAAAATGTATGTGAAATAGCTTTAAAATGAAATAAGGAAACGGTTTCTTTTTCGTAAAACGGTTTAGATGCTCTCAAAACTATAAAACTATATAAAATAAAAGAAAAAAACTAATTGTTACCATATGGCAAAGGCATGCAACAATGGGAATGCAGTCTGCACAACGTAAAACAAAAGTAAACAAATGCGCTGCCACTGGGCACTGCCTTTTTAAACATTCCATGTTGATTTCTTCTTAATTATGGTTGCATTCTCAAAACATTTTTTCTTCAGATATGGCTGCTATGTACATGATTTGCCTCCATTGTATACATTGAAGATTCCATCGTCACATGCTGTTGCCATATGACAACAATATATGCCCTGAGCACCCTTGCAATATTTGTTTAGGTAAATTTCTATGAATTAGCCTGCATTTAAGAACAGTCTATATATATATATATATATATATATATATATATATATATATATATATATATATATATATATATATATATATATATATATATATATATGTATTACAATAATGACTGTCTGCAATAGTCTGCTGGTTAAACCAATTATATTATACATATACCAAAATTTAATATGTAGCACCAACATTATCTGTATATATATATATATATATATATATATATATATATATATATATATATATATATATATATATATATATATATATATATATATATACATATATACAGATAATGTTGGTGCTACATATTAAATTTTGGTATATGTATAATATAATTGGTTTAATTGCAGAATTTATAAAACACAAATCTTGTGAACATGGAATTCCATTTTTTTTGTTTATATATATATATATATATATATATATATATATATATATATATATATATATATATATATATATATATTTCTTATGTTCATATATATTTTTTATGTTATGTCTTATGTTCATAAATATTTTTTGCCAATTTTCTTTACCACAGTTTAGTTGAAGATAAGATAAAGACCCCAAAAGGATTTGTAATTGTTGCAGATAAGCACAGTATAAAACTCTTTATAGTCTAAAAAAAAGATAAGAGAAATCATTTTGTAACATTAGGTATGCTCTTTGCATCTGTGTAATTCAAGAATATGAGTATATAAATATTTGCTCTCTTTAACTTCAAAGCCAAACCAAACCAGAAATGAAATTACAGCTTTTTTTTAAGCAATATTCATGAAGGTCTTTTTCAAAGTTTAGTTTAAGATAAAGGAACGAAAGGAACCGTAATTGTTGCAGATAAGTGTTGCAGATGTAATACAATCTAAAGCACAGTACAAAACTTATGTACAGTTGTGATCAGCTATCTTATGCATATCTAAAGTTAAACCAAAGAAGGGGAAATACTACTTCCCAGCAGTTTTGTAACATTCAGTATGCTCATCCGTGTCCTTCAATAATATGAATATATAAATATTGCTTTAAATTCAAAGTTAAACTCTGCACATCAGTTTACTTTCAAATGCCAGGAACATATAAAAACAGAAAGTATTTTCATTATTTGATCGTATGCATGTCTAAAGTTAAACCAAAGCAAGAAAAAACACACCTTTAGAACATTCAGCAGTCGGGTCTTTATATCAGTTTCCTGGAAGTGAGAGAAAACCTAAAAACAGGACAGTATTTTCACTCCAATGTAAAAGCACTCTGTATTGATCTGCTCTGGTATGCGGGTCTAAAGTCAAAGCAAAGAAGAGAAAAACACAACTTCCAGACAATTTTTGTGCAATGCATCTAAGCTGCCAAGCGACTGCATGTGTTTGACGCTGCAGCCGAACTGGTTAGAAAGTCAAATGAGGAATGTACCCAGAAACCCCCCGCTCGGAGACGCAGGCTTTCGCGAAGCTGCGGGTGAGTGTGGCGGAGCAGGTACGGGTGATTAATGGCAGTCAGAGGAGAGCAGACTCCCTTAAAGACATTTAGCCACACTGCTGGGGTAAAGTGACAGCCCCCCGTCCGTCATGACTAATGACATCCCCTTTAAAGCAGCAGCAATATTGCCCTAACTGTGACAGACTGATGAGGGTCCTCATGAAACCTGATTTTAGCCCTCATTTACATAAGCATGCCTTCCGGATGTGTAATTACGTGCGTGTGTGTGTACGTACAAAGAGCGAGTCGTCTACGGGAGACTCGGACTCGTCGTGACGAGCTTTGAAGAAATTCGGTTGAAATTACGGCGGGGCTTCCGTGATAAAATGCTAATTATGCAATTGTAATATCTTTTTAAATGATTTGAATGTGTTGCCTTGAGACATGCGCTGTATATTAGAGCCACATTTGGTGTGAGCCAGTGCATCATCACTCTGACAACCGCAATGAAATATTTCTATTGTAAGTGCCTGGTAAATATAACAACTGTGAGAACAAAGCAAAGGAATATTTCTAGGCTAAAAGTCACGTCTGAAATGCTGAGGGATGTTGGGGCCATGCTTGGCAGCACCAGTGACCTGGAACCCAGTTTTGCCTTAGAGACTGTAGTCAGAGCAAACAAGCGTCTCCAAACTGGCAACTTTACAGGAGAGCACAAAAACTGTCTTTACTTTTAATGTACGTCAATGGAACCAGAAGTCTTTTTCAAGCTATTTCGGAGCATTTCTATTGGTCTATTTGTCATGAAATTTTAAACCAATGTAAACAGAAGTTGCCGGGTTTCAATGATGCAGAAAAATAAAAATGGCCAAAAATTGAGATATATGTTTTTCATTGGACAGAGATGTTATACATACAAAAATAAACGTGGTTTTCTTTCAATAAGAAATTCAAAACAGACAGCTATATGATTTATTAACAGAAAACTGGACTCTTGAACCGAAGGACTGCAGCAGCAGGTTTTGACTCTTTGACTTGATGTGAGTTAATGGCTAAATAGTTAATTTTTGAGAAATGTCCTGCCTTATTGACACATATAATTCTATATATGTATATAAAGTTGAAAGCACATAATTGTCTAAAATGTATTTGTATGTTGTGGCATTAACATCAACCCTCACTCAAAACTGGGCATTCCAAACATTGAAAAGTCCCAGATTATTATCCCACCTCCACCAAACTTTACTAATGGCACTCCAGTGTTCTGGCTTTCACCAAACCCAGATTCATGCATCAGACTGCCAGATAGTGAAGTGTAACTCCAGACAACACATTTCTACTTCTCCAGAGTCTGTTGGTGACTGGCTTTACTCCACTCCTTCTGACGCTTGCCATTGTATATAATGATGTTAGGCTTGTGTGCAGATGCTCGGCCATGGAAACCCCATTTCATGGGCAGCTCTCGATGCCAGTTCTTGTGCTGATGTTACTTCCCAAGGCAGTTTTGGAACTCTGTAGCGAGTGATGCAGTCGAGCATAGGTGCCATACTATTACAGGGCCAAGTTGCTGAGCTTCTATGTATGACCCATTCTACTGCCAATGTTTGTCTATGGAGATTACGTGATAGCAATCAATGTTGCTGAAACACCTACAGTCAGTAACTAGGAGTTGTGTACATATACATTTGGGCACAAATAATTATTTATTTATAAATAAATGCATAATGGCATTGAAAAGTCTTACAGTATTAAAGGGAACCCCGGCTGGTAACACTTGTGAGCCTTAATATGGTGTAATGACTCTAAATTATTAAGACATGTTATAAAAAATAACAAAAAGTTGCAGATTTATTTGATTTTCTGTAAAATCCCGCTGCACGTAGGTCGCCATTGTTGTAACTACTGACGTGCAGTTACCGGCCGTCGCGCTTGAGCTCAGCTAGCTAGCTAAACATGCTACTGTTCAGCCTTTGCAGTTTGAGCTAGAACACAACATTTCTGACTTCAGCGGCGACATCACACACCACGTTAGTGTAAATGATGATGAACAGAGAGGCGTGGAGGAGCGAGTGGACACAGTGCTGGAGTTGTTGTGAAACTGTGTGTTGGTGTTGACGGAGAAGGAGAGTGTCTGTTAAAGGAGCTCCGCTTTCTAGCAGGAAACATTCACGCTCAGTAAACAGCTAGATACACTGAACGGGAGTGTCTCTTAGCTTCACACTCCTTTATTAGTGAAGTAGTATGTTCACCACTAAGATTCTACTTTCACCTTCAGGATCCGCAAATGAGGGAGATGCAGCTGGCGCTAACGCTAAACGTTGTTGGCGGGACACTGGGAGAGAGTCCAGCGCTAATCACGTTCACGTTTCTTCGCACGGTTTTCGCTCCATATTCTGGGACTTTTGGACTTCTTATGGGGGAAACTGTGGCACTGCATTGTGTTTTAGTTTACGCTTAAGACCAACAGCATCCGTCAAGTCTCTCACCAGTGGTGGTCTACTGAACAACTCAAACGCATCCAGACTGAAGTGAGGAGAGCAGAGCTGCGGGTCTTTCGGTAGCTGTGTTCGCCCACACGCTGCTTCACTAACTATTCTCCTTGTTTATGTTTGTGAAAGCTGTTTAGACTAATATCAGTCTTCACACTGCCTTTCACTGAAACAACACAATGTACATGGTTCTCTTTGAGATAGGTTAGTAACTAACATTCACTCCTTCCAACCGCAGTCTAGTTTAGCACTGCAACCATTTGACGTCATCTACCCAGCAGGCATTGCGCGTCAGAAATAATGTCTGTGTCCATATATTAAATATGTAGAATAAAAGCGTTAATTTATAAATAAATCTGCTACTTTTGTGATTTTTTTACAACATGTCTTAACAATTTAGAGTCATTACACCATATTAAGGCTTACGAGTATTACCAGCCGGCGTTCCCTTTAAAGGAGAAAAGTATAGTAAGCAGTATTAATAGCAATGTTTCCATGTCTGCCTTAAAGAGTTAAATGCTTCAGATGTATGGTTCCTTCAGATGTCTGGTTCCTATCACCACCGCAGTGAACAATTCTTAGTAGATACGTTTCTCTGGAATGCAATTTTATATCAAGCGCTTCTAAATGAAACCTCTCTAAATGAGAATTCCATTTTAAATTAGGAGTCGATGTAAATTATTTTCATAGGAAAGCCTTTCATAGCCTTTCTGTGTTGACCTGACTAAGATTTGTGAAGCTCTACAAAATATCCGCCTGCTTCCTTTCCCCCTGTAACATGCTGGATGAAAATCTTAGCTGTTTCTCAAGAACGTGGTCTCACTAAATGGCCAACACTTTATGACCACCCGTCCTTCCACACAGATGAGTCTCCGTTAGCGTGTATCCAGTAGCAGTAGACGGAACCAGCGCCGGCCGACTCTTGCGCGATGCCGGCTGGCCAAAGGGGTCTGGGTCCATACAAACCCGATTAAGAATCAATTTGAGCCAGTGTCAGACAGACTGGCGCCTGCTGAGGGGTGAATGCTTTTGATGTGAAACATTTTATTGTTGTCTCGGATGGGCCGGCGTTGTCGGAGCGCTCTGGCGCGGGCCTAAAGTACCTGTCACGAGCCATTTCAGCGCTAACGCTAACGCATTATAGGGCAGGGCGGGCCGGCACATGGTCTACATATGAAGAGCAGGGCGGAAACACATAGAGAAGAGCAGCAGGATGAAGCTATGGAGAACAACCCCCTCCCTTCACACCCACACACAGTCTCAATGACCTCACCATAGACATGAAGCAGTACACAAGTCGGACAAGACGAAGCTCGGATACAGCGGCGCACGCTAATGGCATATTTATAAAACAATTTATAAACTGCATCGACATCCTGTAAAGCTTATTAGACATCCTCGTCTCTCTTTACTTTCTCCAGCGCATGTGGATGGAAACGCTATGAAACGCTGAAGTGATGAGGTCATGTTAAATATGAGAGAGAGAATTATTGTCCCACTCACCAATGAAACACCATCGCGCCATGTTAATGTTTTTTTTCCGTGACAGTAGGAAATTAGTGAAGCATATTTTTGGCGACAGCTGCTATTGTAAAATCTAATGTGGAACCTATCTGCCTACCAGTCCCAGTTCCATTTGCTGACCAGTATATATGGACCAGCCCTATTAAAATGCCCAGCATAGATACCATAGACTGTCTCATATAAGTCATGTCTGTCTCAGAGCAAGACAGACAACGCAGCTGTGTCTTTTACTTGGGACTCTCCTCATTCCTCGTGGATCGTTGTGACGAGTCTAGTTAACGTCACAACCAACCTCCTCTGGACAGATTTCCTGTGTAGTTATTTTTATAGTTGTGCCCATATTATGGAATATCATATTGTGGGTTTGATAATTGTATTGGACTAAGCTGTTCCACACACACACACACGTACATTTTGTCATTTGTATGGTTTTCCTTTGAAATATAAGATCAGTAAGGAGTCCAAATATGAATATGGAGATATGAAAGCAAACACAGCACACTGTCCACTGAACTGAGGTCATAAGACTTTCAACCTCACCAAAATACTCCACATCGACTTGCAAGCTTTGCCGACTGTGCTGGTGGCTCTAGCGCTAGTATCCTGTGGTTGGAGTCGCAGGGTTCTTAGAGTTAATGGAATTTGTGGAATATCATGAAATTTAAAACAGTCTTTTCCAGACATGAAAAGATTCTGTAGTTTTTGGGCCAAGTCATGCAATCACAGGGACTTTTGGTTGCAGCATCTTGACATTTTTCAAAATATTATATTTGTTATATCATCAAAATTTCATGAAGATTGGACCAGTAGAAATCTTCTAAAACAAAAGCAGAGTTTTCAGAGTTTTGAAAACAGACAGATGCAACATACATATATGCTCCTGTGAGCAACCCAGAGGAAAAACTGCCTCTGACTAAAGGAAGAAACCTTGGGAGGAACCAAGACTCACAAGGGGAGACCCATCCTCCTCTGGTCAAACAGTATTTACAGTTTAATAAACTAGATACTAAAGAACAGAGTCTCTGTTTGAAATCTGGATGGCAAAGCTTTAGAAGCTGCATTGGCTGAGGCAGTCTCTGACTGAGACAGTCTCTGACTGAGTCTTTATGTAAAGTGGGCGTGAGCTGAAACAGTCCCATCCTATCTCAATGCCGGTACATCTGGATGGCACAGTGATGTAACTGAGGGTGTAGCAGTTGACACAAATGGACAGGAGAGCTGGCTGGTGATGGGTGAGGAGGAGGTCCTCGTGGTCAGTCTTCCAACAGTGTTCAACAGACGGGAGGACTGTCATTGCCTCAGGATAGTATTGTTCTCATTTTGGAGATACCTGTTTCTCTTTGCACAGCATCGATAAATTCTATATTACAGGTTTCCTTTATTTTGTGGGCGGTTGCCATGGTTACTTGATTGTTGCATGCCCATTTATCCGCGTCCCACTGGCAATCCCAACTGGCAGTCACTTCAGTCAAGTTATGCAGTCACCAGGTAATGAAGACAATGGAGACCGGCTAATGAAGACAGACATGCCAGGAATATGTAAATTTCAATAATAATTGGCAATAAACTTGAAGTTCTGTACTGTAAATGAGGCTCCCGAATTGATGGGTTTAAAACACTGTGGCTGTTTTTTGTCTGCTCAGCACACAAGGCCTGTTTTTCTGTTAATTACAGGTGATGGAAATTCAGCTTTAAATTCAATAAAAATGGAGGGAAAGTCAAGGAATCTGACATTTGAGTGGGAACCCTGGAGTAGCTGGCGTCGGTATTTAATAGTGTTGAATTTGGAAGCGGAATTCCTTTCATGTGCTAGCAATTCAGTGCGGAGACATGTAAGCTTGCTGCATAGTGCTGCATAGCATTATCCATATTTTGACACGTTAATGACCTTGTAATTCAGATAATCTAATGACATTCGGAGGAAAGACAGTTCCTTTTTTTAAGCACGATGCCAGCCACACAATGACACACTGGTCTATTTAACTATGACCCGTCCATAATAAGGTTGTATAAGCTTTGCAAAAATCTATTCCCCCTAATGGGAAGGTGTAGTACACAACCCAATTATTGTCAAAATGCCTACATTTGATGGTTGTTTCTAGTTTCATTGAGCTGTAACTGCCCAACCCTGGTCAATCTCAGCGGTGTAGCATCTGGAAATGTTATGTAGTGACTCAACCAAGTTCCTCATTAGGCTGAATAAGATTTTTGGCAACATTTCAGCAAAGCTTGTCTACTTTTGCAAGAATTGCTATGAAAAGTGCATTCATGGAATAAAAATGCAGAAAGGACAATTGGTTCTCTAAGTGAATAACATAATAGAAATATAATGTAATAGAAATGAATAACAAATAGCGTATTGGCAAGGTCCAAGCATTGGCCAAAGGAGAAGGAGCCCAGCCTTCTTAGTTTTATTTTTACCCAATTGTCTTTCCAATTGAAGTAATGGCTTCTACAATGTCATTAGATAGCCTAATTAATTTGGATTGAACCATAACTGCCAGTACTGTTCTAGATCATATCAGCATTTAGTTTAGGCTCTCATCACCAGACCCCTTTTTGGGGGGAAAACAATCCAGCGTACATGACAATAGCAAAACAGAGAAAGATTATTAATCAGATTAAAACAGATGTCCAAGGACCTTTTGGCCATTCAGTGGGACTACCGCGCCACCTTGATGCTGTGAGACTGATGGGACTGAGCTTTTTTGTATTGTTGGATTTCCACAGCAAACAGAGTGGACAAATGCTTTCATAGTATATTGATAGTTTATAAATGGCCCAAAGACACCAGTTCACTTCTGCTGGTTCTCTATTGGCTTTGTTTCTGTACTGTTATTTTCTGTTACAGTCTATGCCGAGTGCCGTTTGTTTCCCCCCCCAAATAAGGGCAGGTTTTGTGTTTCGGGCCAAAATTCCCACATGTGCCGATCTGATATATGTGAGCTATCAGGTGCCTGTGTTGTCTAGCATTGCACTGGGACAAGGAGGGCCATCCATTAGGAGTGAGGCCAGTGGTGTTGGAATGGCTGTGGCATCGCAGGGATCAAACGTGAGAAATCCTAACAATAAAACCAACCAGGGACAGTTGTAGGAGTGGCAGAAGCAATTTGCACAACTAAATAACTGCTTTCTTTTAAAACGTTGGACTGATTTCCTAACACAGTGGGGATATTAAGAGGATTATTAAGGTCTGCGGCTTTGTTCTTGCTTTAATGTCTTTCAGTAGCCGAATCAGAAAGAGTGGAGCGCTGCGGTGCCTCACATTTTAGAAGGCGCTGATAAGGGAGTTGCCTACACTTATCAGGACTAGATTGGTCCTCTTAATAGAGATATAGACATGCTAGCAGCCTCTGCCGGGGCCAACCCTTAGGGCTTTTCAGGGCTGGTGGTCCAATATAGTGAGCAAATACCTATTTCAGCTCATTTAATAATTGGAAAATTGGTGCGTTTGAGTAGGTGAATTAGCAGACTGTGCTGGACACTATTGACCCTCCTGGACTGTAAAATAGCCATGAGGTTCCTCATTGGAGTGTTTGTTCTATGCAGGGTTTCTTACTTGGTGCATCTTTAATGAAAAGCTGGATACAGTGGCTTTTGTTTAGCAGCATAGCAGTACATGCTGAACTGAACTGAACTGTAGAACTATATGAAACCATCGTTTCAAGAACAGACGGGAGAGAAAGCAATCGGTCTTCCTTTTGCTCCTCGTTTGACTAAATTCTTTAAAACATTTAATATGTGGACGCTATAATATATTTAAAGTTTGACAGTGAGTGTTTAAACATGCATAAAGTTAATTACCTTACAGTCAGATTTGAAAAGTCATTTTTGCCATTGTTATAATTGTTCATATTTCAACTTCCAGCTTAAGACATTTAATTTTCTTATTTAATAATCTCGTTCTTGATGGTTTTCATAATAGTGGGGGGGATTTGCATTTGTCATTGTAATTACATTTGCATGTGTGAGCACCTCGGCAAAGTGGGCTCTCCAGAGAATCTGAGTTTAATAAAATATATTAGATAGTGTTTGAAATCAGAAGTGTGAAATTAATGTTATTGTAATTGTTCAAGTTGCTTGTTGGAAGTAAAGGGAGGGTCTTTTGGGTTTTTGAAGGACAACAAAGCAAAAAATGGAAGGTAGAAAAAAATAAAAACCCTCCTTTAAGAGGTTCGGAGATCTTAGCAGGTTTCGCAGGGTAGACCGCTAAGACAAGTCGGAGCAGGAAGTAAATACTACATGATCCGCTCCCATTGTCTTTCAGATTTCAAACACACAAAACCGGTCGTCTTCTCCTGCTCGTCTTCTGAAAGGAATTTCTGCTTGGATGGGAGAGATACGGTGCTGGAACGCTCTCCTACCCTCTGACGCACACGCCGCACAATGTTAAAACACTTGTAGCAACACAAAAGCAAAGGCCTACGAGCCTGTCTGGTTAAAACTTACGAGTGCAGCTGCTCGAAAATGAACGCTCATACCACTTCACACGTAGAGACTAATGGTATGTGCATGTCAGGATTTGGCAGCTTGTATAAGTTTTGACAGCCCAGTCGTATTTCTGCTGCTTTATGCGCATGGCTCAGTGGGCTGACTCTCAAACTCGCCATAGGAGACGCTAAGAGAAGGTAAGTGCTAAGTGATAAGGAGCTGAGCACGCCGACCGAGCAGTAAATGGCTCAAAGCTATTGTATGCAGTCGTAAAGGGAATGCTAACCCTCAGGAAACTAGCCAACCAGTTAAAGTAATGCTTACTGCTGCAGAGGTGTGCTAGATTGCTGCAATTCAGGTTCCAGTCCCACCTCTGCGGGCTGCTGTCTGCAGTCAAGAGTACAGTTAATCTAAAGGTCATTGAGAGGAAAAGACAACTGTCCTGGATTTAAAGTCTGCGTTTGCAGTTTTGTGTGGACGTTCGTTTGTTTAACTGTGCCACATTTCTCAAACCTGTGAATGTAATACTGTGTTAAAGTCGTTTGCAGTACTATGCAGGTCCGAGGCAGACATTTAAATGCTGTAAATTAAGATGTATCTCAACAGTAAGTGTGTTTTTTTGCTGGTAAACTTTGTATAACATGATAATATGAAACGTATTTGTTTCCACTAAAGCAATAGACCTTTGAGGTCCTGGCATTCATGCCTATATTAGGGACTCTGGTTTACTCTATGAGAAATTGAATGATATTTTCCTAAACTGTTGCTATTGCGTCCTGTGGTAAACAGAAAGGTTCTAAAGCCATTGTGTTTTTGACATGTCCCACACACCTCCCCATTGCCCCATTGTCCCTGGATCCTCTGTACAGCGACCAGCCATAACATTAAAGCCACCTCCATACATCTACACCCATTGTCCAAAAACCCTTAGGGTTTTTTGGGGCTGGTGGTCCAACACAGTGAGCAAACACCAATTTGAGCTCATTTATTCATTGGCGAATTGGTGCATTTAAGTAGGTGAATTAGCAGACTGTGCTGGACTCCTATAACCCTTCTGGACTATATGATAGCCATGAGGTTCCTCATTGGAGTTTTCTTCAATCATCTTCAATGGAAAGCTGGTTACAATGCCGTACAGCTACACACAATATCCATTTTATCAGCTTCCTTTAGAATACAGGTGCAGGTGGTGCTATGTTAGTGTGTGTTGTACTGGTGTGAGTGGATCAGACACAGTTCGTCAACCAGCAACAGTGTCCTGTGACGAGAGGATGACCAACATTACTACTGTCTCTGACTTTACACCTGCATGGTGGACCAGTATGGTAGGCGTGTCTAATAGAGTAGACAGTGAGTAGACACAGTGTTCACAAACTCTAGCAGAACTGCTGTGTCTGATCCACTCACACCAGCACCACGTGAATGTCACTACCTTGTTGGTTCACTGTGTAGGTGTAAAGTCAGAGATGATAGCTCATATGTTGTTGCACAGTTTGTGCTTCTCTTCTTCTTCATCAGTGGTCACAAGATGCTGCCCACAGGACACTGTTGACTGGATGTTGCTGGTTGGTGGACTATTCTATACTACACACTTGTATTGTAAATGAAGCTGTAGACAATGTGTGTAGACTAGCATTGTCCCAATACACAAGGTTAGCTTAAAAATAAAGCTCCTAATATGGTGATGATGCTGGCTTCAGCTGTCTATTGATATGCTAGTTGTGCTCTCCATCAGTTGAATTCATTTCTTTTAATTAAGTTCCAATAGTACACCAGTTTTAATTCAATGATGAAACTCATATGTGCTGTAGGAATCGGATGATATTGAGGAGAGCCTTAAAAAACAATGGGTGTTGCATATTGTTTGGTTTCGGAAATATCAGGGAAAATTTGAAAGTGGTGAGAACAGTAGCAACTAGCTGTCCCACGAAGACAAGATCCACATCTGCGCTGTTCAGGTCTTAACATGTATCGGCGCCCTTTTGTTCAACTTTGGAGATAAATCAGATAAACTTGCACTTACGTAAAGCCACAAATGTGAACTTAAAGCAGGCTGTATCACTTAATGACAAGTCAACTGATCTGACAGATTATGTGGTCATGTATAGTAAAACAATGATAATGAGTCTAGACTGGCTTCTAAAGAAAACGTTGCAATGATATTTCAACAAGATCTAATGACTGCATATTTATCATTGCAGGCATTTTCTAACCTTCACCTTGCAGATAGGTAGGTGGGTTATAGATGCCCACTCAGAAAAGCTGATTTATAGCCACACAGGGAATAGCCAGTAGAAGCCCTGCTGTAAAGGCAAAGGTCTCTTCAACCTTGTGATGGACGTTTGCCAGTCTAAGACAAGTTGAAGCCTATGCTGCTTCCTGATGATGTCCATCTGGAACAGAACTGTAGCTTAGGTCAACCAGACCTCAGTCCTGGAGTGTGATATACTTACATACGCTATATTGTTCAAGGTACTTGGACACCTGAACATCACACCTATATAAGCTTTAGTTGGACTCCAATTGCAGAACAATGGACATTAATATGGAGTTTCCCCCTCAAGTCAGTTCCACTCTTCTAGAAAGTCTGTCCACAAGGTATGAAGTGTGTTTGTGGGGATTTGTGTCCATTCAGTCAGAAGACTATGTGAGAGGTTAGACACAGGAGGCCTGGCTCGCAATCAATGCACCAGTTCCTCTCGAAGTTGTTCAGTGGGGGTCAAGGCTCTGTGTGAACTGGAGCTCACTGGAGTTCCTCCACACCAAACCTCTTCATCAAACCAAGTCTTTATGGATCTCACCTTGCACATAGGGCGCTGGTCATGCTGGAACAGGGAGGCTTGACGTTGGTTCCAGAGGCAGTTTGGGTCTCTGTGGTGAGTAATGGCTGATTTTTATGCGCTATGCGGTTCAGCCCTCAGCCGTCCCGCTCTGTGAGCTTGCGTGGTCTAACGCTTTGTGGCTCCTAGATGGTTCTATTTCAAAATAATGGCACGTACTGTTGAACAATGCAGATCTAGCAGAGCATGAATTTCACAAACTAACAGAGGTGGCATCCTACCACAGTGTCATGTTCAAAGTCACTGAGCTCTTCAGTGTGACACATTCTGCTGCAAGTGTTTGTTTGTGGAGACTGCATAGCTCTGGCTTTGATATTTTACACCTGTTAGCAATGTGTGTGGCGGAAACACCTGAACCCAGTAATTAGGAGGAGCGTCCAAATGCATATAGCGTATGCCGTGAGCTGAATTGGGTTTGTTACAGCAGGTAAACACTAAACTGTGGAGAACAGTGGTGCGCCAGGACCAGAAATAGGAAACCTCGTAATATGCCACAAGGGCAAAATGCAAAACGAACAGGGGTGCGTTTCCCCAAAATGTTCGTAGTGCTAAGTGCTTCGTAACCTCATACTTAAGAACATTCTTAAAATTACGAATGTTTTTGGAAAGCCTTTGTCACTAACGTAGTACGTTAAGTCGTTCGTAAATGTAAGAGTAATCCGAACCACTCGTAACTCGTAAGTTCTTCTTAACTCGAAGTTCACGTGCAATTCTGTCTCAAAAAACAAAAAAGGGCGGCAATCACACTTTTAAAAACGCATTGAGCATCTGAGTATGAACACTACACATATTTATACAAACATGGTTTCTTGAAGATTTAAAATCACTTTTGAAATAATAATTGAATTGAATCACGTAAATGGCATCCAACGTCAACAAATATTATATCCAACAGCTTGAATGATGTAAACAGTAAACTTTGAGAATAAACAGGTGTTGGCTTGTATCATGGTGTAGTTGGAAGCAAACTGTCTACCACTCTGAAGATCGATACTTCACATAAATGTATATTTTACTTTTTTTATTTCAAGGTTGGAATCATTGTTACGTCGTTCTTAAAGTTGTTTGTAAATCACTAAGATCAATCGTTATCGGGAAATGCACCCCTGGTCAGTGATCTCACATTGCCTCTAGAACAACAGAGTAATTAATTTTCTGTAACTTTGTTACAACACATAACTGTTATTTTATAGCTTCTGTGTATTAAAAAGTGTTCCAATTTACTCAGATACTATTAAAATTAAATGTTTATATGAAAAATGCTTCTTCGTTATTTAGACCATACGGGTTATCTTTCTTCATCATTTTCCTCTTGTTAGTTAAATTCCCATGTATATATATTTTTTTTTACTTCACAATAAAATAAAGCTGCCCATATCTTTGCTAATCCATCTTTATGCAATGACCAGTCATTAGTCAAAACATCACATACAGAATTTGTTGGCAGTCTCTGTTAATTTGTTAATCTCAGAGTGTGACCAGTGCTATAATTACATGAATGTCAGAATCCCTCATTATTTATGTAATGCTGCATACCCTGTAAAAAGTGTTTCAATGGTGCTTTTTACTCTGTCTACAAATGTAGTTTAAATGAACAAATTCAAAATCAAAATTATTCAGCTAAGTTTTTTAGTTATTAAGTTAAGTAAAAAATTGCTATTTACTTTTTTTAAGTTGTGCCAATGAAGCACTCTTTACAGTACAGGGTTCTTCAAGTGATGGCCATTTCTGATTCACTAAAGAACCATGTTTAAAGAAATTGTGACTGTGTTTTTAGGCCGAATGGCTTTCAAACCCCTCACAAAGTAGAAAAGTGGAAAAGTTATATACTAATATGATATATATGTAGAAGTTCTTTCAAAAGATTCTTCACTTTCACGTGTTTCAGGTTCTTTAGAGATCCCAAAGTGGTTCTTCTGTGGCAAGAACGACCGCTTTTAACTGAATACCATTTTGCCACTTACACCATCGAATTCCAGTCATTACTCATTAACTATCACATTATCACTTCTCGGTTGACTGATTTATGAGTATTTACACACGCAACATTAGAGGTCTAAAATAAAGACTAGGCTATACCTGCTAGTCATTAGCTTGTCCAACTGATTAGCGTGTTTATCTGAATTCCAGCGAGGCAGAACTTCTGTTATTTATTTTCTAAAGTGCGCTAAACTATTTTATTTGCCAATTTCGAGCAGATAAAAGACTTTCATTTTCAAAGACTTTAAGAGATTTATTTTCAGCACCGAGAGTGATGTGCGGTTTTCAAACTCAAAGAGAAACTCCTCAGGGAGCTGACCAATGAGAGCGCTCCTTTATCAGACCATTCCTACTAAATGTTTATGTTACCGTATTATATAAATATTACACACAGGCCACAGTGCACACTAGACATAATTATTGTGTCATATGCAGGTTTGAGACAGTACAGTTGCGGTAGGTGATTTTAGAGAAAGCAGAGGAAGCTTCTTTTAAGAAGAAACGTACAACAGTTCTCAAGACAAACACTAAGAAGTTCATAAGAAGCTCTTACTCTTTTCTAGGCTAGACTATTGTATGCCAGTCCAAAGAAAACATGCATCTCAAATTTTCTTAATCTTTTGAACTCGACAGATGCTCTTTATATTATATGTAAAAGTTGATGTATGATGAATGGACCAATAGAAATGCTTCAATACAAAGTTAAAATTAGTTAAAATGTAGTTAAATTCCTTTAGAGACAGTATTGTCTCAGTATTGCATGATCAGGGAGGGTGGGGGGATCTACCTGATTACCATGTAAAACACAGATTAAAGCAAGTTTACATGTTTCCTTACTTCCTACAGTATTTCACTTCTGAACTGACACTGGTCAAATCCCATCCTCTATGGAGAACACACATTTTACTGCATAATTACTATATAAAAAATATAAAACAGAAAAAGTGGCAAAACATGACACATTTTATATTTAATAGGTTTATTCCAACATAAGAAATCCAGCAAATATATAGAATTTTAATTATATTCTCTGTTGAAGATGTGTTAACCTATTTTCACTTAAATCAACAACATCTACTCTGATCAGGTTCAAAAGTTCTTACATGACTGTATATAAATGAGTCAAGTTAAAGCTGCAATAGATAATTTTTTTTTTTGTTATGTATCTTGATATATAAATACTCTGGTAGCAATCAATAAAGCTCTGATTGTTATCTGTGTAGGCCGCAGAAATGTGCCAACCTCATTCAGTATATATTATATATATATATATATATATATATATATATATATATATATATATATGTGTGTTTCTAAGAATTCTACTAGTTTGTAGATATCAAATTTTAAGAAGTGATTTGAAGAAAATCATTTTTATAAAACTTTTTTTTTCTTCATATTGAATATTCATATAACAGTGTTAGAGAGAGGTTACTCAAAACTGCAGTGCAGACATCATTAAAAAACATATACACATAAATTACATATAAAATAAGCATAGCCAGCCAGCTTACACTACAGCTTAGATACATAATGTAGCTACATAGGGAGCTCAGCATGTCGGCTACATTATTCAGAAAAATATAATTTCCCATGAACTAAGCGAACCAGATATTTACCTGTCCAACAGAAAAACCTCATCCTTGAAGTTCCTTTTCAAGCCTTTCAACTCTCTGAAGTTTTTCCAGCAGTAGAAAGCCACATTGATGACACTTGCTTTGACCTCTTGCTTTATTCAACCTCATCTTGTTCGCAGCATTTTTCTACTTCTGCCTTTCTTTTCTTTCATTTGTTACCAGCTGTTGTAAGTGCCTGTGTAATTTCTCTGCCATTCTCGTGAACCTACCTCACTACCTAGATACATATACCCGGGAAAGATCGTGAGGTAGGTAGGTAGACAGGTAGGCAGACCATCCAGTCACTTCATTTGAACTGAATGAGGTTTGCACATTTCTGCAGCCTACACAGATAACAATCAGAGCGTTATTGATTGTTACCAGAGTTTTTTATATATCAAGATACATAACAAAAAATAAATAATCTATTCCAGCTTTAACTTGACTCACTTATATACAGTCATGTGAGAAAGTTTGAACCTGGTCAGAGTAAATGTTAACACATCTTCTACAGAGAATATAATTAATTTTCTATATATTTGCAGGATTTCTTATGTTGGAATAAACCCATAAAATATGAAATGTGTTTTGCCCAGGCCACTGTTTCTGTTTTATATTTTTTAAATATTAATTATGCATTAAAATGTGTGTTCTCCATAAAGGATGTGATTTGACCAGTGCCTAAACTAATTCATGTGACTGTATATTAGTCTAAATACTGTGAATCCCCAGTTGCTCCCAATACTCCGATAGTCCTGCTGTACAGTGGAGAGTTTTTTTTATGTGTGTGTGTGTTGGGGGGGGGTGACTCAGAATACATCAAAATGCATAGAAAGTGTTCTGAAAGGAAAAACGAAATTCAAAGAGTTTAATGGACCATGTCAGTAATGCACTGTATACTGATGTGTTCTTTTAAGTCAAACCAACACATAAAAAGGCAAATAAATTGAATTATGGAGCAGGGTGGTGGGGGGTGGCTCTACCTTTGAGCCTTACAGCTGCAAATGTAGCGGAGAATTTGGTTCGGCTGCGGCACACAAGGTCTTTATCAAGCACTTAACGAAGTGGAGCCCGGCTCCCTTCCTCTGCACAGTGTGCCTCCGGTTCGAGCGGACTCTAAGTGGAAAGGCTTCCCATCAACAGGGGTGCGAAGACGATGATTTATGCAACGCTCCTTGTTTCGATTCTCTCCGGACTAGCCTTCTTTCCTTTAATGAAAACGTCGCCATCAAAACCTGGCCGGCGCGGAAAACGAAGGGCCGGGCCCGTTCGGCCTTTCTTCTTTGGTAGCGCCGTGATTTATTGCGCCTACGTGTGCCATCCCTGAACCATACGGAGGGCCCTCAGCGCTCCTGCCTCTAAAATTAGAGACAGACAGCTCCATAACTTCGCCTTGAGTGACAACAGATTCATTTTAGCCGCAGGCAAATCCGGCTATTCGCTGGCTGGCCACTTTCCGAACTGAACTGAGGCGAACCGGCCGCCGAGGCTGGCCTCCTTTAGGGCTCCTGCGAGAGGGACACTTCAGAAGCACTTTTCTCCGTTTGGGTCGAACCCTCGCAACTCGAAACAAGTGTGAATGCGTGTTGGAGGTGAACGGAGCGAACCGGGGGGGGCTCAGCCGCCGAGGAACTGAATTATCAGACGCTGCAAATCTATTTTTCCGCATCTCTCTCCCGCTCTGGCTCTCTTTCTCTGCCTTTTTTCTTCCTCCTCTCGCCTTCGCTCCGCTGGGACAGCAACGCACAGCATCTGTTTCCATTTGGCCATGTCTCTGCACAAAGACAGAGAGGAGAAGAGAAAAAAAAGAAAGAGCCGTAGCCAGACGCACAACAGACCCTTCTTTTTTTTTTTTTTGGTACCTCCGCCCTCCTTCACTGGCAAGGCAGTGGAGCCACTCACTCTCTACAGTACAAACCCTATCGCTTCCCGCTCTACACAATGTATGACGGGTACATACAAACACACACACAACCCCCTTTTCAGACACCTCCTTCATCAAAATCTTCACTGAATTGTTAACATTGTGGTGATGAGGGACGCTTTGATGTACAATCAAGTTACAAACATCATTGATCAAGCTGTAATTCCTTTGTGGTGCCGCTATTAAAGCAGACGGTCTTTCAGGGCTACGGCCTCTGCAGTGGGACTGCATTTGAATAGGAGGAACTGCGTCGGGGTTTGTTTGAGCTTGGCCTTTTGTCCGGGCTTGTGAAAAGGGAAGAATTCAGACGTGTGATCTCACCCTGACACTGCAGCGATTCTCTGCCTGCTCTTCAAATGCAGAGATAAGGCATTCGAGGCGATGCATTTGCGGTGACATTTCCAGATAGCTCGGTGGCACTGGCTTTTATTGGCGTATTAATGTAGCTTTGCTGTCATTTAAAATGTCTAAGTGCATGTGTGTCCTACACACGCTCCATAATGGCAGAACAGAGGTCAGACACCTACAACTCAGCAGGTCATGGGTTCCGTGCACATGTTGGCTCCTGTGTCTTTAGCATTCATTTACCTTCGGAAGCCGTTCCCGCATTTCTTTAATGACTGTTGCTTTTGGCTAAAATGTCAGGTCTGCAAGATACAACTCAAGAGGTCATGGGTTCGGCCCTACCTGTTAGTTTAACATTCGTTTATTCTTGGGCTACTGTTCCTACTGTTCACTTTAGGCCAAGAATAAGGTCAGAAAAATACAGCTCAGGAGGTCATGGGCTTGGTCCACTTGTTGGCCACTGTATGTTTAACACAAATTCACCCATGAAAATCCATTCCAGTCAATAAACTTTGCTTTGTTCTAAAGGGTCAGGTCAAAAAACTACAAATCAGGAGGTCATAGGTTTGGTCCACTTGTTGGCTGCTGTAGCTGTAGTGCAAATCCACCCTGGAAAACCATTCCAGCAGATTCTTAATGAATCTTGCTTTTGGCTGGAGCGTCAGGTCAGGAAAATATAACTCAAGAGGTTATGGGTTAGGCAGTAACCATTGGGGTAACATCAATTTATTCTTGGGTTATTATTCCCCCTGTGATTCTAAAGCCCTTAAGGCCAAGCATAAGGTTGAAAAACTACAACTCAGGAGGTCATGGGTTTGGTCCACTTGTTGGCTGCTGTGGAAAGCCATTTCAGCAGTTCTTCAACACACATAGCTTTGTTCTAAAGTGTCAGGTGAAAAATTCCAACCCAGGAGGTCATGGGCTTGGTCTGCTTGTTGGCCACTGCATCTTTAACACAAATTCACCCACGAAAAACCATTCTAGTCAATAAACATTGCTTTGTTCTAAAGGGTCAGGTCAGAAAACTACAACTCAGGAGGTCATAGGTTTGATCCACTTGTTGGCCACTGTATCTTTAGTGTAAATCCACCCTGGAAAACCATTACAGCAGATCCTTAGTGAATGTTGCTTTTGGCTGGAGCAGCAGGTCAGAAAATTTGAGAAAAAACTTGAGAGGTCATGGGTTCAGCAATAACCATTGGGGTAACATCAATTTATTCTTGGGTTACTGTTCCCCCTGTGATTCTTAAGACCGTTGGGCCAAGCACAAGGTTAAAAAACTACAACTCAGGAGGTCATAGGTTTGATCCACTTGTTGGCCACTGTATCTTTAGCACAAATTCACCCATGGAAAACCATTCCAGTCAATAAACATTGCTTTGTTCTAAAGGGTCAGGTCAGAAAACTACAACTCAGGAGGTAATAGGTTTGGTCCACTTGTTGGCTGCTGTAGCTGTAGTGCAAATCCACCCTGGAAAACCATTCCAGAAGATCCTTAGTGAATCTTGCTTTTGGCTGGAGCGTCAGGTCAGGAAAATATAACTCAAGAGGTCATGGGTTAGGCAGTAACCATTGGGGTAACATCAATTTATTCTTTGGTTATTATTCCCCCTGTGATTCTAAAGCCCTTTAGGCCAAGCATAAGGTTAAAAAACTACAACTCAGGAGGTTGTTCGTCAGTTTTGTTCTAAAGAGTCAAGTCAGAAAATTCCAATCCAGGAGGTCATGAGTTTGGTCCACTGTTGGCTACTGTACCTTTAGTACCAATGGAAAAAGATTCCAGTAGCTCTTCAAAACACATTCCTGTTTTCTAAAGTGTCAGGTCAGACTACAGCCCATGATGTCATGAGTTTGGTCCATCTATTGTCAACTGTGGATTTAACACCAATTATGCTGGCATCATTATTTCATCAGTTCTTAAGTGTAGTTGGAAAAACACAGCTTGACAGGTCATGGGTTTGGTCCACTTGTTGACTGTTGACTTTTTGTTTTTTCCTTGAAAAACCATTCAAGAAGTTATTTCATGCACCTCCCTTTGGGCTAAAGTCTCAGGTCAGAAAATTACAACATAGAGGTCACTGGTTCATGTCACCTGTCAGCTAGACAACAATGTACTTTTCAGCTACTGTTCCAGCACTTCCTTAACCTGAATTGCTTTGGGGCAAGCATGAGGTCAGACAACTTCAACTCAGGAGAATATGGGTTTGGTCCACCTGTTGGCTACTGTGGATTTAACACCAGTTTACAACTTTGTAGCAGGGCTAAGGCATCAGGTTGGTAAATTACTGCTCAGGAGAGCGTGAGTTTGGTCCTACCTCTTACCTTAGTTGGGATTGCAGCAACGCTGTGATATATGTTGCTTCAGTCTACAGAATGAAGGCAGAAAACCACAATTCAAGAGGTGGTGGACATGAGTCTACATGTAGGCTGGCTTGTTAACACTAATTTACATTAGTACTGCTGGTTTGTCAGTGCATGTTATTTCAGGCTAAAGTGTCAAGTTTGAAAACTACAAGTCATGAGGTCATGGGTTTGGTCCTGTCTGTAGGCTTAACACCAATTTACTCCTAGGCTTCTGTTCCAGCAATCCTTTAATGTAAGATGCTTTAGGCTAATGCAGCAAGTCAGAAAATTACAACTCAGGAGGTCATGGGTTTGGTCGTACCTGTTGGCTACTGAGGCTTTAACACAAATGTACGCTCGCGCTTCTGTTCCAGCAGCTCTTTAATGTACATTGCTTTGGGCTAAAGCTTCAGCCAAATGACTAAATGGCTAAGCGCGAGCTTAACTGTGACAGTCCAGGGGGCTGAATGTCGGGGACTGACCTCACATGCACTTAAAATTCCTCTGCTTTCCAAAACCATGCCAGAATCATAACAAAGAATCCCAGGCCCCTCCATTTTGGAGCAAAGTTTTTCGTCTTGCTTTTCCTCTTTTAAACTTGGGTTAAGACCAGCGGAGCGCCGAGGTGTATTTTCATTTTCAATTTCGCCCTTAAGATTAAGGGCATTACGGAATCATTCGCATCGACTTACACGGATCAATTGCAGCGGGGCTGCCTGGGTTAAAGTTAGCTTAATTCCAGCTTCGTCGCCGTTTTCAGGCCCCCGCGCCCTCCCGGAGGCCCGATGAGGCCGAGCTCAACGAGGAGACAATCGGGTTCAGCCGCCAGGGCGAGTTATGAAAGATGCATTGCGGCGCGCCGGTCGCACTACCCTCGCTCTGCTTCTCATGGAAAAGCTGTGGAAATGTGTTTCATTACGGACTTCTGACTGAACGTCATTGCTAAGACAGCCGGAGACTGGCCACCCCCACAGCCCCCCCACCACCTCCCCTTTTTCTTTTCCTTTTTTTTTCTGAATTTCCATCAAAAAGTCCTATTTCTCATTCCCTGGCTTAGGATGGCCTTTGAATATGTCTCATCTGAATTTAATAAGCGCAACCACCGAATAATGACTCAAGACGTATTTCACCACAACACTCTCGAGGACCCTCTTATTAGCTGCATGAGGCTCTTCTGAACTTCTCTGTGAGGTTTCTCTTCAACACAGAGAACAACATATTTGAGAGAAAAGCACATGTATGGGAAAAGAGAGAACAAAGCCGTGGCTGGTGAGGGTGGTAAAGGGAAAAATTCCTGAAACACTTAAAACACTGACGTTCCTCTTTAAAGACATTCTGACACAAGTCGTCACATTCATGCAGTTAACGAGCCTCTTTCACACACACACGGCCACACCTACGAAGAAGCACCTTTCAAAAGGTAAGCTTTTATTATTTTTTATGCTCGGATCACAGAAGCTCGCTCGCTCTTATGCAGCTTGACATTTAGCCTCTTTGCTGCTCAAGCAGATGTCAGTGTTGTGAAGCACAGCGCAAATCGCCTACAGCTCTACTTATATTATATGACCTGGCCAAGAAAGCACCTCTTCACTCGCATACGAATCTATACGCAAGTGGAAAGTAGCTGACCTTACCGAACTCGCTTTCCTTCTTCAAAATGCTCATTTATATCTGAAAGATTTATTCCAAGAGAGCATCCGAGAAACAGAACACATTCTTCTGAAGTTTGGGGGGGCTGTTTTTCAGCTGTTTTCTCTTTTTTCTACAATGTAAATTTATGTTCTTCAGATAAAGCATGCACACTTAAATTAAGTTGTCTCATGCAAAATTGTGGCCTTGTTATTCATCAGGTTCAGCCTTCAATAACTATATATCGTCGCTTTCCAATAAAAAAACAAGCATCTCCAAAATGACAACTTTACAGGAGAGGACAAAACCTGTCTTTACTTTCTATGTAAGTCAATGGAACCAGAATGTTTTCCAAGCCAATTTGGAGCACTTCTGGTGGTGCATTAACCATGATATTTGGGGGCAATGTAAAGAACAGTTGTTGTGTTCAAATGATGCAAAAAAATAAGTGCAAGGTTAACTCAAGCGGCCCAGGAATTAGAACCAGTGTCCACTGCTTTTCAAGTTCTGCTTACTCCTGAGTTACTTGGGTTACTTGGGAGTCCAAGGTTCTTCCTAATGCTGTCAGTTAAAACAGCTACATTATGTTAATGGACTGTTTCATACAGTAACAAACAAATGGCTCAGATAAGCCCGGTATCAGCGCTCTCTGAGGACTCTAATAGCTAAATGCAAATTTGCCATTTTGTTAGCATTCAGGATGATTGGCTGAACACAAAACACAATCACGGTGAGAATAACAAAACATGTAAAAATGCACCCAAGCCTCACATTTAGCATTAGAATAGCCCGTGACACATAAAAATAACATTTTCCAAGGAGAATTCTATTTATAATTAGAAAAAAATAAGCATTAATTAACACCAAAGCCTCTCTGGCAAAAGACTCTTCAGTCTGTAGATTTAGCTAAGCAAACTAAGGATTACCCCCAAATTATATAGTAGGTGTTACTAGTTTTGTTTTTAGTAATATTAGCAAATAAGTCAATCAAAAAAGGTCACAGTGCAGAATAAATAAACAATTTCCTATAGATAATTATCAAAATAAAAAAAATCGAAATAAGTGAACAAGCAACCAAACAACTAATAAACTAACTAAACAAACAAACATGGAGTTCCAGATTAAATAACTAAATAATTAAACAATGTAAAGTAAAAGAAACACAGCTTAAGCTCTTTAAGTGCCACACTTATTACATCCTAAGGCTCTGGGGCTTATTGTTCAGTAATTACATGCAATATAGGCCACGGTGAGTTACTCTTGAACCCAAATGTCCATTCAAAGAATTAAATTTCACTGGATCAAAACAAACAAACAAACAAAACCATTTAAACAAAGCAAAACCGAATGGTTATTACAAAGATCAGCCCAAGACCTCTTGTTAACAATATCAGGCTGATTATTTGGAGAATAGCTCAGTGTTACACACTGTTGGGTGTACTGTAAAGCACTTGACCCTGTAACAACACTGCCCGTGTTGCGCATTGCAGTATAAAGTCTTGAGATCGTGTTAGAGTTCCTGACTGAGACAGAGAAATATGAATTATGTCTGATCCATTTAAAATAAAAAATGATCTTTCTCTATACATATTGTCGGCGTCCAATGAAAATCATGTAACTCAATGTTTGTCGATTTCTATTTCTCTGCATTTATTAAATGTGGCAGCTGTTGTTCATGTTGTGTGAAAATCTCAAAGTGAATAAACCAATAGAAACGCTCCGAAATTGCTTGGAAAAATATCTGGTACTATTGACTCACAGTGAAAGTGAAGACTAGACTAGAGATACTTGTTTTCCATCGGACAGCGACAATATTATCCTATAATTTGCTCTGTGTGAGTTTGATTGCGAATGTGTACTTTATATAGAGCTTTGTTTAGAAAGTAGGGATTACTGGTTTTAGAGAGTACCATAGAATTAAATACTGAGCACTGTTTTTCTAGTAATTCCATTACAGCTCCAGAGATGTAATTAGCAGTGTTGGAAGTGATGAGTTACAAAGTATCTGTAACACTTTGGGAGACTGATGAGGCGGATACACATGCAGATGAGGATTGTGAGATTTAATAAAGTCCATGGTGACGAAAACGAGCAACAGGAAAACAAGCAGTGAAAAACAACAGAACAGAGCAATAACAACAACTCAGGAAAACAAACCGGCAGGAACAGGGTTACAGAAACGAAAGACACGAACGAACAGCACGGAATCCATAGAAGATATCGGACAACAAACACAGACAGCAATCACAGGGTATATAACGAGACAAAAACATGAAACACCTGGACACAGCAGGGGTTACAGATACGGGCCAGGTGGGGGACGGAGACACTGGAAGCACATGATCAAAACAGAACCACACGGTGAAGCACGTGAGACTGACAGGATGTAACCAGGGCAGACGAGGAGGGCGAGCAGGGCGTGACATAATCTGAATTTCCTTTTCAGATGAAATAGGTTTATTATAATTACTGGAATCTAAATGCACTTCTTTTTGGTTACTCTTGTCTTGCGTGAAAAGATTAACGGATAACTGCACACTACTACTGACAGGTATAACTCACTCCCTTGGTCTCACAGTTTATTCAAGTGTACATTAGTTTACTTCTTTTAAACTAAAAATAAGTGAGTATGCTTTCAGTTTACTTTTTATGTATTTCTCAGTGATATACTAAACACAGTTATACTTAAGTATGCTGGGGTTATACTGACAAGTATAGAACAGTCTAAGTATATTTGGCCTTTACTTGTACTTAATCTTTTGATTGAGATAGTAGAAGTAAGTATTCTTGCTCTGCACAAAAACATATCCAGTACAATATTTATTTAAAATTTGATTTATAAAGATTTATAAAGATACAAATATGTTTCTTAATCTGAGTGTGTCTTGTTTATTTTACTTGTGTCCACTGGTGAGTAAGTAAACATTGTTCTATTTTAAGTAGAAAAACCTAGTCATATACTTTAAAGTACAACAATAATATAAGCAGTAAATTATGAGTATTATGTTAAGTTCACTTAAAGAAAACTTACAAGCTAGTAAACTAACAGTAAACCCTTAAGTATACTTTTAAAAACTAGAAAGTGGGCCAATTTAGTCCCAAGAAGTATTAAAATAGTACATATACAAGTGTACTACTAGTACAATGACATTAGTATAGTAACTGCATAAAGTATACTTAATAAAATGAACTTTAAGTATACTTATTTTCTGTAAGGGCTTGTAAGCTTTGTTGAACACCAAATTAATATACAGTAGTGTAGGTTTGTATGCTTTTAGAGACGATGCTGCAGTTTTACACACACACTCACTGTTAAGCTGTATTTAAGGCTGTGTCGAGCTGTACCTAGCTAGTTTTCTGTCAGTGATAGACTGGCGCTGCTCTTCCTGAACTCAGCATAAACAGACAAAACAAAAGGCTTTTCCGTCTTCACTGTAGGAGCCTTCACCGTCACAATGAACCCAGAGAATAACAGCTGGAGGACAAATAACTGGCATTTTCTGAATCGGATACAAAAGCTGTGTATGCATTAATCCACAAACTGATGCAGAAATAATGTAAATACTACTTCCCTGCTAACCAGTTACTTTTATATGCAGTAACTGGTAAAGTAATGAATGACTAATCAGTATTTGGAACAACACTGGGATTTGTAATGGGTTACATTTTGGAAAACCAGCCCAACATTAATGAGATTTGAAGAAGTTGATTCCCTAATGCTGTAAACCTTGTCTGTAAAAACATTGGATATTGGAAGTTTGGGATAAAAACAGCAACCCATACAAATAAAAACACTTTTTTTATTTCTCCCATCAATGTATATCATGAAAAAAGGGAACTAATCCCTTTAAAGTCTTCTACGGGAGCTGATCTATCTGTGATGCGTACAGCTCCCAGACGACTGTAGTAAGCGCAATAGAAACTAATTGAATGAGGTTTCGTTTCTGCAGCATGCTCGCACAATAAGCCTTCACTGTGATACTTTGTGTGTTGAACAACAGAGCTTAGCACACAACTGCATTCTTAAGACGAATACTCTCTGCCTTAAGACAAACAAGTGAATAATAGGCGTGCAGGTTAAAGGGTTATTAAAGTGGGTGAGGTATTATTGCGACATGCGCGGAGAGACAGAAAGCAAGAGAGAGAGAGAGAGAGAGAAAGAGAGAGAGAACGAGAGAGAGCATGGGAAGGAGCGAGTCTGTCGCCTGCCCTGACCAGTCAGCCTGAATAAAGCCTTCACACCTCTCCCTGTTCCCGCTGCCTGATGCATAAACATTTTTTCTGTGTCTCCCACTCGGAGAGAGTGGCGCTGGATTACCTGCACTACATCTGTTTTCACTTAACATGCTATTCTTTATTATGTAAAATTATGCCTCCGAATACATGAGCGCTCTCTCCGCTAATCCCCCCCCCCCCCCCCTTTTCCACCTGGTGAATTTGACCCCAATTCGTGTAAGCCCCCCCCCCCAACACCACCACCACCTCATCGCAGGCAGCTCAAGAGACTGCTTTCTTTTTTTCACCTTCTTTTTCTTATTGAAGCCACGTGTAGGAGAGCCCACTGACCTGGCGGCCCACTTGGGTCAGAGAGGAGGAAAAGAAAAAGCAGTGGAAATTAATCTTCTGACAATAACAGTTTGAAGCGGGCTTGTTTTTGTATTTGTGTAAGCGCGGTAGTGCCGAGAACGCCGGTCGGGATGGAGAAATATGGCGTGTCGGTGGCGTATGTACTTAACCCGGTTGAGGCAATCAAGACGGGGCTCTTTGAAGCTCTTTGAAACAAAGACGGCGCGTTATGAGCAGGATAGGCCCAACTACAGCCCCCGCTTAACCGACATCCCAACCCCACCCCCATGGTGTTTCCTACTCGCATTCCTTTTCTTCTGCATCTCCTCAAAGGAAAAGTCGCAGTCCTGACAGTTGAAGTTCAAGAGCTTTTCCCGCATCACAATCTTCAAACCCAAAAAACTGCAGCGCTGCCTTTGTTTTCTATGAAGCTCACTACAGCTGAAGGTGTTCTCCTGCCAAACGGGCCCTGTTTTTCTTTCAAAAGCCTCTAGAAGCCGTCCCTACCACATTTGATGTTTCTGCTTTTCACCTCGCTTAATCCTGTTGCTTCCCGGAATTATCAGCAGGCCTGTGTTGCCGAGGTATGTCTTAGTGGGGGACAGAGGCCTGCATAAACATTTTTTGCAGCCCGAGGTGTTGAAACGGCAACTCAGGGTTCGGGTTGCAGCGCGGCCTGTGGCTCAGTTCCCCCCCATACCTCTCTCGATCCCTTTTTCTCCTTTTCCAGCTCTCCTCCGGACTCGCCTTGGCGTCTTTGTGCTTCGTTCCTGCTGATCTCGTCCTTCCGTTTTCAGCTCGGTTCATACATTCGAACACACAGATGCTAAGAGGGCCTACTGATGTTTTACTGCTCTAGTTAAACATGACTGTGGGATTAGGCTCTTAACTACTCAGTACAGGAGTGTTTAATTAGAGTCAGTAAGGTCCAGTTAGAGGAGATTTCTCAGGCCAAGGTCCGGACCATCATCATTTCTAACGTGTGTTCTGATTCAGTGGTGTATCCTGTTTACTGAAGTAGTCTAGTATCAGCAACTTATACCATCAGCTACTGAAACACCAACACCTCACACATACCGTTCAGTATATTTCAGTATATTTACTGTTTAAATACTGAACTGAATGAATTATTTATAAACTTCTAATAAATGTTTTTTCCTCACTTCAAGTAAAAACAAGGGCTACATTAAAAAAAACAAAAAGCTTTTGAAAAAAGTGTATCTTAAAAAGCTTATTAATAGAAAAAGTAAATAAAACGTGCACATCTTTCACTTATTAACAGCTTATTTCAGTCTTGTATTTCTTTGAATCTGGGCTGACTTTGGTTGTCTTTGAATCTGGGTTGAAATGCTGGGGTGCTCGTTGGTGAGCCCTGGGGCGAGATTTGTTCTTAATAAAGTTCATTGTGGAATGAACTGTCTAAATTAGCCTTACTCTGACTCGCTTTATACTCTGACTCGCTTTATGGTCCGACTTTCTTTATTTTCCGTTTGCAGCTCCTCGCTTCATACCTCGCCTATGCACATACTGCACTCCAGAGTCTGCACAGCAGTGTTAATTTTGACAGCAAATTTTGATTTAGTCTTAGTCGTAGTCTTTTGACCAACTTAGTTTAAGTCATAATTTAGTCATCTGAATTGTTTTTAGTTTTAGTCTAGTTTTAGTCGACTAATTATCATAAGAATATAGTCTAGACTAAATCTACAGTCCATTCAGTCGACTAAAATATAAAGGGTGTAAAATGTGATGCTTTTTCTTCAGTCATTATATATATTTACATGAAATGAAACATTTATTAACCAGTTATGGAATATTATTTATGTTTGAAAGACCAATACACACACAAACAGATTTAACAAACAATATCTGAGGTCTTCCATAACTGCAAACTGAATCAGAGAAAACTGTTATTTCATTCTTGTTTCACCTTTATATTTATTTATCTCTTATTTATTTAATAATTGTTACTAGTGCTGTCAATCTAATTAAATGACATGCTCTGTGGTTAACTAGCCTACATTAATTGCATTTATCACTTTTTGCTATGAAAGTATTTTTAATTGTGCAATTCAAATAAATTTTAGCATAACAGTAAATCAATGAACAAAAAAACTGCCTATCTATAGGCATATCTAGGTCACAGTGTTCGTCATGAAAAAAATGTTTGTTGACAAAAACAAAACTAACACTGTTGCACAGATCTGATTGGCTGAGGAGCGATTGGTCTGTGAGTTTACTGCGCTGCAAATCCGTATACCGTAAAGAAATGTTGTGCTGCTAAAATAAACACCGTCAAAACAAAATCGTTGTCAATAGTTTATCAGTTAGGGTCTGCATTGGACAACGTCTGGGTCTGGATCCTGATCCGGACCGCGGTCCGCCTATTAGTGACCTCTGACTCAGTAGTTACATAATGATTTGTGTATGGACACACTTTGTGCAACCCGTCTCTGAAGATTTAGTTGAATATATTTTAGATTTTTTTCTAACTAAGATGATGTTGGTGGGTCAATACCCAGTTCATCCTGTAATGTTGTAGTTAATAGACTTTGCTTACTGTATCCTGTGTAGTCGCTGTAGTTTGTAGTCATAATTACTGGAATCAGTGCAGTATGTGTTGTAATGACATGTTCAGTCCATAGTGTGATTGATAAACTGTGTAGTCGTGTCATAAGCATTTTCTCTAAAACCAAGGGGTCTCAGATAGCTGTGGGTCGACTTGTGCTGTGGAATAGAACTATATGGGTGCAGGAATTAAAGCAGCGCTTTAACAGTATTATAATTTAGAAAGTACAGTATGAGTACTGATAAGTACACTAAACAAACAGTAAATTACTGTAATTGTACACTAACTGCTTCTTTGCAGTGTAAACACTAAGGTGGACCAAGGAGAGTCAAAATTCTTTGGATGCTTGCAAGATCTACTAAGACCCATCGTTTCTCCATGACCTATGCCTCCCTTCGTTTTGTCTTGTGGTCTTACTGGTCTTTTTTTATTTCTTATTTTAGCACTATTTTAGCTTTCTCACCACTTTCTCTGTGTTATTAATAATAGATGTAGGCTGGTTAGATTCTGAGTCTTTGTGAAAGCACTATATCCAACATTTGTTGATTCTAAATGTTTTTTTATAAATAAATAATTTCTCTTAACCAAAGCATTTCTCCAACTACGCTGACTGAAACCTGCCTCAACCCAAGTCCAATCGCAAAGTACAGTACCAGAACTAATGAGTAGAAATAAATAAACAGTAAATTACTGTAATTGTACACTATCTCTTTACAGTGTAAACACTAAAGTGGACCAAAGAGGGTCAAAATTCTTTGGACGTTTGTAATATACCTACGACCCCCTTCTTATCTGCTAAGACCAATCGTTTCTCCATGACCTATGCCTCCTTTTGTTTAATTTGGTTCTATTTTAGCTTTCCTGCCACTTTATCAGTGTTATTTATAATAGATGTAGGCTGGTTAGAGTCTGAGTTATTGTGAAAGCATTATGTTTATTGTTTGTTGATTTTAAATATTCTTTGTAAATAAATAATTTCTCTTAACCAAAGCATTCCTCCAACTAAGCTGACTGAAACCTGCCGCAACCCAAGTCCAATGTCCAGGGACGGTTGTCTGAAATCGGCCGTTGAGTGATGTCTTAAAAGTCTCACAGTTGTTGGACGAAATACAAAATGCAGTAATCAACTGTATTTAGAAAAACAGTATTGTAATCTCAAAGTACAGTACGAGTACTAATAAGTACGATAAACAAGCAGGAAATTACTGTAATTGTACACTGACTGTTTCTTTGCAGGGTAAACACTAAAGTGGACCAAGGAGGGTCAAAATTCTTTGGATGATTTTAATATATCTACTTTTCCTAGCGTATCTACTAACTCCCATCGTTTCTCCATTACCTTTACTTCATTTTATTTTGTTCATTCAGTTTATTTTGGTACTATTTTAGCTTTCCTGCCACTTTATTAGTGTTATCAATAATAGATGTAGGCTGGTTAGAGTCTGAGTTATTGTGAAAGCATTATGTTTATTGTTTGTTGATTTTAAATGTTCTTTGAAATAAATAATTTCTCTTAATTTCTCCAACTAAGCTGACTGAAACCTGCCTCAACCCAAGTCCAATGTCCAGGGACGGTTGTCTGCAATCGGCTATTGAGTGATGTCTTAAAGTCTCACAGTTGTTGGATGAAATACAAAATGCAGTAATCAACTGTATTTAGAAATCTAAAGTATTGTAATTGTAAAGTACAGTACGAATGCTAATAAGTACAATAAACAAACAGTAAATTACTGTAATTGCACACTGGCTGTTTACTCTTTGGAGTGCAAACACTAAAGTGGACCAAGGATGTTTGTTATATATCCACTAGCATAATTATTATTACATATTAATAAGAGATGTAGGTTGGTTAGATTCTGAGTCATTGTGAAAGCCCTAATATCAATCATATCTTTTAACTAAATAAATAAATTCACCTAACCGAAGCATCTCTCCACCTAAGCTGACTGAAACCTGCCATAGTCCAAATCTAGTGTCTAGTGACGGCTGTCTGAAATCAGCCATGGAGAAACATCTTTATAGAGTCACCGTTGCTGAACGCTGGACTTGTGCCGAGGCTGGTTTCAGGCACTGCGCAGCACTGTGTCCAAAGTTTATTGATTTAAAATGTTCTTTATAATTAAATAAATGAACAAAAGCACTACTCAACCTGATTCTGACTGAAACCTGCCTCGGCCCAAGTCCAGCGCCGGTTCTCTGAACCTAGGATCCAGAAGCTACAGAGTCTACTGTCTACCGTTATATCATCACCCACTGGATATTTTTATTTTTTTCCCCACCAATAAATCCCACAATTATGGAGAAAAGGCGTTATGGATTTCCAGCCTCCACTACAGACAGTGTCTAATGAGACTGCACGATTAGGCCAATTGTTTTCTGCTGGTAGCCACTATTACGTATTGGTGCAGTGTAGGCTACTGTACGTGTTGCATGCCTTTGCGCATGGGCTTCATGTTCTTGTGCTGAGCTGCCAGATCAGATTGCTGCCTCGTGCATGTGTGCATGTATGTGTGTGCATGTGCATGTGTGTGAGTCTGCGCGCGCGCGTGTGGGTAATGAAGTTGGGAGCGTGTGACTCTAGCTCTAGCTTCAGCTCTGGCTCTGGCTCCAGGTCCCGCTGCCTACTCCTTGCCAGGTTTTGCGGCAGGTTTTATCCGAGGCAGCTGCTGCGGAGAGACTTCAGCCACGGCACCGTCTCCCCCCCCCCCTCGCTCTCTCGCTCTCTCTCTCTTTTTTGCACTCTGAATCCAGCCCAGTCTGCTCCGCTGCGAGCTCGATGCGACTGGGATTTCCTCAACTTGCTGCAAAACACGCTCAACTAAAGATTGCCGGCGAGCCACGTCCGAGCTCGGGTCCTCTACTCAGTCCCTTCCACTCCTCTCTCTCTCTCTCTCACACACACACACATACACACACTCTCTCTCTCACTCTCTCTCATTCGCGCACACACGCTCGGGCACTCCGTCTGCGGCTGCTTTTCTCTTTTTTCTCTCTCTCCCTCTCTCCTCCGCGCAGCGATGGCGAGACGACGCTTGGTTTTGGCTCGCGCGTGAACGCGTCTCCTCCGCCTGGTTTTGCATTCTCTCTCTTTTCCCCAGTCTCGCTCTCGAAGGACATGGTGCGTTAGAGAGGGCTCGTTTTTCGTTTTTATTTTTCACCCCCCCCCTCTCTCTCCGACTCCTTCTCTCTCGCTCTCTCTCTCTGCCTTCTTCCCCGCGCGCTCGGCTTCGGGCTTTGGGATGGAGTTTATGCAAGGAGCTCGTGCTGGAAGAGCAATGCAGCAGCAGCAGCAGCGCGCGAGGCTTTGCACGGCACATCGAGACTGAAGCACCACCAGCAGCAGCAGAAGCAGCACCACTAGCACCAAGAAGAAGAGGAAGAGGAGGACAAGAAAGGAGCACCGAAAACGCAGCTGGGACACTCTGTGAGTATGCAGGCCTCCTGCGCTCTTATTTCTCCACACGTGAGCACATGCAGTGCAGGCAGGACTTCCCGATTGAGCAGCTCTGCTCAACGTCTGTCGGTGCAACAGGGCACCCGTGCGCTTTAGCGCACCCATGCGCGTGGGTAGTCGGGAGCACACGCGTAGGATACGAGGCTGAAGTTGCACGGCTGGAGCCCTCCAGCCGGTCAGCTTCTGCTGGGGGTAGCACGGCCGTGCTGTCCCGTTGGCTGCTTGACCAAAACAGGGACGGCTTGTGTGTGTGTGTGTGTGTCAAGTTTAAGCACAGTTGCTTAAAAGAGCAGCGGATTTAAAATTCAGCAAATGAGCACTGCCCTCCAAAGCAAGGGATGCCAGATGTGGCTGGACTGGAGCTGCTTAATCTGGTTTTGGATTAGGGACGTTATAGATAGATGAGGAATTACAGATGAAGCCTTCAGCCTTCAGTCAACCGAGGCCTTGTTTGAGAGGATACACCAATCAGTATATCATCCCCATCACCTGTGTCTTGTTTGTTATTGTGTGCTCTTATATATATATATATATATATATATATATATATATATATATATATAGTAAAACTTTACTCGGAGTCGCTTAGAATCAATAGATAATCAGATAGATAGAGATTGTATGGAGTTCACTGTGGGATGTAGTGCTGCGGCAGAAATTAGATCATTGTACTGCACATGCATAATTCACTCAGCTATGAGCTGCCCATGTCCAGACGTGTGCACACCACACTGTAACCCAGCCTTGAGTGTAGGACTCCCAAACAGTGAGCCGTGACCAAAGAAAACTGGGCCTATTTTGAGCACGGATAATAAGAATTTCAACAAATTCAGTGTTGGAGAAGCGGGCACCGCTCGAACGGAGCCAGAGCTCCTTCTAAAAAAGAAAGAAAGAAAGAAAAACAGCATGGAGATTCTTTTCTTTTTCTCGTGGAAAAAACTTGCTATATAGAGGCTGGACTTAACCACTTTGGTGACATTTGTTCTAGTGCAGGCCAAGAAAAAAAAGAGGGAAGAGAGTAAATTATTTTTGTGTAATTTGGCCTTTGTTTGGCAGCCCCACTACTCAGTCAGTCGTGCTTTCATTCACTCATTCATTTCACCCTTTCTAACTGACAGAAAGGAATTCTCAACAAATGGGCCGTTGTTGGTGCCCCCAGCTCCACCGGCATTCGTGCACGCCCCGCCCACCCGCAGCTGGGATTGGCTAGGCAGTCGGTCCTCGCGAGCGACTCGGCCAATGCGACCTGTCGACCAATCCTAGCGCTGGTGTGTGTGTGTTGGGGGGGTGCTTGTCTGAATACAGGTGGAGTAGGAGGAATAGAGACACCCTTCCATTTGTCCTGCTCTTCTTCGGGAAAACCTTGTCGAGTGTGGTGCGAGTTCTTGCGGGTGTCTTTTTGTTTGCCCAGTCGTCCATTTACATATCAAAAGTAGCTCCAAAAGTTGGGCTACCATCCCTCCCCCCACCGCCTACCACCACCACCTTCTCCCCACACCCTCAACACACCAGTTCAGCCACAGAGGTTCTCTGGTTGCTGTTCATACAGGCGAGAAGTTGAAGAAGTTGTCCTTCAGGGTCAGTTACAAAGACCAAAAACACAGCAAAGAATCCAACTTGTGTGAGAAGGAGATGGTTAGACGTGGCTGCTGCCGCGTTCTGGGTGAAAGAGCTCGAGCGGGTTTGAAGGCTGGTCATGAAAAGGGACTGAAAAGGCTGGCAGGTAAATTATTCCTTTGCACGGAATCTGTGCAAAGCAGCCTTTATGCAATTTTAATAGTAGTAGTGATGTTTCTTTCACTTGAAATGTAACACATTATGAAAGCACACACACAAATATATACATGTATATATATATATATATATATAAAGTTTTAATCTCACTGCTAAAGTATTCCATGCATTTTTTCTCAAGCTCGAACGAAAGCATTTGTTTAATATATATATATATATATATATATATATATATATATATATATATATATATAATTTTATTTTAGCTTTCAATTTGTTGATGCTTCTTCCAGTCATTTACTCTTGTGTATGTGTGCAGAACCCTCCCACACTGGGCACACTGTGCCTTTCAGCCTCTCTTCTATTAGTCTTACTACCTTTTTCTTCTTTTATCTCTTCAGTACGGTCTTATTAGCAGGTGATATAAATGTATCAGCAGCAAATTTCTGACACTTTAGTGCGGGCACTGCTGTGAAGACCATTTAAACAGCAGAGTTGTTTTAAAAGAGTGGTCCTCCAAGAGATCTGTCAGAGTGGATGTTACTAATTGGGTTATCCTGTCGCTGCAGAGAGAGAGAGAGAAAGAGAGAAGGAGGGTGTCTCTATGGTTGGACTCAGCAAGCCAAATTTTGCCAGGTGCTCAAGGGCCGATTAGGTGAATCGCAGAAAGTGCTTGGACGCTCTTGAATTTGCAGAATGACTCTGAGAGCATTAGAGAGAGAGAGAGAGAGAGAGAGAGAGAGATGGGGAGTATGGGCGTTCAAGACTAGGCCGCACAGCATGAACAACATATCGTATTGCCGCATATCAGCGTCGTGGAAGAAGTCGTATCTCAGTTTTGAAAATTCGTCTTGCAGGATTTGAAAACTGCGCTCACCCTTAAAGAGCTGTGATAAACAGATCAGTGGTAGTGATACAGAATTAGTTGTGGAAAAAATAAAAATCTTCAATGGTTTATTCTTATTAACCACTTTGCCTGCTTTTCTCTTGTCTGGGCTATAAAAGTACAATATATATAGTATAATATCTTCAGAATATGGCGAATTATTGAAAACATGGCTGGTAATTTGATGCTGTGTATCATTGTCTTGATCATTTCGGTCACCATATTGTCAGAACTAAACCTTGGAAATCCCCTGATGTTGCTCTTTGTTTTTTAACTGAATTTGAAAACACCAGCTGCCATTTACGGTCTCCTATATTCATGAGGAATATTAATTATATGATGAATATATTATGAATATATTAAAGATTCATGATGAATGGACGTCTATGATTGCTCCAGAATTAATTGGAAAAAATATGCTTACATGAACTTTTAAGAACTTATATTCTGGCTCTTGCGAAATTTGTTCCAGCAGTACTGATATTTTGATTACAGTCCGATTCAAACTAATTAACCACATTGTCTGGCTTTCTTTTTGTCTAGGCCAGCAAATTACAATATTTGTATAATATTCAGTATATACAGAATTTCACCAGAATTAAAAATTATATATATATATATATATATATATATATATATATATATATATATATATATAATTTTATTATATTATTATTTTATTATTATTTTATTTCATGATCTCTAGAAATGCTTCAAATTACTTGTGAAAAATCTTCTTAAATTAATTCCCATTCAAACTTTTTTTTTTCTTTAATAAGGTAACCATTTTAGAAATAAAGAGTTTCTGAGCATATTTTGACTTTAACTTCTATGTTAGATGTCCTACATATTTACAAATAACTCAATAGCTATATGCTATTATGTGCTGTAGACTATTGGATTTGTTTGGCTTGTTCAATTCAGTTAGTACTAAACTTACCAGCAAAGTTGTCTGTATATTCAGCTCTTCTTGGTGTATATCTTTTCTCTCAGTAACGCTCTGCTTTGCTCTCAGATCAAGTGGCTAATGTTAACCAGCAAAGCTGAAAATATAGGTCCATTGGGAACCATTGGGATAAGCCCTTTGCCCTGCTGGAGGCTGAAACATAAGCATTTTGACGAACACGGCTTAATAAATGCTATTGTGTTTTGTCGGTGCTTGAGTACTTGACCTTATACTGAAGTAAGCAATCCACTTCAAATACTGTGATAAAGTTTTTTATGTGGAGTTGAGAAGTTTTTTAGTTTTTAAGTTTTTTTGCTCCCTTTTCGGTTGATTGCACATCCAATTTGCTTGTCATATTGTTAATATTGTCAACACTTCATAAACGGAACAGCATGTTTTATTACCAGGAGAGCAGTATTAGTCCTACTTAATTAGATTTAGTGCGGAGCCGTACGTGAAACATTGAATTCATTCAAGTTTTTTTTAATGTACTGATTCTTTTTATCCTATTAAACCTCAGAAATAAAGTAAACGTTGTGATGCGTATTAAGAAAATTTTATTTTTGTATTCTCACACAATTCAACCGCACAGGCGGCCCACTTGATGTGATGCGTCTAATATTCTATATATTATTTCTACCCAACCTGTTAACATTTATCAGACTGTATTAACACCTCAATTCATCAAAGCACCACAGTGAGACATTTAGCGATTTATCAGAGGTGAATCTGATTATCGTGGCCTTCGGCGGTATCAGCATTGCGAAGGCCGTCATTGTGATGATGGTCATATTGTGCAGCTGTAATTCAGAGTCAGCTCAGTGTGAAGTGTGATCGAGTAGTGTGCGAGCCCCACCTGCCTGCCTCACTCGCCGTGTGACGCTTTGACAGCTGTCGCTCTGGTCCGCGCACACGTGCGCCCGAGAGCCAAAAAGGGAGTGGTGTGCCGACGACTCGGCCTTCTGTTAAATGCGGATGTTATAGCAGCATCAACAGCCTCAAATCAGTCAGAAGTCTGCCTCCTGAAGGGTATCTGGACTTCGGCCTCTCTTATCCATTCAGGCTCGGCGTAGGGGCGCGCAACTGCTCCTAATTCTGCGTTTGTTGACTTGCCTCCATGGTGCCTGTTGAATGGAGAGCAATCCTGGTGATAATGGGAGCAAATAAGGTTCAGATTGGACTCCAAACATTTGGACTTATTGATTCCCTGCCTGGCAGACACAGCATACAGTGCAAGTGATCTTAGTGCTTGGGAAATGAGCAAACACAGTTAGGTAGAGTCAGGATTTAAGCTTTGTTATAAAGAATTAATCACATTAAACACATTTTAAGCCATTTTATATGAATTATTATTTCTTTGTTGATCACTTTAATAAAAAAATGCAGGTAATTCAATCAGTTTTACTAAATAAATGGCTTTGATTGAAAGAATCATTCATTAAAGCACATTTTAGGGTTAAAACTAGTTCAGTGGCTTGTAACCACAGGAAGTATCTTTTATAGTTTGTACCAGTGAAGCACTTTTTATGGTGCAGCTTGTCAAAAGTAGCAGGTAATTTCCTTTACAGATTGGAATTCGATGCTGTCTCTCAGTGTGTTGAACTAAGTTAGATGGAAAGTTGGATTACGTATAGATTGGCTTGTTTGAAAGAATAGCCGGAACTGTTTTACTTCTAGTTTACATTATTCAACATTTCCAATAAGTGAGGAAATATAACATAACGTGTGAACCGGCAGTCTGGCACGTTATATTCACGGTGCAAGCCTGCCAGAACTGAATGGGCTGGTGTTGGTGTGTGGAAAAATAGCCATGGAGCTCAATTTAAAGAAAACCATCACACACACACACACACACACACACACACACACACACACATATATATATATATATATATATATATATATATATATATATATATATATATATATATATATATATATATATATGCAAACTCAAATTGTGTTGAAGTAGGATATAAGTTGGATGTGTATATGATTGTGAATGTCAATGATCATTTGTTATTGTGCAATTACAGTTGAATAGTTGTGCTAGTTATGAAGGTTATGCTTATTACAGTGAGACGCACTCTCATTCCTACGTTCCCCGTAATCTAGTGTCTCTACTGCAATCACTGCTGCTTCTTCAGAGCAGCCCGGCGAACTTTTGCATCGTGTAGGTGCATCGATTTGTTATCGCACACGCACCTGTTGATTGGTTATCAATGTGAAAGGGTTGGATAAACAATGATGGAGGAAATAAAGAAGCAAGGCAAAGCTAGGAGAAAATGTTGCATCACGGAGTGAGATTTGGGTGGAAAGCGCACACATTTTGCTCAGGAGACAAAGAGTGTGTGGGAGGACGCCGCTGTCGTAGTCAGCAGTTTCTGCGTGGTTTTTTAGCTCCTCGGCGGGCTCCTGCTGGGCGCGTAACTGCTGCCATTAAAGCGAACGCCGAGAGCCGGGAAGGGAAAGAAAAAAAAAATGGCCGCGGCAAATGTAACTACAGCTGACATTTCGGAGAGAGATAAAAAAAAAAAAGGAAAGAAAGAAAGAAGGAAAAAGAAAAGGCCCTCACACTTTCAGATAGATGCAGAGAGACCCATTTCAAAGGGCCTTGATATACTGCACCTCCATAGACTGCCATTCTCTGCCTTCTGTTCCTTCCGCAGCCTCTGGGAGGTAACAAACATGGCTGAGAGCGCCGCGTTAGGGTTCGTCTGAAGGAGTCTGATGGAATCTTCCTGATACCGATTACCATGGAAACGCTTCACAAAAGTTTCCGTGGAAGTTCGGGTTCCCTTGAGGGCAAATGATGTTACATACGTTCAATAATTCACAGCAGTTTCTGACTTGGTGCACCAACTTTTCTTCTTCTTCCTCTTCTTCCCGGCGCTCACAGCCCCAGCCGAGGCGGCTTCGGATGCCGAAGTGCTGAACACAATAGGACAAATAGGTGCTTTCTCGGCGCGTTGATTATGCCTGGAAACCAGAGTCGCATATCTGACTCATAGGAACGTTTGCGAAGATGTAGATCTAGTTATGTAAAAAAAAAAAAGAGAGAGAGAGAAATTGAAAAATCTCCACCTGAATGCGTCATGGCTTTGGGCTCTAGTACCTTCCTTCGCCGGCTTTGCTCCTGTCTCCCTGGTGTGGGGAAGCGTTATGCAATGTTTGCGTTTTAACAAGACATTATGCAAGCGCACTTAACTCAAAACTGGAAGACTCATTCAAGAAAAGTGGTGTCGATGTGGGAGGTGTAATAGGATCGCAGCACAAATTTCATCTCACACTGCACAGTGAGTTCGAGAATCGCTCAAATCAGAGGGGAATTTCACTGATTGTTCAAGATAGTTGCGTGTTTTGATTTTAAAAGTTTGACACCATGTCAGATATATGTGTTATACAAAAACTTGCATGTCTTTACACTGCTAGTGATAGTAAATGGAACCAGGGCTCATGATGTCTACAATACAAATATACCTTTGTATTTACCATCCAGGACATCTGGTGTACCTATATGAGCTTTTTTCTATATGGTGGTGATGATGGTGGAATATTGGTTAAGCTGAAAAACTCATTTTTTCACTCATGTCTTGACTCATTTACCTCTCTACCATGAACTGATCTCCCGAAACATAACCTCACAGAACATAACCTCACAGAAAACAGTGTTTCAGACAATAGGCAGCATATTCATAACCATTTCACATAATAACGTTCTGAGAGGGAGCTTTTTTAAAGTGTTTTTAATTTTTAGACATCTGGTTCCATTCACCACCACTGTGAGCAACTCTAGAGCGACTTATTAAGTTGCTCTAGAACAGAGCAGATCCAACCACCCTGAATGATTTTTATAGTGAATAATATTTGATTCATTTAATTATGCAGCTTTTTCGGTGTGTCAATTTTTTTAATTTATTTTTGTTTACAATTTTTTTAAATAATATTTAAAGATTTGAGTTTGGGATGTCTGGATCTTATAATGACCACTGTGATCCAGTTCTGATTGGGTTAATTTCTCTGCAATGACCCATTGTCAAATCTCCAACACAAATATAGCCATTTTATTTTATAAAAAAATAATAATACTAATAATAATAAAAACAGTTATACATTTTATGTTTATTAATCCATAAAATATTATGTTATACATATATTATAAAATATTATAAATGTAATGGAAAAATACAATCATAAAAAGAAGCCAATTTAAAGAGGAAAACAACAAATTATTTTTAAGAAAAAAATGATGTAAGTGGCATCACTTTTTGTAGTGGTCATCATACAAATATAGGCATTTAGATTGCTATCAAAATGACTAATTAACTTACATGCACTTATGAGTTTTTCTGTGTAATGCTAATAAAGATAAAAGTAATATATATTTATATATAAAACATGTTTTGCGTAAGAACTACTACAACAATTAGTTTTTGGTATAAAAGAAAATGTGTTTTAGACCCAAACTGTAATAGAACTACTGGAAAATATGTTATGATAAAATAAGTCTCAGATTTTATCATAACGTATTTCAACTATGTTGTGTAATTACTTATAATAAGCTCTTAGAAGCATTAAACTCATCAGACGTCTGGTTCCTATCACCAACACTGTGAACATCTCTCTAAGTAGCTTTAGACCAGAGTAGATCACACCAAACCACTCTGAATGATTTGGCATGCTAATGATTTAACCGTGCCCAAAATTTTAGAAGTAGGTACAGCTCCCCTTTAACACAAGACTCATTCGTAGACAGTTGTGTAAATGTGAGATGTGTGAAAACCTAAGTAATCTAACTTCGATCCCACTCACACCTGAGGTTCGGATTTGGAGCCTGAGTTATACTTGCTGAAATACTTTCCTACTGCGACTCGGTGTAGGTGTGTGTGCGTGCGTGTGGGAGTGTGTGTGTTAACACACACACTATCTGACGGCTGTCAGTGGACGAGGGTTTGTTTCCGTGATCAATGCCCCCCCCACCCCTTTTTTAGAGAAGAAAAAGGGTCCAAACAGGCCCTGTTGGAGCTGCCACTTTTGAGTGATGGATAGCTGGACGTCTTTTCGCTTCCTTATTAACCCCTGTGTGTCCACGCAGGACTCTCGGCTGGAGCTGCCGAAATGGTGCTTGATGGATAGCCAAAGGTCTCGGCACTCCATATATCAGGGGATTAGCGCGGGACGCCTCCGCCGGCCCCTGGGCTCCTTCAGCACAACAAATGGCTACTATTAGCATAGAGAGAGACTGCAGGATCTACAGAGGCCCGGGTGATAATATACTCCATCCCTCTGTGGGGGTTTCTGTTTTCACACCACTTTCAGCCAGTGGTGCGTGCGCACTCACACACATACACACATGCACACACACACAAACACACACATGCATACATCCACATGCAGCATGGTAGGACATGTCAGATATCTGTCAGAGGTACTATAAAAAAACTACTGCATGTAATGATATACCACATTACAGTTTTGTCAGCATATCACAATATACAATCAAATCCACAAGGCTGGTGAAAATGCTCCACTCATTTCTAATTTACCACAAATTGTATGTATATATATATATATATATATATATATATATATATATATATATATATATTGCTGTTGTATATGTACCCTGTATATATATAACAGTCACATGTTTTAAAACAGTTATAAAACGTTTGGCTGGAAGTGTACTAAAACTTTTGGCTGGTAATAATATTAAAACTTATAATAACATATTATAAGATATTATATTATAAAAAAAAAAAAAAATATATATATATATATATATATATATATATATATATATATATATATATATATATATATATATATATATATATACACAGTGGATATGATTATAAATTGTCGAATACTCATCACAGTACTGAATACTGTTCCATATACGACAGAATGCAGAATACTGAATAAACATTAATGTGACAGTTTTTAATAGTATTTTTTAATATGCATTTTTTAAAATATATTTTTTCTGTTTCAACTGATCATAAATATTACTTGAATATCGCAATGTCATATTTTTTACCATACTTCCATATATATTAGTACTATATAGCCTAAAACTTTATTAGAGCTTTGGAATATTTATTGGATATTTATTGTTCAATTAAAACATTACGGAATGGCGTCAGGGGATGTCTGACTTTTAGGTTAACCCCTCCAGTGGGCTGTGGTGGTCCTGCATTTTTCTTAACACAAAAAGTTTTTACAAATCACATTTCACCAAGTGTAACCTCAAATCTGACAAACTAGCAAAAGTATTTGATTATAATATTTATATGATTTAACAGTACTGAATACTGTTCCATATACGACAGAATGCAGAATACTGAATAAACATTACTGTGGCAGTTCTTAATAGTATTTTTAAATATATTTTTTTATGTTTTTTCAGTTTCAACTGATCATAAATATTGAATATCGCAATGTCATATTTTTACCATACTGCCATATATATTATTACTATATAGCCTAAAACATTATTAGAGCTTTGGAAGCCACATTCTATATTTATTGTTCAATTAAAACATTATAAAATGCTATCAGTGAATGTCTGACTTTTAGGGTTAACCCTTCCAGTGGGCTGTGGTGGTCGTGCATTTTTTTTAACACAAAAAGTTGTTACAATTCACATTTAACCAAGTGTAATCTCAAATCTGACAAATTTGCTAAAATATTTGATTATAATATTTATATGATTCATATGAAGCTCGTTGGATGTTCTGGCAAACGGCTGGCGTTGTGTATATTTTCAGTGCAAGCGAAACTGAAATGAAGAAAATGCAGCGCTGGGCTTCACATTCATGCGAACTGAAAATGAGCAGCTCTGCGCTGTTTGCTCGGTGGTCCTTTTCAAATGAAACTCTGATAACGCAACAGCTTACACCGTCACTCACAGAGTAACCATGACGAATATGTATCAGTAGCTGTTGCATTGAGCCAGAACTGCTCAGCTTTGTTCACCTCAGGCCAGTTTATTGTATTCCAAGACCAAGACAAGACAAAGACTGCTAGTTGATGCTCTCTAGAACACTGCAGTACTGTCCCAGCCCACCCTGAGAATCAACTAAAAAACAAACTTCAAAGAAAAGTATTTTAAAGAAGTCTGGTCTTCTTTAACTGGATCATAAATATTACAGATTCACTTAAATTTGTATATGAATCTGAAAAGAAGTGCAGAATAGTTTATTATAATTATTATTTCCACTCCATCAAAAAGAAATCTGTTAATGCATTTTCTATTGTAGTGCAGACTGAAGTGCACTGGTACTATGACTGAATCTGTGATCATAGCCCTCTCATTCAAATACAGCCTGTTAGTGTCTTATAAAGTAATACCGTTGTAGTTTGCTGCAAAAAAAAGTTCCCCTCGAGAGTCTCTACCTGTAAGAACAATCCATGAGCTGTAGAAACGAGAGAGAGCGAATAAAACAAGTTCACGACACAGAGTGGTAATGTGCAGCCGCTGTCGCCGCTCTCACTGGACATTGTTGATTAAAAGCGTGACGGAAACTATGTTGACTTTATTGAAATGGCCAGGAGAAGGACGCTTTTCAACAACGTACTGGTCTATTGAATCAAAAGTAATTAAAAATTAATGATGAAATGACTGTTTTTTTTCTATTACACAGCAATATTGGGCTCAAACATAATTAAGCCCACTCTTTCTACTTGCTGACAATAGGGACAGAAACATTCACTGTTCCTTATAGTGGCAAAAGACCACCGAACACAATAATTAGAACTATAATTACTGTTTTTTTGTTTTTATTGAGGAGGGCAGGGTTGGATCGATGTGTGCAAGCGCTGTACCAGTACAATACGTGCAGTGATGTCAGCAGTCGGCGAAAATAGCATTAAAGAACAACACTGGAGCAGCATTGCGGTTTGATTGTGCCCTTGTGTAGCGGGCAGAAAGGCTAATCCCTCTCAGACTGCAGCTCATATCACTGATCCCGAAGGCCCGCTGCGTTCTCATGCGCAATCATTTCGTAGGGGAGCTCGTGTGATAGCGGTGCGGTTCCTGTCTAGCACTGTCCCTCTCTCATCATACTGAGCTGCTGTGGATAATCTACTGAGGATGGTCACACTGTTTACCCGCTCCTTCCGCAGTGGAGCGATGGGCGATGCGGACATCCCAGTCCGATTTGAATGAAAATCAGTATTCCAGTCGATCAGGGTACATGTTAATAGATCAGCATCCCGCTACTGAGCTGTTTAACCACATTGGACTATTTTTAGGCCACTGTCATCGAGGTGATATAGAAGAATCCTAATGTGGTAACGAAACTATAATGGTTGGTGTCTGTGGTTCTGCTTATGCATAAGCATCTTTGCTTTAAGTGTCGTTATATGATCTCAACACGTTAGTGTGGTGTCTGATTATCTCTGCCATGCAAAAATGTTCAAGATTGCAAAATTCAGGCCCCGTTTTCAAGTTTTTTTTTCAAGTTTCAAGTTAATTTGTCATTTGCACATCATGTCAGGACATAACATGCATTGAAATGCTTGGGGTGAGGCCCAGATACAACTCTACAGCAGTGTTTTATGTATATATATATATATATATATATATATATATATATATATATATATATATATATATATATATATATAGTAAAAACAGTGCAAACATTCAATAAATAGACAATAATGAAGTAAAAAAATAGGCTAGAATATATATATATATATATATATATATATATATATATATATATATATATATATATATATATATATATATATATATATTTAGTAATAACTGAAATATATAAGGGAATATACAAAACATACACAAGATATATACATAAGATATACAGGAGGACATATGTAGAAACTTTTGCAAAGGCAGGTTATCTAAGAAAATATATCTATTTAAAGTGATTTAGTGATATTGTCCATAGCAGCGATATTAGAATAAATAAAATAATAGTATAGTATAATATTATATAGCAGTGATATCAGAATAAATAATATAATAGTGTAATATAATATAATATAGCAGCGATATCAGAATAAATAATATAATAGTGTAATATAATGTAATGCAGTGACCGAGTGAACGCTATTGGGGTCTTTCAGCCTCACAGTTTGTTCAGAAAACAGAAGTTTTAATGCTATGCTGTGAGGTTTTGCTGCAAACACTTGATCGGGACATCCCTAGTAGATTAATCCGCGCGCACATGCCGGCTCCACCTGCTATTGAGCGGCTGACGGCCTGTGCTCCAGCAGGGGAGCCATTAGCGGTGAATGGGCTGCCCTTTTAACGAGCTAGATAAGGCAGGCCTGTTGTCCGGCCGGCCGGCGGTTTTAAGAGGGCCCTCGCTCTTGGCCCGGCGGATAATGTGTCAGTGGGGATGGAGCTGTGATGGATATCAGGTGGTTAAGGGGACGCATGCAGTCTCCCGGAGGAGCATTGATCACCTCCATAACTCAAACTTCCTCTGATGCATGCGCTCCAGCGTTGGGCGGGCAGGCCGTAGCCGTGGAAGGTCCTTGAATGGTCCTTGGGCCTCGCAGCCCGGCGAAACTCAGAAATGAGTGCGCGCCCTTGGTGTGGAGGGCAGCACGGGATTGAGGTGCTGCTGTAAGGCCGTGAGGATGAGGGCGGTCAGAGCGTAGAAAAGTTTTTTCTCCAGTAAGCATTGCAAACACAGCCGTGGCACCGCGCTGCGTATAGGCATGAGTTTATTTTGTGAGTGTGTTGACAGTACAATATTTCATACCTCAGCATCGTAAGGACACAGAGAAGCAAACAGTAAGAGATTTCTGCCTAGGGCACTCTGCCTGTGTGGTGGGGAACAGTGTGCTCTTACTCTTAAACCTTCATCTTATGCTTTTCTGTAATGATCGCTGTCAGATATCCAAATCAAAACACTCTAATTTGACTACATGTTACACCAGGGCTGCCCAAAGCTTGGCCCATGGGTTCAGAGTTGGCCCGTGAGGGTGCTTGAGGTGGCCTGGAAAGCTGCCCTAGTTCTATCCCCTCGCCCAATGAGACAACAAACATGTTGCTGCTGACAAAAATAAATAAATAAATAAACAAAGCAGTCAATAATGGTCATCATTTTCACTTTTCTACATGTTTTTTGGATTGTATCAGTATATGTTACTATATTTAACTTATTTATAAGTCTTTTCTGTTTAAAAGTTCTTGCAACGCATTAGACATTTGCAGTACATTAATGTGTTTCTAAGTAGAGCTGATTATTAGGGGTGTAAGAAAATATTGAAATATCGGAATATTATCTTTGGTGATACTGTATCGATTTAGAAAACACAGTATCGATAGACAGATTCCTGGCAGACAGTGCATCATTGTGTTGTGTTTAAACCTCTCACCACTAGACTCCAACATTAACAAGCAGCACAAGGGTGCAGTGCTATTGTAAGCATTGGCTGTTCATATAGAGCTGTGTTTTAATAGTAACATTTAAAAAATCTCAATATATTACTTTTCTTGCAGCATCACAATATATCAGTATATATGCAGTATCGCAATACATTGAATCGTGACCGTTGTATCACAATACATATTGTATCGCCAGATTCTTGCCAATACACAGCCCTACTGGTTATAGTATTTGTCCCCTTTTTCAAATCCTCCTGGATTTTTATGTTCTGTTCATATGTGCTTTAATTTGAACCCACAGCTGTTTGAGGAATTTCAGATTTCAGATAGATGAATGTGAACGCCACAGTTCTCTCTGTCGAGGTCTTGGTAGTTCAGTTTGTGGTGGGTTATCACATCATGACCTGAACATCACGTTACAGCAGGCACTGCACTAACCCCAGTCATTAAGATTACAAAGACTACAGTAACCAAATATCCATCAATAATAACATTACAGGATGAAGTATGGTTATGGAAACACAAACACCATCATAGTTAGAATAACAAGACGTGTACGATGTGTTTAACTGACAAAAGCTAAGAAAATCACTCAAATTCCAGAAAGTTAATGCAGTAGAGACAGACTGCACAAGACTGCACAGAGCACTGCTCTCACTTTCGCAATGTGATTTGCAGATAACATCTAATTACTGTAAAATCCAGCGTTTCGACATCTTTAAGGAGAAGCCAGACCAGTTTCTGTCAGAATCCCTTTCAGTAATGTGCTGCGTTTAGGGAATACATTAGCTCACTGCAGAGTTTTTACTGTAACAGAACAGCATAATGATAAAAAATTAACTTTAAAAAGAAAAAAACTTGATTCAAAGCCTACCTACCTTCGTCATTTGTGTATTGTTTTGTCTTTCTTGTCCTCGGTTCGCCCCAAACATTGTACCTTGGCCCTACCCCAAGACTAAACGTCTGGGTATCCACTACCAGCTGCAACAACAACAACCTTGTGTTTGCAGTGTGTAGCCTAATATGGAATAATAGTCAATGACTCAGTAGTCAGTGATTCATAACTACATTACTTCTCGACTAATGACTTAATTCATACAACTATCAGCCTCAGGTCATGTAGTAGAAACAGCTCAGTCCCCCTCACACACACTTTCCTTTTTTGGTGATCCTAATATTTTAAGTGTGATCATAAGTTTGCAGTTTTCATGATGCTGATTGGTGGTTTATATACTCTTAGCGATGCTAGGCTTCCACCTCCAGCGTAGAACTAAAGAGGCAGCACTTGAGACGCCGAACGTCTTTGTTTGGTTGACAAAATTTGGTGCAGTGGGACAAATTGTGCCTGTTTTCTTTTCTTTTTTGCCTATTGCTTTAACTATGACTCATGGCGGGCGTGTTTACTTTATGTGTTAGGAGCACCGTAGATTTCAGGGAATGCCAACATCTGAACTCCACTAAAATTGGGATTCTCTTTGTTTATAGCCTCATACAAAAGTTTGAACACCCCTGCTCCAAAGACTGAACAGCAATAAATAGCAGTGAGCTGCTGCTCTGAATGAAAGGCATAGCAATGTTTTTCCACCCGAGTGATCAGTTCTACCATTTCTCATCATCCGCCAAACCGGCGGTGTTTGAGCGGGTGCGGAACTCACTCCGATCCCTGTACTTCCAATCATTCTCCTCCACCAGCACCTCGCACACATGATCTGTAGATGATGAGATACGCGCAAAGTCTCTCTTAATGGAACGTGCCATATGGGGTCTATAGCCCGCCTTTCCCAGCGCAGCCCACAAAAAGAGTGAGGACTATTTTCCTACAGAGCTCTAAAGTGCTGCCCTTCAGCTCGTGCATGTCTGAGAATGCCATCCTCAGAGGCGAGGCTCCAGAGGTAAGCCGTATTTTATTGTTGTGGTAAGGCGGCGCAGTGAGCGGGGAGAGCGCGCCGGTATGCAAGCATTCCGGGATCCCGCGCCAACAAGCCGTCTTCAGAAGCCGCTACCGCTAACCGCAATACCTGAGTCAGAACAGGTAACTTTTTGATGTTGTTTAAATTGCGAGGAAATGACTTTCCAACATTAAGGTGCGCGGTAAGCCCGCTCTAACCGCCATCGCAATTGTGGTGTTTAGGGTGAAGGATTTTCCCAGGCAGTGTGAAGGGTTGGCATTTGATGCTAAATGCCTGGAGCAAATACCAAGCAGTTATGAATCACCGTTGCAGGCACAGTCACTTTGAGGTTCCTTCCAATGCCCTCGTTCCACACCGGTTACTAGTGCAGATAGTGGTGTGTGGCACCGATCGTACTACTGCCCAAGAGGATTTTTTTTTTTACCCTCGGCAGATGCACACATGTGTGCTTTAGTCTAGCATTCTTCACACTTAAGCTCAGTTTACCAGATATAGGGATATTTCTGCACTCCAGTCTTGGAGGCTGGGTTAGCATCAGTTCTGCCTCTCACAATCCAAGTATTCTCAAACACATTCAATAAGATCTGGACTCTGGGGTGGTCAGTCCACCGTCCTGGGAACGCCAGCAGTTACTTTGTTTGACGTGTTCTCAACTTCTTGAACAGCTACATATGCTTTCAAGACTCATGGCACCGATGTGTCTTCTCACAGTTGAAGGATGGACAGAAACACCTGGATGTGGAACAGAATAAATTTTTTTTTAGAGTTTAAATTGATGTAAAACAGCCTGATGTTTTCAACCTGTTTACTTTGCCTTGCGGCGTTTCCTTCCAAGCATTTATTGGCCCTGACTGAATCTAATAAATTGGCCGCATCACACTGTTGGTGCTGGTGCAACCTAAAAAGTACTAACCAGCAGTTGAGCTAATATCCTAAGCGTGATCATAAGTTTGCAGTTTGCTGATTGGGGCAGTTGTGGGCTGCAGGTTAGGGAACCAGCCTTGTGACCAGAAGGTTGGTGGTTCGATCCCTGTGGTAGGACTGCCCAACGTTCCAGGCAAGATTGCTCACTGGCCCCTAGTGTGTTTGTTCACCAGTGTGTTTGTATGTGAGTGTTTTACTGCATGGGTAGGTTAAATGTGGAGATCTTGAATTTCTCTCTGGGATCAATCAAAGTATTCATCATTAGTGATGGTTTAATTCAGCGTTGAACTAAAGAGGCAGCACTTTAGACACCAAACGTCTTGTTAGGTTGACTAAATTTGGTGTATTTCACCGCAGACGAGTTTGTGTTATGTATTGCAAGCCCTTTTTGACATATTCTACTTGTCTCAGCTTCTTGAACATCTACGTATGCTTTCAGACTCTGAGTTTTATCTTCTCACAGTGGAAGAATGGTTTCTTCAGCCTGTTCACTTTGCCTTGCATTGTTTCTTTCAAGGCATTTATTTGCCTTGACTAACACCAATGAATTGGCCATATCCCACTGTTCAAGAGTGCTGGTACAACCTACAAACGACTAACCAGCAATTGAACTATTTAATATCTACTAACAATCGATTGCCTGTTACCACATGAAGTAATTTTAGGTTTATGAACGAAGCACCCATGACTGAACACTGGACTGGTGACCTGTCCATGGTGTACCCCGCCTTCGCCTGATGAAGCTGGGATTGGCTCCGTGACCCCGACTAGCGGGATAAAGCAGAAGACAATGGATGGATGGACTGAATACTGTGGATTGTGCGAGCCCAAACTTTTGCATGGCTGTAGTTTAAAAAAACATAATAAAAAAAGTCTTTCCACTCGAATCCCAAGATGGAAACATTAGTGGGAGTTAAAAACAGCAGTCAGATCTTACAATAGCCGCAATTTCTGCTGATTCCCTTTTCGTTTTTCTGCTCTCACACCTGTTTATTTTAGAAAAAAAATGATGGTTTTTCTTCCCCTCTGCTTTAAATCCAACAGAGAGAAGCACTCTTTCTAGACGCATGCAAGTTTCGTTCTGCCGTCCTTCACCCTGCGCACCTCGGCTTGTTTCACAGCTGGAGAACGTGCATCAGCTCCATCATGTTTATCTAGTTGAATTCTGACAGTCAAGCCAGCGAGATCCCTCTCAGATGCGAGGAGTTGTGTGGTGCTGTTGAATTGAACTGAACCCAAATGCATCAGTTTTGTATCTGGGAGGTTAAAGGAATCTTGATGTTCCACTTAGCCTTGCACTCCAGCAGAAGTTAAACCGAGACCGCGGTTTCCTTTATTTATTTCTTTTTTATTACGCCTCCGATTCTAAAGAAAACATTGCGATGCTGGGGTCTTTGCTGGCACCCGTGTTTGTGTGTCAGGATATTTCCAGCCCAGGAATAATAGCAGGGGCTCCGCTCCTCTCCACGTTTGCGCTGAAAAGGTTTGCATAATGGTAACAAAAGAGCAGGATGAAATATTGTAGTGCCTGCGCGCGGGAGTGCTCGGGCTCATGGCGGGGGTGAAACGTGAGCCGCTAATTCAGCCACTCGCTCTGATTGCTGCTGATTGGTTCCGTTTGTAAAGGGCCTGTGACGGGGGAACCGTGGCCGTCTGGGCTCAGAGAGGAAGAGAGAGAGAGAGAGAGAGAGAGAGAGCCTGCTGCCTCTCTCCTGACAAAATTGTATCTTGAATGATGTTTGGCAAGAGGGATTATGATTGCTGATTGCTCTGGGTTTTAATTATGGAAATCATGAGATGCTCCTTGCGTCTCCGCATGGCTAAGTCTTAAACACGCTCAAGGGAGCGGGCCATTATTTCGCTAATAGCTGAAGTCATGAAAACGGGAAGGAGAGGTGCTTTTTTCTGTTTTTTTTTTTTTTTTTTTTTTTTTGAACAACGCACTCCAATTAGATGAAGTATGTTCCGCTCAGTCAGGATGGTAAACAGTGACATGGTTTCCACTCGGAACAATGTTAATGGGTGTTAAGGCAATGACTCCTCTGAGTTTATACTGCGTCACAGTCGTGTCGACTCTTAACAGCCACTTCAGTCAGGAGAAGGATAGCTACACGGCGAGTCTAGGAATAAAACAACACTGTGTACTCTAGAAATAATATTAGGGAACAGCCCCGGTTCTGGACTGCTTTGCTTGGGAGGGCAGTAGAACACAATGCGTGGGCGTGTTGCTAGTCATTTTTAAAGTCAGAAATATATTCAGGGCTTGATTTGTGCATGAATGATGACAGCAGAGCTAATGATACTGGCTTAAATTAATATACGAGGTAAAGAAATAAAAATGTTGGGTGCCTTCAATCTTAAACTTAGAACCTAATGATTGAAGAGTACACTTTGCTTATTAAATTAAAATAAGATGATGTAATTGTTTTTAATTTAAATAACCCCCCTTAATTAATTTAGCATAGCACTGAGCTTTAGTATAACGTTAAATCAAAGCTGACAAAAGTATCTAGACACTGGCTGAGACTATAATACTCAAACTGAAAATAGAAATAAGAGAGAGTACTAATACGATTAGGAAATTACAATATAAGCCAATTTTCCAAATCAGAAATATGCAAGGATATATCTTCACACTGCACAGAAAAATGCCTTTTTGTGATTGGTTCAGAGATAATAGCCATTGCATGCTATGCGATTGGGGGGGCAAAAACGCTGGCCCTCTTAGGGAATAATTGTAAAGAGATTGAAACTAATAAATTACACTTAGGGAATTATTCCTGAACCAGAATTAAACATCTGGTTTAAAGAGTGTTTCTAGTGTATTTTTATAAATGAGTCTAATTTGTTCTCATGCAGGTTAACATGCTTTTAACATTCTAACAGGACCCCAGATAGTATGCATGCTGAGACCTTGTTCGGGGTTATAGGCGTTATTAAAAATATGCGTATATAATTTTATTGTCTTTTAAATTTAAAATGTTTTAGACATAATTTTATACACAGGCACCAACTTCACTATTTGAACTTGTCTTTCAACACATTAAGATCCAGATGTCTTCATAATTATATATATAAAAAATATTCACGAAGGTGGTTGTGGATCAGCTTCATGTCAGTTATTTCTGGGCATTTTTGTTAAAAGTGCAGATTCGAAACCATCAGTACTTCGTTTGCGAGGGGAAAAATGATCATACATAATAATAAGTGAACGTGTACATTAAAACAAAACTTAAATACGACACACATTTCGACATATATCAGTGCCCAGTTTAAATATATTTGAGCTTAATTAGGGGAAAAAAAGTATCCTAAGGCACATTTTCAATTAAAAAGTTTTCCCTGATATGTTGAATACAGCATATGAAGAGCAACTGTGTGTTCAAATGTGTCCAAGTTCATGCATTTTCACTCACAACAACACTGAGCGGCAAGAAAATCGGACTGTAACTCATTTATGCTTTATTATTATTCTGATAAAACAAATCAATAACTGGTCTGAACTGCACTCTGAATGAGCTTACCCAGCGCTCACCCAGGAAAAAGTAAAGGAAGCAAGAGAAAAGAAGCCCTGCGCATCTTTTATACAGTGATCTTTCAAACAGGAAACACAGGAGCGCCCCGACAGCTCCAGTTCTACATGCGGGAATCAATAGAAATGAGTTTACTGGTGCCGAGTCCTCTGGCAACATTCTTCTTTTTTTTTTTTTTTTTTTAGGTTAATGTTAACAGCCACATGATGCGTTTCAGGGTTAAAAACTGAAACGTTGACTTGTGATATCATCTGAAAGTCTGCTACAGCCGTCTCATTACTGCTACCTGATATTTTCTGTCTTACTTCATTTTAAGGCAAGAGGCAATCACCAGATATCCTCATACATGAACATGTATCGGGGGGGCGGTGGTGGGAGGTTTGTGGGGTGAGGTTGTTGGAGGGGGCGGGTAGTGGGGTTTATGCAATAATCCGTGTTGCTACAGCCCCCGGAGCAACTTGGGGTTAAGTGTTTTTGCTCAGGGCCACAACAGCAGCGGCTAGAGGACGCGGGGGACAGAAGAACCTGTGGGAGTAAATCAAGGTTGGGCTGCTATGACACTTCATTTATCCAGGCCCGCTCCTGAGTCAATACCCTGCTATACGGTCTTATTATGGAGCTTTGGGTGGGTGGGTGGGGGGTCGCATGGTGCTTAACGGCTGAAAATTGCGGCTTTGGAGTTAATTCTCCTGATGACGGGTCATAGGTGGAAGGGATCGCGCGCCGAATTCATTTCCAGATTCAGGTCAACAAAAAATATTGGCATTACAGAGACGAGACGTGCTGCAGAGGCGTCTCCAGGATGACTTTTAATGTAAGTAAATGTAAAGATGTTTTATTTCTTTGTGGCTTTGGAGCGTTTCTATTGGTCAATATTGAATCGGTCTTACAGTCTGGAGGAAAGCTGCTGTGGTCAGGTGATGTAGAAAGATAATAATAATATTTGATGTGATTACTTGAGTCAGAATATGCCTCTCTGGGTGTGTCATCTTTAAAGCATCAACCGCATCATAAAAGAAACTTGTTATAGACCTTTTTTTTTTTTGGTCTATAATGGCTTGCCTCGCCTCGTTTTTACCTAGTTTGGTTTTGCTGCCTCATATTCCACTGCAGATACGAACCTTCTCACCGTAGCTGGTCATCATAGTGATGCCGCAAGGTGATGGAAAAGGTTACGAGTGGCTTCTTGCTCTCTGTGATTCTCTCTGTACAGTCTTCAGTGGGTTTACATCAAGTTTCGGTATCAGTTCAGCTCAGTTGGAGCTTTGAAGAAGGTGTTTCCACAAGTAGTACCAGATACCAGGTTAACCAGAGAGGTGAGTATAGTTGAGCAGGGTTGCACCAGTCCCATGCAGTGGAAAAGCAATCAACACCAACCCAACAGTAGACAGTATAGTAACAAATAGATGATTAGCTTTCAGCCCATTGTGGCATTATCTTATTATATTAATTAGTTTTTTCCCGATTGTTGGATTGTTGGCCTCTTGCTTCCTAAACTGTATGCTTCTCTTATATGTGGCGCTGCTGTTTCACTGGTGCATTTAATCTGTTCCAGTTTTTTTCAAAGCTCAGAACTAAACTAAATATCGTCGCTGTCCAATGAAAAACATGTATTTTGTCAATTTTCAGTTTTCTACATCATTTGAACATGAAAGCTGCCCTTTACATTGTGTAAACATTTCATGATGAATAGACTAATAGAAATGCTTCAAAATCGACCCCTACTGAGGGTACACGTTTCCTAATAGGAAAGAAGGTAACATGTTCTTTATGAGGAACAACCTGCTAGTTTGCTCGTTTTAGTGTGCAGTTTCTATTTCTTTAGCAACTTGAAACTTTTGCATAGACGTTTTTATCCCTGTATGTTAAATCCAGCAAATAAACAGTAAAGCTTAAAGCTGCACTGAAGTGTGCAGTGAGTTCTCTATACAGGATGTGTACACACACATATATATATATATATATATATATATATATATATATATATATATATATATATATATATATATATATATATATATATGTACACATATAGTTCTCTGTACAGGATGTGTACATATATATATTTTAACAAATGAATGAGAAATATAATTTGACCAGGGCATCCAAACATTTGCATGCAACTGTAGCCTAGTATATATGTCATTGCTGTCCAAAGAAAAAAAAACTTATCTCTAAAAATGGCAACTTTACACTTTTTAATGTAAACTTTTAATCTAAGTCAATGGAACCAGAATTTGTTCTGTTGGTCCATCCATGTTGAAATGTTTCACAGGACATAAAGAGGGCAGCCGCCGAGTTTAAATGCTTATAAAAAATTAAAAACATATTTAAAAATATTTAAAACTGGACCAAAATGGAGATACTCTTTGTTTTTTCTCTTTGGACAGCGACAACATGGAGGTACACATTGTCTAGTGGTAGGTTGTATCTAATATCTGTTAACGATGACTAGTCGGCGAGAGCCTAAATAAAGAACAATTTGCAAACCTTAGTTCATGCGAGGCGCTGTATGCAAATTTGGTGAATGTCAGTTTGTTATCTCTTGCGCTCGGCTGATGGAAATGTGTCTGGTTTTGTACTAGAGATGAATCCAGTGAGCGTGCAGAATAAATTGGTGCGGTGCTATGACAGGTTTCATGTAAACATCCATTTTTATGTCTGTGAGGAGAGAAGGAAGAAAAGCAGAAACACTCCAGGTATTAGAGTAAGCTTCACAGCTCAGAGATTGTATTAATGTTTTTGCTCCTTATTCTTTGTTTCCTAGCATACCATCTCTCATGAATAGCAACAAGCAATAGGTTAGAAATCCACCGGCGGCAGCGGCGGCCGTGGCAGTAGATCAGGAGCGGCCCGTGGTGTTATGAAAAATAACACTTGTGTGGCATCTCCAGCGCACCACTTCTGGGTGTTTTCGGGATACTTGCCAAGCCTAATTCCTTGGTGTCCTTGCTGTTATTCTCACTAACGTCTCTTCCCTATCTTAGCACTTTGCTGCTGGTGCCCCACTTACCAGTTTGCAGAAAACCTGTGGTCCTCTTCACACCGGGGACGCGTGTCTTGGAGTTTACCAAACAATTTGTTTTCAAATATTTGTCCGGGGGTCGCGCTGCTACGGAGCAGGTTGGGGCATAATTGCCGGGCCGGCGCATGCACATGAAAACGTCATCGCTTTGCATTGCTAAGCATGAAAAAGCCCTTGAATCAGGGCTTGCAGGTGGGAATACAGATAGCGGGCCAGTTTAATTTCACTCTGCGGCTCAGTGTCTTCAGTTCAAAGACCTTTAGTCGGACATTTTAATTACTTTGGAATTGGATCTAATTGATCTTGGCTTAGATGGACTTCTCTTACTTCCACACTTGGTGCAGCGTTTCTCCCAGCGGAGATGAGCCCGGTGGTTAACTACTGTCCTCTGTCCTCCTCCTCCTCTTCTTCTTCGTCCTCCTTTTTTCTTCTGAAATAAAAACCGGGCTAAAAACGGAATAAGAGCGGGAATGGTCCCTGCGAGTTCACTGTATTAGCGGAAATCTGTAGAGCGCTTAATTAACAATGAAGCTGAGTCTTTTGCTGAGTTAAGAGACATTGTCTCTTATTTAGTCGTGTCCTGGGTGGACGACAATCGGTCCTGTCATTGTGATGTCCCAGTATCGCTGTGACATCTTCATAGCGAACCATGCTTTTCAGGATATCGCCAATTTGCAGGATATTTAATGAGCTTGTGTGAGTGTAATAGAGGAAGACGTGGCAATTACATCATGTCAAGACATTTTTTTGCAAGGGTTCTCACAATCGCCAATACACAACCTTGTCTAAGGGACTTGTATGGTAAAGAATGGCCATGGACCACCTTAAAGAAGGCTTTTTGGGTACTGAAACCATGCCCATTGGCTAAAACTGAGCTTTCTTCTTCCCTCAAAATTTCAGCAGTGGATCTGTTTGATTGATAATTCCATTGATTGTTTGAATCTGACCTCATGGAACACTTTGTTTTTGCTTTTACATCGTAAGTAGAAGCCTAGGCTGAGTTTATATAGCTTAGGTTAGCAGCCACAGTGTCTGATGGATGAAGCAGATCTACATGTTGGACCTCAAGGTTAAATTGTTAGTACTTGATGAACCATATGAAGGTTCTCACAATCGCCAATACACAACCTTGTCTAAGGGACTTGTACGGTAAAGAATGGCCATTGACCACCTTAAAGAAGGCTTTTTGAGTACTGAAACCTTGCCCATTGGCTAAAAGCTTTCTTGAGCTTTCTTCTTCCCACAAAATTTCAGCAGTGGAGCAATATGTAAGAATTCACACTCCAAACAAATGATGGGCGACATATCACCAGCATGGAGTCCAGCCCTACCATAGGAAACAAGACAAAGCACAGTCTTTCCTTCTCAATGTTAGCATTAACAGCTGTTTCCTTATTGGTCTAGGAGAAACAGCATCAAACTTCATCTCTTTGCTCACCTAGAGCATCCCCAGCATTGAAGGGCAGCTCCAATTGTGTTTTACTTCTATTTATATTACTGCGTTTCTTTGCTGCCTAATGTGGTTTCTTGCCAACAGTTTCAGCCATTACTGCATTTACTACTTCTTTCATTGGCTACCTGTCCTTCAATGATCTAACTGGGAGCAGGACCCCTAAGATGATTGACAAGACGCTAGAATTAACACTCTCTGGTCATTTTGTGAACAGTGGCTGAGGCTACTGTCTGTTCTTAAATACATCAATAATTCAGCCAGGTCTGAACCAGAGAGTGAACAAGGGTCTGTGAACGGTGGGACAGATTTACTCTCAGCTCATACATAAACATTCATTCAGTGGTGTATGTACCGTCCTGGGAATTGTCCCTGCAGCCTGGTGAGTAGTTTCCTTCAATACTTTAATATAGGAATAAGATCCTGCAACTCTTTGTTAGTTGTGGTGTTTAGGGTGCTCCTTTCTAATGCGACATGTTTTGTTGTTGATGTCCTGCATAAAGATAAGTCAGCTTTTTCCTCACAGCAGGCGCTTCAAACTGAAATTACATGGGGACCAGTAGCCAGATGGTGGTTGAGTAAAATATGAATTCATTTTAACATAAACAAACATTTAAACACATCTTAGTCAGTGTTTATTATCGATTCACCACAAACCACAACCACTGTTTCCATAACCGCCCATACAAAATTTCATGCTCTGTGGATCTGTTCAATTGATAATTCCATTGATTGTTTGAATCTGACCTCATGGAAGCCTCTGTTTTTGCTTTTACATCGTAGGTAGAAGCCTAGGCTGAGTTTATATAGCTTAGGTTAGCAGCCACAGTGTCTGATGGATGAAGCAGATCTACATGTTGGACCTCAAGGTTAAATTGTTAGGACTTGATGGACCATATGAAGTTGTTTGTGAACATGAGTTCGAAAACCATCCTTTACAGCGTACATGCTTGAATATGGAAGCACGTTTTGCCACACAACTGAAAAATAATGTGATGTAACTTTAATGTTTTACAGTTTATCCAGTATGTTAAATTCAGCTAACGAGCGGCAGTCGTGTGTTCAGAAAGTTCAGAAAGTTCAGAAGACTTATTACTTATTTAGAGATGTATGTAGAGATGCTATACTAGAGGAAGATAAAATGTTGTGATGTTCTTAATGCTTGATTATATATGCTGCATCTAAACGTTACATAATCACCACATGTGAAATTGTAACCACCTAATACATTTGCCGTACTGCTGCTTTATATGGCCGTATAATGTCCAAGGACCCTGACTAACATAGAACAAAACTTCAGAACTGTTGTAGTCTGTACGCTTTAATATTGTAGTAGCTTTGGAGACAGGGGGACATATTGTGCTTTACACACTTGTGGAAAAAAATTGGGCTAATTTTTTTTTTCCCAGCCTCTCTTCCACTCATTTGCATCTGTTGTGAAAGCTTTTGTCACCCAGATGATCCTTTTTATATGCCAAACCAACCCCCTGCCCACCCCGCTCCCCCCATATAAAGAAAAACCCCTTCTCTGATCGTGCGTTGTCACCAACCATGCTAAAAATTTTATCGGGCTGTTAGATAATGCTTCCCCGTAACGGTGAATTATTGAAGGCCTTGTTCTTGCGAGTGGGACAGGGGCGCGCTTTTAACTCCCTGTACTGCCGTGTCTTCTATCCAGTAACTAAGAGACGCTACACAAACAGCAGAAGGAGCGCAGGGGACTGGGGGGCCGAGTAGGAAATGAAAAGAGAAGCGGTCTGGCTGACTGGTGGGCTGGCCTGCAGATTGAGGCTGTGAAGCATTGAGAGGAACTGTGTACTTATTTTACAGTATCAAACCTGTTCATGTTTTTTTCATTCACCACTGTATGTCTTAAAAAGACTTGAAAAGACTATCTTTTTAAAGCCATGCATCTGTTCAGTGGACATAAATAAACTGGGCCTAAGCTGGAAAAGCTTATTATTATTATAAGTTCTGTTAGTTAAGCAGATGTTAGTTAAACTGGCAGAGGAGACTTAAAAGAAGACCTGCGTTTTATAAATCAGCTCTGTTGTGCCAATAAATTTATAATAGAGAGCCGCCGATAGGATTTCACCCATGTTTTCTGTGTATATACCTGTAAGGGATGAGCACTTGGGTACGTTCTAGGTGCCGGTGCTTAAATACTGATATCACTATTTAGGTATTTGTTATCTTTCATTAGAAGACGTTGGAGAAAACTGGCTATACAGACTTCAGTGAAACGCCAAGTATACTTGGTATGCAAGTATACTTTGCTATAAAAAAAACAACAATGTTTTTTATTGCCACAGATGAAGAAAGTGTTTGTGAAGGTGGGGGATGGTACAGCCAGCTCCGGCACCTTTAATGCTAACTAGGCTAACTGAGACATTTTACATGTCAAACTAACAGGTTAGGACATTGTCCATCTTATTTAGTGGACACCAAGTCAACATCCAGCGTCGTGCCTGTTGGCTGTAGTGTCAGGTAAATGAGCTAGTTTGAAAAGGCAGCCCAGACACAAAAAACCTACCATGCCTTCTTCTGGGAGCTGCTAATTCTTTTGGTGCTAGTAAGTGTTTAGCCTCTTGACACCTAGTGATACCACCTAAAAACGTAAGCCTACAGCCCCACATTCACTTCAGCCATTGATTTATTGATCTCTTTTTCCTTTCTTACATATTGAGCAGGGGTGGCATGGTGGTGGTGCTGTGGTTAGCACTGTTGCTTTACCGCAAGTAGGCCTGGGTTTGATTCACAGCCCAAGAGAGCCTAGGGTCTTATCAGCGTTGCATGTTCTCCTGGTCTGCATGGGATTTCCCACCCTCAGCCCAATGAGCTCCAGCGACCAAGAAGAATAAGCAGCTTGAAAAATTAATGAACGACTTCATTAACTCTCAAATTTCAAATGGGTCATAATGTACATAATGCCACCACCGTTGGTTTTATTTGATTTCAGATAAGCAATAAGAAATGCTTCATCTTCGGCTCATATAAGCCATTCTAAACCTACGCCACAGTTGTTGTTTCTCCACCACAGGACTAGTTTATGCTTCTTTCTAAGATTAATGGGCTGAGACACACGTTGCGCTGACATTTCTTCTCGGATAACGAAATACTGTAGTCTTTTCCCACATTCCTGTCCAACGCTGAGCTGGAATGGGAAGCGGTTAAGGTTAGAACTAAACCCTCTAGACACGAACCCTGAGGCAATATATCAGCAAAAAAAGACGTGAACTGTTGATATGGATAGCAAAAAACAACAACCCAAAACAAACATTTTTCCAATACAGTACAGTCGGTAAGCCAATAGGGTGTTTGGTTTCGTCACTGCCGTGTGCTCATGTTTGTTTTTGTCAGCAGCGCCTAATGCTGCTCGATTACGCCTGAGCAGTTCGAAGCACGGAGCTCAGGTGCTGGAGCGAATGTGACCGCATCAGCGTGTAAACAAACCTTAACCTTGCCTAGGGGTGGGGATCACGGCTCGGGGCCCGGGCAGAGAGCCCAAACTGTTGATTTTTTTGCTCTTCCCTCTGTTTCTGTGGAGTGTTCTCCATTCTGTTGCGCACCCCCCGCAGCCCCCCCCCCAAAGACCGATGGCAAACATTACTGGCTGATTTGACAGTGGTAAACATAAGTGACGTTGTCAAGCCAACCGCGGTTTCTCCTGTACGCGGTGTGAATTGAGAGGGAATGAGTGAAGGTTGCGGGAGGAAGGGTTACCATGTGTTTTGCACAGTTTGAGTGAGCAGAATGGGCAAAGGGCAGAGCAGAAAATTCTTTTCTTCTCAGGTCCCTTTGGAAGGAAAGTTGAAAAATCGAAGCATTCGCACGAAAAGAAAATAGCAGCAGCGCGAAGACAATTCTTTAAAACCAGTCAATTAGATCTGTTTCTGTATATACACTATATGTGTGCATGTATTGGTATATATATATATATATATATATATATATATATATATATATATATATATATATATATATATATAGTGTATTAATAAAAGATTTGCTACAGTAAGAGCCTCTGCTTTTCATAGACATCTTCACTAGATGTTGAAACTAGCCGCTGCTAGGATTTGATTGCATTCAGCCGCAAGAGCACAAGTAATGTCAGACACTGATATTGGACGATAAGTTCTGGATCACTCCAGCTCATCCCAGAGGTACTGGATGGAGCCCATTACTCCAGAGAATGTAGTTCCACTGCTCCAAACCTCAATGCCAGGGGGCTGTATACCCCTCTAGCTGACCCTTGGCATTGGGCACGGTGGCCTTAGGCTTCTGTGAAGGTTCTCTGAAGTGTTTTTCTGTTCTATTAGCAATTTTTTTTCACAGACCCGCTCTATTGATTGGACATTTCAGTCTTGAAGGGTAAAAAAACACGGTTGTCATGGCCATTTTCATTCTGCTGTATTTCTAAATATGGCAAGGCACCAGTGAGTCACATTACATTTATGTTGGCCTCAAGGACGTTTCCAGTTTAACTGTGTGGAACATGGAGCTGGAAATACAACAAGGACACTTGAAATGGACATTTTGTACAATAAGGACAAGAGCAGTACTCATGCACACTAAGTACATTATTATATGTTTAAAGGGAGCGGCCTCAGAACCATACAACTGTATGTTCTACCTGAAGACCAGTTTGATTATGAGCCAAGTATCTGACTGGCTTGTTTTGACTCATTTATACCCAACCGTGCTGTCTCACCTGAACTGTTTTAATAGGTGTCATAGAATGAAAAAACTGTAAGGAGACTTCAGTACATAGAACTGACCTACCATGAGCCTCAAACACTGTTGCCTACTTTTTCAGATTTAAATTCTACAAGAGGAGGACGGTAAAGTGGGCCAATTCCAAAATCCTAGACTCTTATGTAACAGTTTTGACTCATTAATATTCATGAGTCCAAAATGTATATAGGCCAGCTCACGTTCTAGCCCAGTCGCCTAAGAATATAAACGATGGCGTGTGAAGATACCTACCATTCCAGGCTGTGAAAGAGACGTCGGCACCTTTCATGCTGGCTCCCTGTTCTTGAGCTTGTACAGAAACTACAGTGTAACTGGGCTGCTATTTAAGGTGGAATGGAAAATGTGTAAAACAAGCTGGTGAATAGGAAGCCGGCTTCACCTCCCACTTCTGGATCCTGGACAGCTTTACTTTAAAGTTGTTGGTTTGCTCTGTGCAAGTCAATCCAGACAGTCTCTCAAACACATTGAGCAGCTTCAATCACAGAGACGGAAGACATTCCAACTTACTTTGTGTTGATGTTGAGATTGAAAGCAAGTAGCTGGTATAGGTAATGTCCAAGTAACCAGTATAGCTGACTAAACAGTATGAGAACCTACACGTAGGCTTACTTTATCTTTCTTTGATGATAGTTTATATCAGGGGTGTTTAATTAGAGTTCAGTAAGGTCCAGTTAGAGGAGATTTTCTCAGGCCAAGGTTAACTTGTGTTATGATTCAGTGTTGTATCCTGTTTACTGAAGTAGTTTAGTTTCAGCATCTTATACCATCAGTAGCTGAAACACCAAGACATCACACATACCGTTCAGTATAATTCAGTATATTTACTGTTTAAATGCTGAACTAAATGAATTATGTATAAACTTCTAAAAAAAATGCAAAAAAGAGCTACATAAAAAAAACGAATGCTGTTGAAAAAAAGAGTTTATTTGTAGAAACAGTAAATAAAGTGTGCGTCTTCTTGTTAACACAGTTTCACATCTGGACCTGTTGGTTTGGAGCTGCCTGTGAGAAGAATAAACGTATATGTCTCTATGTTCTTTCTTTAGAGCATGTTATTCTTTCTCCTACTGGCTTTATTCTCCCCCTTCCCGCCTCCTGAATCTGCACAGATCTGATTGGCGTTGGAGCCCGTTTGTTGATCTTACGGTGCACGTGATTGGTCTGTGAGTTTACTGCGACACTAACCCCGTATACCGTAAAGACAAGAAAAGCTCCACAGCTTAAAATAAACACTGTCTAAATAAAATCCTTTTCAATAGTTTTTCAGTTTGGGTCCAACGTCTGAATCCGGACCCGGATCGCGGTCCGCCTTTTAGTAACCCCTGCTTTATATCATCATTACATCTCATTGTAAACCAGCCAATTCAGAGCAAAGCTCATGAAATTATTCATGAGCTCAGCATAGCAAACAATAAAACATCTAATTTTATTCTAAAACCTAATCATTGGATGTAAATGGCTGTGTAAAACTACATCTGGCCATTTGTTGCCTTGACTGCGGTCGCAGACTTTATATATAGACTTCAGACAACAAGCAGAATAAATGGATTCTGAGGCTCCTTTAATTATTCCCTTTAAAGCAGTATAGCTATGCTTACTGTGCTACATGTTGTGTGGGATTAGGGCCAGTGATATAACTTCTAAGCTGCTAAGACCCTGAATGTTAATAATACTGTATATATTATCAACAGACTTTCACTTTGCATATGCGATCGTGACCTTTGTGAGACAACTGTAAGATAAGGGATGCTGACCTGAGGCGTGTATATAGGCCTGCTAGACAAAATACTGCATGTCGTTTATAGAAAAAGATACCTCGCTGGATTGCTGTCAAGAAACAGGCGTCGCTCCAAGAGGACAGCCAGGTTTCGCTTGCCAACATGTTGAGATGTATTGAGTAAGAGGCAACATGGAATATGATTAGCATGGAATATGGCTTGCTAACCATGGCTTGCTCGTAGCAGCGTTGACAGTTTGGCCCGAAATGCTGAATTTGAGATTATTAGCCTAATGAGGTATATCATGTCATATTCCTAAATCAGTCAAGCAAATATATATATATATATATATATATATATATATATATATATATATATATATATATATATATATATATATATATATATATATATATATATATATATATATATATATATATATATATATATGAAACTATATCAGCAATATAAAAGGTTAGGAAATGGATACGAGGCGCAATATTAACTGACTTCAGAGCTGTTGGGTTGATGTTTTGCTGTGTGGTTATGTTGAAATGACTTCTTTCATTTCAGACTGTTGGAGAGCTCCAAAAGTGTTTGATAAGTGCTGTAACGCTCTCAGGGGTGCAATATTAACATGTATTACGTGTCTTATGATACCATGGAGCTGTGAGGTATAGGCGATGTGGCCGGCTGTGTATTATTGCTTACTTATGTGCGGACCATGACAGTTGATCTTAGATGTCTGGACGTCTTTGTCATATCTGCAAAGGCTTTATTAGAAGCTTGGGCGTGGAATGAAATGTCAGTGAAGCTACAGTATCAGGCGAAGAGGAGTATCTTTCTCTGTAGAATGAATGTGACATTTAAATCATTTCCATTTTGGCCCATTCGTAGCAAATGCTGAGATTATTGCCCGGAATACATTAAGGCCTCATTAAGATCCCGTAACCTTTACAGATCAGTTCTGCACAAGGGCTAGCGGAGAGTGTGACCTCAGCGAGTTAACGCCGGACAATTCCAGATCATCCGTTGTCATTAGGGAAAGCAATGTTAACAGGTAATAATGAGCAGGAGGTGATAACAAATATGACAGCCATGGCTCAGCTCGGCTTGAACAGGCCTCGTGGAAGAAAAGAAAGAAGAAGAAAAAAAAAAAACTGAAAAAAATTGGCAAGCGGGGAGCCTGATTGCTATTTAATCAGCCTTTAGAGAGAAAGGAACGGCGCCAATTAATTCCAAATATTCCGAGGTGTTTCCACGCATACATCATTCGAAGTAAGACTCAGCACTCCGGTGATTGGCGCCAAATCCCTCCCAAGCAGGCTTTCTTCCCTTCCACCTCGTACCTGCAGCTCAGTGACTTCTGGCAGCGTTGTCTCTCCTCTCGGTGCCCCGGCGATGACAAGTTTTCTGCAACATCGCCGGAGCCAAGAAAATGACATTACATCCTTGAGGGGGAGGCACCGTCTGCCTTGGGCTTGTCAAGCACTGTCAAAGACAAAGTGCAATGCGGTGCCTCCGGAAGGTCCCAGACGGGAACGCTGGGTGTATCCAAGGAGATCCGCTCCGCTCCTGCCCCGCCTCCCCTGGCTCTTTTGTGTTCTGGATAATCAACCTCTGCTCTTTACTGACAGCACATCCTCTTCTTTAAATTGGTGGTGCCAAAATTCCTCGAGCGTCCCAACTCTCGCTGAGACTTCCATTCGAGATCGTGGCATCCTTAAAACTCTGAAGTTGTTATATCAGTCGAGCGGATCAGGTCGGGTTCTTGTGTTGGAATAATGGTACGAAATACAGGGGGTGGTGGTGGAGTCCAGGACTCCCCTAATTAACCTCGTCCACCCTGAATGTTCTAAAAAATTTTAATTTTGATGGTCCCTGGTGGTGTTCTGTGCTGTCCATTAGGGGAAAACAGATGCTCAAAAATAAATAATGGGAAAAGGTTCTGTCTTGGGTATTCTTAGCTAATCAGAGATGCAGCACTGGTCCGCCTTGGGGTAGCAGATTGCTTCACCCACTTGGTTGTCCATAGCCTGTAACTTATGCCTAGGACACTTCTGAAGAACTCCTGAAGCCGCAGCATATAAACTGAAAACTGGCCCAATTTCCAGAGAGGTTAGTTGAAAGAGTGGATCGTTACTCAGTTCACTCAATCGGAAGTAGTCTCCGTTAACATGTGGGAGACTTACCAAACTAGAGAAACTAAATAGTTAAACCAAACATTTTGTTGCTGCTGAAGCTGCCATCAGTTTCACCGCTGTGAGTGAGTTAGCAGCCAGCCAGTACCAGAGTAGCTAGCCATCATGGGACGCTCAGAGACCAGGGGGTCTCATAGACTGCTTGGTACCTTACCTAGCATACTGGCAATACATTCTGGCTGTGTCATGTTCAAATCCGCCATCTGAGTAGTTGGGCCACATTGGGCATTAGTGACCTGTACCAGAAAGTTTACTGTCCCTATATAAAGGAAGCACCATAGATAGATAGATAGATGGATAGATAGATCCAATAGAAACCAACATATCAAAGCTGTCCAAAGAAAAACATCCACTCGCTTCATCCCGCTAGTCGGGGTCACTGTAGCCAATCCCAGCGTCATCAGGCAATGGCGGTGTACACCATGGATAGTTCACCAGTCCATTGCATGGCCAACACACACTCACACCACCGGGCAAGTTAGAGTGAGTGAACAAAACCTAACATGCATGTGTTTGGACTGTGGGAGAAAACTGGAGTACCCGGAGGAAACCCACTCAAGCATGTGGAGAACATGCAGCTCCACACAGAACAGCCCGGACCGGGAATCCAACCCAGATCATCTTGCTGTGAGGATACAGTGCTAACACTACACCACCATGTCGCCCTCAAAGAAAAACATATCTCTATTTTTGTCAATTTTTAGTTTTCTACATTAATAGAACAGGACAGCTGACCTTCATACTGTGTGAATATTACATAATGAATGGACCAATAGAAATGCTCTAAAATAGCTTGGAAAAATATCTGGTTCCACTGACTCACATTAAAAGTAAAGTTGCCATTTCGGATCTACAGCCGGACAGTGGCGATATGTTAGATCATGTTCTCCACCTATCAGAATAAATGCAACCGATAAAGCAGAAGAGACTCAACAGCAGAATTAGCTGTTACCAGGTTAAATCCAGGTTAAAGAACTGGCAAGGCGCTACTGAATGCGGGCCCACGTCTTCGCCTCAGCTGTGATTAAGCGGACACTTAGATTTCCGTTCTCTTCCGGCCTCATTTCATATGCATGCATGTATGTATGCGTGCTTTATTTTTTTTTTATCCTTCCAGGCGCCAACAATCGAAAATAAATTAACATTCCGGCTCTTTATGTTTCTCTTCTTTAAGCCGGTGGAGAATACTTGGAGGCGAACCCCTCGGAGGTCAAGCGATACTCAGGAGCTGTCAATCTTCCTCAGCGAGCCTCCCGCCCCCTTTCTTTCTCCCCCGATCCATTCTTTCTTTCTGCCCCCCTCTTCCTTCTTTTTTATTTCTCTCCCATTCATTCAATTCCTCTCCATCTTAGAAATGGTGACTGCTTCTTCTTGGCTATTCTTACGCCGCTCGCCTGCCCAGATTGAGAGAGGCGACCAAGGCCTTTGTAAGACTTTGGCGTCCATTCACGCTCCTGTCTTAAACACCATCATATTTCATGCTAAGGAATGCTGGCTGTCTTTTTTTCTTCTTCTTCCTCCGCTTCAGTTTATTTTAATAATAATTTAATTGCATGATTTTCTGCCATTCTTTTCATGACTGTGGATCCATTGTAGTATGATGGAGCTTTAATAGCTGTGCAGAGGCTGGTACTGCTCTTCCTCAGTATGGCAGTATGGTGTGAATACATGAAGTCTAGCATATATTTAATGTACGGCTGCGTCTACAGGTTTAATAGGTTTTGTAATATATCTAAAAGCATTCGCTCAGATCATAGGAATCTAACTGTTGAGCTTTTCGCCAACAGAAAACAAGAGCTCATCCCTCAGGTGTCGACTGCTTGGCCTCACACAGCTTATGAAGTTTGTCTCATTTGCCTACTTAAATCATTTCATGCTTGGACAAGTGAACCGCACCCCCCCTTGCCTGTACCACCCCACCTCAGTCCACCCCTTCCACCGCCTAAAATTACGACGCCACCATCAGGAATGGCGCAAAGCTCCTTAATGCTAATCGGCTAATCCTTTTATTTCGAGTCGGACCAAATCCAGTTCGAAATCTGCCAAACAAAACGGTGTTTAGAGGGATGATAATGCTCGGCCCCTGCGCTTAAGCTTTCGCAGACATGAAGTAAGTGTGTTTCTCGGTGGGGTGACGTCTTCAGCGCTTCAATGAGGATACAAATCACATCCCTGTTGCACACACTCATACTCACTCCACCTCACACTACCCCCCCCCCAAACCTCCCCTCCACTCGTGGCCTGCTGGGACCGGGGGTCTCAGCTGGCGCAGCGGGGAACGGGATTTTCCCGCAGCTTTCCATGCGTTCGCGCCGACTGCTGAGTGCTCTCAGCTTGAGGAATCCTGTCTGGCAATTATATCCCTCAATCTTCTAGAAGAAGAGAGATGGCTGGGGCTGCGGCCGCATCCACACCTTGGTTTCTGTGACGGGTGGCGTTCTTGGTGAATCTAGACAACATCCATGTCGTCGCCGTTTAAAGAAAAACATGTATGTCGATGCTGTCCAAAGCAAAAACCTCCAAAATGGTAACTTTATAGGAGAGGCCAAACACTGTCTTTACTTATAATGTGAGTCTATGGAACCAGAGTTTTTTCAAAGCTATTTTGGAGCATATTTATTGGTTCGTTCATCATGAAGCTTTCACAGGATATATAGAGCAGCTGTCTTGTCTGAACGATATAGAAAAATGAAAAATGTTGATAATTTATTTTTTGGACAGAGGCGATATTCTAGAGCAGTGGTCACTTATAGGTGGACCACGGTCCGGGTCTAGACCCAGACATTATCCAATGTGGACCGAAAGTGATAAACTATTAAGAGCGATTTAATTAATATATTTTTTTACATTTTAAACATTAAAATAATTGTAATAAATTTAACTTAAAATAAAATACAAAAAATTATTAATTAATTTCTTGTCTTTACGGCACGTAAACTTTAAAAAAGGAAGGTTGATGGCAAAACCTGACTGTTTTAACCACAAATGGACCGAGACTTAGGTTAACTCTTTCCACAGGCGGCTCCAAACCAACAGGTCAAGCTGTGAAACTGAGTTAACGAGAAGATGCTGCTTTATTTACTGTTTCTATAAATAAACACTTTTTTTAAAGCATTCTGTTTTTTTAATGTAGCCCTTCAAGTGAGTAAAAAGCATTTATTAGAAGTTTTTTAAATAATCAATTCTGTTCAGTATTTAAACAGTAAATATACTGAAATATACTGAACAGTATGTGTGATGTGTTGGGGTTCAGTAGCTGATGGTATAAGATGCTGATACTAGGCTACTTCAGTAAACAGGATACACCACTGAATCATAACACAAGTTGGAAATGATGAGGGTCCGGACCTTGGCCTGAAGAAATCTGTTCTCACTGGACCTTACTGAACTAATTAAACACCCCTGCTCTAGAGCCTAATTCCTTCAGTGGGGTTCCTAACAGTGCAGCCACTGCTAACAGGATCTGTTGTATTGCCCTACTTTTTTAAGGGAGATTTTGAAGAATTCCCAAAGTCAGAATGTTTCCATTCTCTCCTGAATGTTCAAACCTTGTTCACTCAGTTTGTGTTTTGGTCTACAAGGAATTGTTTGGCAGAAGAAAAAAAAAAAGAAAAAGAAATTACACAGTTTTCCCCCGTACCCCAAACGTAGTCGATCTCTGCCAAGACATTCTTCACTGGAACTGGAACTGTAAGACTGGTGCTATATATAAAAACAGGCAAAAGTATAAACACTTCTCACTTTAAGACTGCTGAGACTGCTGTCGCTTGCTCTGAAATATACAATACTGTGCAAAAGCCAAGAGTCATTTGGTGTAATTTCCATTATTATTCATTATTTTTTCAAACTGTTCACTTTTACTGCATCTCCTAAATGAAAACGTCCCAGAAGATGGTTAAAACCTGATATACTGTTCACATAATGTAGCTTTGGACCAATTCATTTTGGTTTGTTCATCATGAAATTTACACACAATGTCAAGATCAACAGGCATTTTATAAAGTAGGTCAAAACAAAAATGTCAATACAAAATCTAATGAAACCAGTTGACCAATTTGTCCACTCTTTACTTCTCTACACTCTACTCCCACTCCAACTGTTCCATCTCCCCCATCTTCAAACCAACGAATGAGAGCTGCGTCCTCACACACTAACGTTCACACAAGCAGCTAGATGAACTCACCTTCTGTACGCCTTCTGCTGCTGTACAGATTTGTTGTTTTATTCGTTGTCGAGAGACCTCAGAGGAGATCAGATAGAAGATACTTCCATTCCAACCTGAAGACACTCGCATGAGGAAGAGAACGTGAAATGGAAGTTTTTTCCTAGCTGCTGTGCAAAACCTGCTGGACCACCAAAACTGTGCTCACCAGATAAACAGCTCACCTGTAAGCAAGAGGAACCTCAAGCTCCACTCTTTCTTCAGATCTGAAAACATATATAGGTGTTTCTGTTGCTCCTTCCACTGTGAGAAGACACCTCAGCTCTATGGGGTCTGAGAGGATGTGTAGCTGTTCAGGAAGCTTCGCACTGAGGGGGAAAAAGTGTTATTAACTTGTTATTGTGTTTATTTATTTCAATCATGAGAAACAGGAAGTGCACCCACTTTTAGGACCAAATTTTATTGGTGTGCAAGAAGATTGTCTAGTTTTATTTATTGCACAAAGAATAAATATACACTACCGCTCAAAAATTAAGAATAACTTTAGAATTTTATTTAATGCAATTTTCATGCAATTCATGCAGTTTTCATGCAATTCACAAACAATATTGTCCGTTTCACAATTAATGTAAGTGTATTAGAAGATTTTTAAAGGATACAAATGTTTGTATTGAAGTCTATTTTTGTATAGAGGCTTATTATGCATATAGTTCTATTATCAGCAATTCTCAGTCCTCTGTCTAAATCTCCTGGTACGGCCGCCAATCCAAGTTAAGGATGTTATTGGACTAATTGGTTGTTAGGACACTCTTGCTCAATTGTGATGCACAGCTGAAAAACATTCTACTAATAAGTGAGAATAAAAGGGAGAACAACATTCTAGGTTAGTTTAGTATCTGAAGCATCAGCAGTTGATGGCTTGCTGACCGACTCAAAATGTTCAGAAAGAAACAACTTTCTTTAGAGACCCGTCAGTCCATTGTTGTGTTGAGGAAGGAAGGCTACTCCATTGAAAACAAGAAAATTTCACTGTGATCTCAAACTTTTGAGCAGTAGTGTGTATATATATATATATATTGTACACTGTCCAAAGACAAAAACAAGTATCTTCAAAATAGTAGCTTTAAGTGGACAACTTTCTTAAATTTCAGTGTAAGTTAATTTTATTCTTATTATATTAAAACTTGTTTTGCTATCCAGTGTGGACCAGAGGAGGATGGGTTCCTCTATCTGAGTCTGGTTCCTCTCCAGGTTTCTTCCTCTTGATCTGATTGAGTTTTTCCTGCCACTGAAGCCTCTAGCTTGATCATTGTGGGGTTGGACCTGGATTTTTCTGTAAAGCTGCTTTGTCTGCTGTGAAACTAGCTAAATAAATAATTAAACCTGAACATTAATGTGAAGAAGTTTCATTACACGGGAGCTTTTGGAGCTTTTCCATTGGTCCATTCATCATGAGGCCATGAAGAGCTGCTGTCATGTTTAAAGTATAAAGAATAATGTAAAAAAAATGGAGGTACATGTTTTTCTTTGGACAGTGATAGTCTGTTTCAGGCTTTTGATGCTACTACAAAATAAATTAGCTACCTCTGACTTTCCTAGTTCTGTACTTCTGTCCATTTGTGTAGATCACACAGAGTCAGCAGCCACATAAGCAAGTCCGTTTGATAATTCTCTCCAACACTGCTACTTAATCAAGTTAACTACAAGCTCCTCGTAGCTCTAGTTTGCTAAAGAAGTGAACTGCAGACACAGAACATGTGGGGTCCAGAGGTGAAAGTGTGTAAATGAGATTTTCTGATGAATTAGTCTTATAACAAGGGTCTCTGCAAAAGAATGGCAAAATTGTCTCAGCCTGTGAAGTTCTGAAGGTTCTTAAGAGAAAAACACACATTTTCACACAACGTCATATCTGCTATCGTTAATACAAGCACTCTTCTTCTCTCTTTTTTTCAGGACACTAATTACCATTCTTAGAGGAGTTCAGTGTTTGTTTGCTGTGTGTGCCCACATTCGTCACATTCAATGAATTTGGCACGAGAGCCGAGCACTAGTTTCTTTTTTTAAATAGCTAGAGGAGCTACGGGAACAGAAATTGGTTAATGATGGTAATTCATATCTATTATGTGAAGATCTTACCTATTATAATAAGACCATGCATGTAAATGCACATTATATTTATTATAGTGCACATTTACTTTTGCACATGTTGCACTCTGCACTTCATTCAACAGTGTTCACCCCCCACTACACAATTCCGTCAGTTCTTCTGTTTCTATATTTTAGGTTTATGTTTTAATGTGTATCTATAGGCAAGGCAATTCTATTTATATAGCATCTTTCATACACAACAGCAATGCAAAGTGCTTTACAGAAAAAATGAAGACAATGCAGAACAATTTAAAAAGGAAGTTAGATTACAGAAAAAATCTTACTGGACATATATCTATCTATCTATCTATCTATCTATCTATATATATATATATATATATATATATATATATATATACATATGTATAGTGCTTTATATATGTAGTGCTTTACAGAAATATATTATCTTCTGATGTAAGTGAATGGAACCAGAATTACCTACAAGCATTTTTTGAGCATTTCTATTGGTCCATTTTAACATAGCGTAAACAGCAGCTGTGGTGTTCAAACGAAAAATAAAAATGATTGAGAATGGAGATACAACATCATATATTTCTCAATATTTCAAATATATTGTCTTATTGAGTGTGCAGCTGTCAAAGCCCTTGTTAGTTGTACCTGGCATGACTATCTTTGTGACAAATAAACTTAAATTAGATTTGATTTGACACATAAAACTTAATTATTACTGCTTCATTTCTTTATTATCATCAACAAGTCAGAGCTATGATGTTATAGTCGCAGTGAAGAGCGTTTATACTTAAGCCCACGTTTTGTGGATGCTTTTAAAAGCAAATAACCTTGAATGAAGAGTTTTTTTATACTGGACTCCACTTTTCTTCTCTCTTTTTTTTTATCCCTGGCTCTACTCTTCAGTGTTGTGGCCAGCGCTGACATTACACAGTCAGTCACCCCGCGGTTCTCAGCGGTCTTTGTCCTACATTTTAAATACCTTTGGAAACAAAGGAAACCTCCTCCCGCCAGGCACTTAAGGAGCGAATTCATTACGGCAATTTGAATTCAGTCTGCTGTATGCTAATGCCGAAAGCTCCTTGTGTTTTGCTTCCAACTTTATCCCTCCCTCCTTTATCCCTTTTCTTTTTTTTATTGTTCATTGCCTAAAAATATCTCCCTGCATTGAGAGTGATCTGGGCAGAGTGCATATTTAGGCTCATTATAAAATAATCAGGATGGTTGATGAGGGGGGGAGCTCATCAGAGGAGGAGTTGATGGAAGTTTTTTTTTTCCCCTATTTTCTTTTTTTTTTTATGACTCACGCTTCAAAGTGTGAATTTGAGCGGGCGAGCAGGATTCTGCGGCCCACAGGCTGCCTGCGCTCTCAGCAGCTACACGGAGGAGGAGTGGAAGGAGGATTGGGAGGGACGAGCTCGCTTTGGGTTTTTGCGAGATGAAAGAATAATTTGGTTTGTGGGTGGATGCTTGTGTGTTTACACGCGCACACACACATATGTGGAATTTAATCATTTAATCATTAAAATGACATACATCTTTGTGTCCAAGTCCATCATCCCACCACCCCCAAAATAAACTGTAATAAATACATGACATATATAAAAAAAAGTTCAACAACACCTTTTATGTGAAATACCTTTCAGTGCATCTATATAAAACAAGTTAGGTGGTGCAACCGTCCAACCATATGTGTTGATTAGGTGAAGTAGCAAAACCGGCAATTTAGTTGCATAAAATTTGAATTAAAATATTTTGGCTCGATTTTATGTTTGAAAACATTTGTGAGTCATGTTGGTTAGCATGGTTCAGTTTACCTTGTCATGTGGTCATGTGGTACAACAGTGGGAAACCATGAAAACCAGGAAAATGTGTATTTGTAATAACGTTTACGTATTTAAAATGCATTGAAATGCAAGTTCAAGGCCTTGCTTGATATATACGAGTCTCTAAAGAAAGTTGTTTCTTTCTGGTCATTTTGAGTCGGTCAGCAAGCCATTAACTGCTGATGCTTCAGATACTAAACTAACCTAGAATGTTGTTCTCCCTTTTATACTCACTTATTAGTAGAATGTTTTTCAGCTGTGCATCACAATTGAGCAAGAGTGTCCTAACAACCAATTAGTCCAATAACATCCTTAACATCCGTACCAGGAGATTTAGACAGAGGACTGAGAATTGCTGATAATAGGACTATATGTAAAATAAGCCTCTATACAAAAATAGACTTTAATACAAACATTTTTATTCTTTAAAAATCATCTTATGAACAGTATTGTTTGTGAATTGCATGAAAATTGCATATATATATATATATATATATATATATATATATATATATATATATATATATATATATATATATATATATAGGGTAAGTTAAAATTTTTATGTTAACTTAATCAAGTAATTTCAGTTTGACTGGGGTGCCCAAACTTTTGCATATGACTGTATATTCATATGTTTCACTGTTGCAACAAAACAGTATCTCAGAAATGATAACTAAGCAAAAGTGTTTCACAGTGTAACGTAATGTTATTGTATCAGGATTTTATTTCTCTGTAATTTTGGACTGTTTTTATTGGTCCATTCATCAAACCATATGAAGCACAGCATATATGTGTGTGTGTGTGTGTGTGTGTGTGTGTGTGTGTGTGTGTGTGTGTGTGTGTATATTTGTGTGTGTGTGTGTGTAGTGAACATGTTTACGCCTGTGTAAGCGCGTGCATGTCAGTGACTATGAATGCGCAGGACGAGTGAGGCCGACACACCATCCATCTTCAGTATTTGACATATGTTATAACGAGGCCCCGCTTCCCCTGGGCCTCAGATGGTAACCTTTGCCAAACGCAGACAAAGCAGCGTGGGTTTGTTTGAGCTTCCCCTCGAGACGCGGGATGAGACGAAAGCGAAAAAGTATAAAACAAAAAAAAAAAAAAAGATCGCGCACATACGCAGACACAAAGAGAAGTGTTTATGCGGCCTTTTCATGTTACTACACAGAGGCCCTGTGTCCACCCATTTGTGTCATCTCTGCCAACGGGTTCAGTTGTTAGATAGACAACAACAGGCTGCCCAGTAGCAACTTGGCGTGCAACCTAATTAGCTTGGCAGCATAGAGGAGACTGTGTTTGCAGCAGGTGAACTCAAAGTGCTTAAAAAGTACCCGCTTTTTTAACAATTTCGCTTGGCAGCCCACGAGTGAAAGCTAAGGAGAGACTGGCAGAGCTGCCAGCTGAACGCTGATGAATAAGAGAAAGTGTGGATTGCATTGGCAGCTCGGCGAGTCATCTGAGGTGGTCGTGTTGGAAAATGTAATCATCTCATAAAAGTGCTTAAATGTGTTGGGCATTTTGGGTTTTTGTTCGTGCGCTACGGATCGCTTCCTCAGATCTCTTTTGATCTACTACCTGGATTCATGATTAGGGGTCACCTACATGCCCACTTGCACTACAAGCTTTCAGAGAATGTGGAATGCAAAGCACACGAGCCATATTAGAATTAACCCAGCCTGATTGTATATGTGTTATGCCTTCTCTGTTCTATCATACACAACTCAAGTCGTTTTCAGGAATGTTGCTCTTCAGAACATCAGCGATGTGAAGTATTCCAGGTGGTTACTAATAAGTAATAAGGCTGAGAATATAGCCTGAGATTAAAAGTGGTTTAAGACTTTGTTCTAAGTGGTATGTTGTCAGACAGTTATTTTTACTGAAAAATATACATATTTCAGGCAAATCTGACATTTTGATCCTGAGGTTTACAGCCGTAGGGAAAAGTTTGGCCACGTTTGGTCAAATTACATGTTTAGTTGATTGTCTAAGTGAAGATAAGTGAGCACATCCTCTACAGAGAACACACGTCTGCACATTGTTGTTTCTAGTTACTGTTTATCTGCTGAATTCAACATGATAAATGTTGACAAATGCAAAAGTTGGAATACATTATATATATATATATATATATATATATATATATATATATATATATATATATATATATATATATATATATATATTACAATATGTAAAAGTAGAAATTGAGAAATTGAACTTATATAGAAATAGAACTTTAATAATTTGAATTTAATTAAAGTTTATATTTGACTGTAAAACTGACTGATCAAGCTGAAAAAGGGGAGTAATTAGAAGAATCTTAAACAGAAGGTAGCTTTGATCTATACCTCTCCGGTCTCTCCATTATTCAGGGAAAGCCTTTTATGTAAGCCTTTTATAAGTACAGTGTAAAAAACATCTTAAACCAATTTAAGAGACATCAATTTCTTCTATTTTTAAAAAAAAAATGTATTTATAGGATTTTCACATTACATGTGTCCATAATATTAACAATGATTCTGCATTTTCAGAGAAAAAAATATAAACAATAAATAAAATAAAATAAAATGCAACAAAATAAAGTAAAATAACAGGCACAGTGATATAAAGGGGCACACTACCGTAGGCTCACAAACATCCACAGAATCAACTGAGCAATGGAAATAAAATATAATAAACTGAATACTTAATAAAGCAGCTACGGTGAAAAATCTAATGATTATGCACCAGACAAAACATATCTACACCTTTCAACATGCAACATATTTGCTATATATATATATATTTTGCTGTATGCTTCAATGCTGTGATATATATATATATATTATATTACTAATATATATATATATATATATATATTACATTACATTACATTACATGATAACATAGTTACTGAAACATAAAACACCACCAAAACACCATAACATTCAAACACAGGCTGTGAAAACTGATGGTTACTTTCCTAAACATACTTTAAAAGGAACCGCTAATTACAGTAAAATACAACATTAGAACGTTTTACTGTGTCTGCTGTAAATGTACATCCATTCTTTACCAGGTATCACCGGCGCTGTATTTTTTAATCTATTAGGTTTAGTCCATGAAGGTTTTTCTCTGGTTCTTCGGTTGAGGAACCAACAGCTGACGGTTTAACATTTTTACCAGACCAGTGTGGAGAAACTGAGTAATCCACATAAGCTACCCCGATTGCTGTTCCACCAGAACCACACTTTTACGACCTGTACGCTTTTTAACAGATGCTCAACGTCAAATCTTAAAAGACACCCAAATGGCTTGCGTTTAATCTCACTCTTTACTCCATACAGATGTTGCTCATGAGTGTCTTGTACGTGACTGTTCAGCGCGGAGTTATTAAAAGCCGGGAGAAAAGGGCCCATCAGATAGCAGGCCATTATCCTCCATTTGGCCAAAACATCTCATCGCCTGTTTGCTTTTATTGTGCACAGACAAAATACGTCTCATTCTCTGATTTAAACGCATCCACTTCCTCCGCTCGCTGTTAGCACACAGGGAGCCTCTCTGGCCTGAGCGCTCTGATCGCTCTGCTCTTTCATGTTTTACAGTGTCGGGGTATAAAGTGATAATTGTGATAGATTAATGTTGCGGAATGTGGTCGTGGGGGTGGGGGGCACAGATGAAATGCAGATAGCCTTTGCAGCTGGCTGATGCGAATTCCCACGTCGCTGATAATCGTCCTGGTTCTGTGTGTTTGCAGATGGAAGATGACCGGTGAGGACCCCCGGCCCATGACCGATCGCTGACGCTCACCAGGCCTGGATACGCTCTTTTTTATATATTTTTTTTTCCTCCGCTTGATTCTCCAAACTGCTGTCTTGTCTGGCATCTGGAAGCTGAAGAACAAAATGGCCCTTTCGGTGTGCAAATGCCCCCTGCTGTGCGGCCTCCTGTTCACCGTGGCCTTTTACCAGTGCTCTGAAGGTAAGGTCATCTCTTTTGCTCTTTTCTCCCCACGGACACTCGCACATATTCACCTTAGTGCCTCCTCTATGTGATTTTCTGTCCTTGTTATCCTGTGACACATTCCCGACACACACTATATGGCCAATAACATGTGGACACCTGACCATCACGCCTATATCAGCTTTGTGGACAGGCTTTTCTAAAAGCATTGGGCTTAAAATTCCCAATATTGTGGCAATAACAGCCCAAGCTTTCTAGAAGAATTTACCAACTTTACTGTTCACACTCACTGGTAAGTGTGTTCTCCTAGTTTCTGCCAGAATCTGGTTTCATCAATTCTTGTAACTATTGTATACTGTGTAAACCCTGATTTCACATGAGTTTAAACTCATGAATTTTAACATTTTTAATTCACTGAAATTATACAGGGAGTCATATACAGTAAAACTTTTAAGTTCAACAAGCTAAATATAAATCATGCAAACTAAAGTGTTCAAGTATTTGAGCTTTAAGTTTAAGTAACTACAGGAATACGTCATCGCTCTTCAAAGAATGACTATATCTCCAAAATGGCAACTTTACAGGAGAGACAAAAAACTGTCTTTACTTTCAATGTAAGTCAATGGAACCAGAATTTTTTCTAAGCTATTTTGAAGCATTTTTGTTAATATATTCATCATGAAATTTTAACACAATAAAAATTTCAGCTGTCATGTTCACATAATAATAAAAAAAAATCGTCAAACACAGACATAAATGTTTTTCTTTGCACAGCAACGACATACACATATATTTTATTTCCAGAAGAGATATAATTGTGTTCATGACTGAGAAGTAAAAGAAAACTCAATTCATAAAGAATCTACATAACCACATACTCCAACACCAACAGTAGATTAGATAGTTTAGTTTCAGTCTCAACCAAACTGGTTTCTTAATAGAGACACTAAACACATTCTTGGTTAGGATGCCTGAAACATGTCAAGTGTATCCAAAGTTGCACTTAACCCAGAAATAAAATGCACTTATTTGCTCACTAAAATAAATGCATTTAAAATTTCAACCATACAAACAACTTGGCTGGGTGAAGTGACAGTAATGTATTGCAAGAAATCAAGTAAATATGACTTAATCATTAAACTACAAGTAATGTCAGAGCCTTCAGTGAGTCGTGATGTACTATTCTAGAGTCCAGGAGCGTTGTTCTTTACACCTCTCCAGCCGACACTTGGCACTGCGCATAGTAATCTTAGGCTTTAGTGCAGCTGCTTGGCCACTGAAAACTATTTCCTGAAGCGCTGTTGCTACAAGATGCCGTTTGGACACCAACCTGTGTCCAGTCTAATAATTTAATAGGGGCAGTCGTGGTCTGGAGGTTAAGGGAACCAGCCTTGTGGCCAGAAGGTCGCTGGTTCGATCTCATGAACTGACCAAACATGACTGGAGTGCCCTTGAGCAAGACACCTAACCCCCAACTGCTCCCCAGGCGCTGTGGATAGAGCTGCCCACCACTGGGTGTGCTGCCATGTAGCGTGTATGTTCAGTAGTGTGTGTGTGTGAGTGTGTGTGTGTATGTGGGTGTTTCACTGTACAGATATGTGTGTGTGCAAACAAAAGTGGCAAATAGTTTAAAAGTTTTTTAAAAAAAAAGATAATACATCTGATCTTGTCAGTTGATTGTTGTGGTTGGAACTAGGCTCGGCTGATAAGTAGCTCTCCAGGAGGACTGGAGACCACTGGCCTTTATTATTTCACAATAATAACCCTGACAGTTTGGGGGGCAGACATTGGGTTCAGTTCAAACTGACTAGGTGGCACTCAAAGTAACTGAGCTCCTTCTACTGCCTGTGGAGACTGCATGGTACACATGTTAGTAGCTTGTATTAAATACTTTGTGTGCCATATCGTACATCATATATTAATATTCACATTAAACCTTTTCTTCTTTCCGTCTCGTGGCTCGTCATTCAAGCGGACCTTCTCACGCTCGTACCATCAAAATGTGGGGGTATGGTTAAAGCAATTAAAGTGAAATTTCTACGCTGTGTCGTCCCCCCCCCGCACAATATCCCGGAGGCTCTGCACACGTACACGTTCCGGGAGGACTAAAGCGGGTAAATGGCGCAGATTAACTCGGAGGAGTTGCCGTTATGGAGGATGAAGATGAGTTAAAAAATGCGAGCGGCGTCATTTTTTTCCTCCCCTCTTATCCTCGCCCCCCCCACCCCGCACCTGACTGAACGAAATGTGTGCCTTGGCTCTCTGCCAGACTGACGACTTTGCGAGGTGAAAGGAATGTTTGTAATAATCTGCTAAGAAAACACAAGTCTTAATTCATTTTCTCCGTGACTCTTTGACTTTGATTAGCATGTTTGGTTGTAATTACAAGTGTAGCCACAGAATACTGCCCCCCCCCATCACCCCCCACCCCCCTAACTCTGCTCTCTCACACCCACTCCATCAAAAAGTACTCAAATAGACATTTTTGTGGAACGACAATTATTTCTCTTTGCTCTTTTCTAGTCTCTCCCCCCCACCGTTTTTTTTTTTTTTTTTTTTTTTTTAGAACAAAGTTGATTTAATCATACATTCGTGTGCCAAACATTGATTACTGCAAAACACAAGTAAGAGAGGCTTTCTTTATAGTTGAGCTGTTTTCTTTTTTGTTGTTGTGCGTTGCTGCGGCTTCCTATTTTCGCCGCCGTTTGCCGTAGCGGTGGAAAATTGGTTTGTTTTTATTGGTTTAGAGCAATTTACATACTTCCAGATATTTGGGATATTTGCAGCGCTGGCAGAAATGCATTGTTTTGTAGTTGGACGTAAGCTTAACCCTGTAGACAGAACTATAGAGCACATTTCTGGATTGCTGGCTAATTTCAGAGCTGGAGACTTAACACTTCCAATCCTGCATTTATAATGCTTTATATGATATGATGGTGTCATCTAATGTATATAATGCCTTATAAGGCCTATCCGAGCTTCTTTAATTGCTTAGAAGTAGAGAAGGACCGATCAGCGATTCCAATTGCTGATCACCTTTCAGTGCGATTGGCCGATAGTCGATACCGATCGAGGGCGGGGCTATATACCACGGCAGGGCTACAAGTAGTTATTAGCGCAAGCAAGTCATAAAACATGGTCTAAACTGGTTTATTACCAATTTTAACGAGCTCATGTGAAACAGCATAGTATTTTAAACAAATTTAACAGTAAATAAACAAACTAAATCAAACAAATATCGCCAATACTGTAATCATTTAATTTAGACCCTTAATTTAAAACGAAAAAAACGAATTAAATACATGCAGTAAAAACTGTAGTCTTTTGAACAACAGTCTGTAATCATTAAATGTAGATCTTGAATTGCTGCTGCTGTTCTGTTCGTACCGGTCAGATCTGGTCTGTATGGTGTTCTGGGTTGTTTGTTTTGTGCTAGCTGTGTGTGCTAGCTCTGCTGTTTGCTGATACTCACTCTATTCAGCTGTGTGGTGTCTCTGAAGTGTCGTATCTGATTAGTAGAGTTAAATGTCTTCGTCTTGGTTCCCCAACGAGACATGTTGATTTTACTAATTTTACAAAATGTCCTGGATAAGTCTGCGTCACATACGGCAACAAACTGCCAGACGGACGACATGTTTTCTATCAGCACATGCCGTGAACTGTTCTCGCAAGGCCGCCCCTTTAGTCAGTCTGTGGAAAATGAAAGGGTATGTGTTTCCACCTAGCGGGACAGATAAGAATTGCAGGGACTTGGCTGGAGGGGGTTTCACCGAAATGCTAGCTGGAAATACAGAAATGAACCAAAATGATAACTTTACAGGAGAAGGAAAAAACATATTTTACTTTTAATGCAAGTCAAGGTAACCAGACTTTATCCCAAGTAATTCTGGACCATTTTCTTTGGTCTGTTGATCATAATCTTTACTCACAATATAAAAAGGGCGACATTTCTAATTCGTTATGCCAGAAAAAAATAAAACAACACTCTGAAACCAGAAATTTGAAATACACCGTTCATGTTCACAGTGTTCAGCTGTTCTAATGCGTTATGAAAGCTGACGTTATAAAGTTATATAGTTATAAAGGGTTATGCATGCCACTATCAATACTTCTAAGCAATTAAACTAGCTTGGATAGACATTATACAGCATTATATACATCATATGACACCATATAAATGCATTTATAAAGCATTATGAATGCAGGATTGAAAATGTTAGGTCTCCAGCTGTGAAATTAGCCAGCAATCCAGAAATGTGCTCTATATTTCTGTCTACAGGGTTAAGCTTACGTCCAACTACAAAACAATGCAATTCTGCCAGCGCTGCAAATATCCCAAATATCTGGAAATATGTAAATTGCTCTAAACCAATAACCAATTTTCCATAGAGAGCTGTTTTTGTTCTGAAGTATGTAAGTATGTGTGGAAGAAATGATGCCAGTGATGTTAATTACTTAACAATGGAAATGATATTAGGCCATAACAAATGGTCATACCCATGTAATGTTAGGTAAAGGCATCCCACTTCCAACTCCCACCTATGTTGATATGATAAACCCCTTTTTAACAAATACACCTTCATTTGTTTGTCTACAGTTTGGACTGTTGAATTGCATTCGAAGCAAAGCAAAGAGCATCTTCAGTCTTTTCCTTATCAGCCCAAGAGCTGACAGATGTAGACAAACAGAGATAGCAGGCTGGCTTATCGGTTTAGTTGATTCCGTTATGATTTGAACAGCCATAAATCTGAGCGTATTCAGCATAACTCAATAAAATAACTTTGCGGGCCTGATGAAGTCTTGTTTCACTCATGGTTGAACTCGAACAACTAAATTAACTCTGGAATATGAATTTCCCATATAGCAAACCAGCTCAGCTAACTGTTAAATGAAAAGCTCTGTGTGTATCTCTGTAGTTCTGCATCATCTCTGCTTTTGGGGTAAAGAATCTCCATCCAGATTCATCTGTCTCTTTATCCGACATGACGCTGCCGCACAAACCAAACGTCTTCCAGCATCACGGGGATGTCTGCGGCCGTTACAGTGAAATGCAGAGCGGCTGGCAGATGCCGCTGTGGGATCTAGATGCTTAAGAATAAGTCTTCACCGAAGGAAAAGCTTAATGTATGAGCGTCGCACGCGAGACAGGCTCAGGCTTTTCGCCTCATTTTTTCTGAGGTACTTCCTTTGGTATGCGGCGAGTTAGGAAGCTAAGGTTTTCGGTTTCGCTCGAAGCCAAGGCTTCCAGCTCAGTGAATGATCACTCACCCATTCATCAGTGGTGGAATGTGTGTGGGGTTCTCACAAAACAATGTCGTATCCATCCACAAGCCATTTACCTTCTCCCATCAATCCCCCTCCGAGCAAGTCTTGCGTTTTCCTTTCTTTTTTTCTTTTTTCTTTTTTTCAAAAATGAACCGCAATTCTTTGGAGGCCCTCACAGAAAGGGCCCCCTCGGTAATTGCTTCTTGCTCCGCGGCTGATGATGGTCTTTGTGATCAGCTGCAGAGAAATCTTCTAGACGTGCTTTGAACATTTCCAACCAAGTTCTCCAAAAGTTCACTGTCTTTGTTCCGTCATACGTTCTTCTGGTCGGTGATCAGCAGGACTCCAATTATATTCCTACATTATTTAATCAATAATATAAATAAAGTTGTTTGTCAAGAGGGTCGCTTTGGAGAGAAATCAACCACAGTTTGTTCTTTACAGTGGTGGTGATGCGAACCAGGGGTCTTGATATCTGCGATGCAAATATAGCCATTGTAGTGAACATTAAAATAGTAATAAATCATAACCTTTAATATAAATGTGTTTAAGAAAATATGTTTTTTTGTCCCAGACCATCTCAGAAATAGCATAACTTAAAGTCTCAACAATGACATCAGGCAGCATGCCGTCGCAGCCCAAAGAAAACTAAGTATCTCCTAAATAGAAGTAGAATAGAATTAAGTTTAAAGCATTTTTGACCGTTATTATTGGTCCAATTGTCATGAAATTGTGACGCAATGTAAAGAACAACTTTAGAGATGAAAGTTGGTAGAAGACTAAATACAGTAACAAATGCAGATACTTGGTTTTCATTGGACAGCGACAATCTTCTGAGATGTAGCTTTTACAGTGGTTATCTTCTAGTCTGTAGAGTCCAGTTCTAGCCTGCATCTATGCAGCCCCTCATCTAGCTGTGCTACTAGGGTGGGCTTTGTTTTGCCGTACAAGACCACATATGTACATCTTCACCAAATACCAATACCTAGGCCAAACCTTCTGAAAACTACTGTAACACACCCAAGCCTCAGACAACATCTCCATAGAAGACTTCATGTAATATTTATATGAGGATGCTTTTAGAGACCTGAAAGTCTTTGGACGTCTGGTTCCCATCACCACCACTGTGAACATTTCTGACATGCTGTGTTTTTACAGAATATATGTGTATATATGTATGTGTGTGTTTCCCCTTGAATTTTGCTGTACAAGACCTCATACGTACCTCTTCACCATGAGTTAAAAAAACCGAAACCTTCTTAAAGCTTCTTAAACAAATTGTTTTAAGCATCAGACAACATCACTTATAAACTACTTCATGTAATATTTATATAAGGATTTAGAAGTCTTAAACTCTTTGGATGTCTGGTTCCCATCACCACCACTGTGAACATTTCTGATGTGCTGTGTTTGTACAGAAAGAGGCATTTCACACCAAACCACTGCCTATGATTTCGTTTAAATCTTGACGATGTGATTATGGAGAAATGTGCTATATGTGTATGCATTTTAAAACCTTGTTTTCGGCAAAATCCTTCTTAAAGCTGTTATAACACATTGTTTCAACCATCTTCATGAAATACACAATGTAATATTTATACGAGGACGCTTTTAGAGACATGAAAGTCTTTGGACGTCTGGTTCCCATCACCACCACTGTGAACGTTTCCTACATGCTATGTTTGTACAGAAAGAAGCATTTCACACCAAGCCACTGCCTATGATTTTGTTTCAGTCTTGACGATCTGATTATGCTGAAATGTGCTATATCAGTGTGTCCCCTTGATGTTTGCCATAGAAGGGCCCATATGTACCTGTTCACCATGAGTTTAAACCGAAATCTTCTTAAAGCTATTGTAATGTATTGTTTCAAGCATCAGACAATATCACTGTAAAATACTTCATGTAATATTTCTTGAGGATGGTTTTAGAGGTGTGATACTCTTTGGACGTCTGGTTACCATCACCACCACTGTGAACATTTCTGACATGCTATGTTTGTACAGAAATAGGCATTTCACACCAAACCACTGCCTATGATTTCGTTTAAATCTTTACGATGTGATTATGGAGAAATGTGCTATATGTGTATGTATTTTAAAACCTTGTTTTAGGCAAAATCCTTCTTAAAGCTGTTATAACACATTGTTCCAAGCATCTCCATGAAATACTCAATGTAATATTTATATGAGGACGCTTTTAGAGACATGAAAGTCTTTGGACGTCTGGTTCCCATCACCACCACTGTGAACGTCCCTGACACGTCATGAAGATGTAGATGTTATATAAAGATGTGATTATGCAGAATTTCCCCCTTGAAGGTGTCTGCACAGCTCTCAGACGCATCCTGGTTGTCCGCATGAACGGCGCCTGCCTCACAGCTAGCCATCTTTGGTATAATAAACTGAAAATACGCTGCTCTTACCTGATGTTTCACCCCCCGCTCATACCAGGGGTCTTGCGTTCGGAAAGTTTTAATGTTCCAGAGAATGCTAATTACCAGCGTTGCTATGGGACCCCCCCTCCTCCCCCTGTTTTCTAATGCTCGCCCTAATCCCTATCATACTCATTCACGTCTTTTGTCATCATGTCCTGCTGGCAGCAAACTTAGGAATGCCTTAAAGAGCCTTGTGACAGAGGGGGTCTTGTGTTCCTCGAGGGTGGGTGGGCCAGTCCATGATTTACATTACAACGAGACAAAGGAGAAGCATCCACAAAGGTGCGAGTCCATCGCGGCCCTGGTACCTAGCGCATCAGCGTTAATGCGTGTAATTACGGCCTTCGAGGTGCGGCAGGAGGTGCGGGGAGGCGTGTTTACGTCTGTGCGCTGCGTTCTGTTTAGACATAGGAGCATATGAGTTTCCTCTAAATGCCTCATTTGAATGGGCCGATAACAAGGCAGGCTGCGCGAGGCACAAAGACGGATTAAATGATCTGTGTCATCTCGGCGTAGACAAGAATCAGCGTTAAGTCCCGGAGCTGCTGTTTGTTATGTGTTTAAAAAAAAAAAAAAAAAATGTTTGGCTCGTGGACAGAAGGGCTGCGAGCCGTGTCTCAGCTTGAGTCCTGTTTGTTTGCCAAATGCGTTTAAGTAGTGCCGAAGCAGGAGGTGTTAATGCATTGTGGAAACGAAGTAGCTTCGGAACGCAATTGCAGAAGTGTAATTGGGTAGAACGCGGCCGCCCCTCGTGACACGGAGGTATTTCCTGGCCGTTTTAGGGACGGCGAGACGATGCGTTTCTCCTTAATCAGCTGCACCCAGCCAGACTGAAAATCTCATTAAAGGTTTTGGTGGTCTAATCGGAAAAGGGGGCTGCGCTACACGGCCAAAATCACAAGACACATCCAGGCGAAGAAAAAAAAAAGACCTAAATCCTATCAAACGAGAGCGCCCGACGCCAGAAACGTGTAAATGAACATACTTTATTGGTCACGGCCAATGAAACGCTTTCTTGGAATTGGTTCAGATAAACTTTTCAAACTTTGGGTTTTAAACGCATCCAAACGAAGCCTGTTTATACAGAGCGGAGCTCGGGTAGACTTCTGTCCTGGTCTGGAGGGCTGAGACGTGGCTGTGAGATGACTGCGGGTTCTAAGAACCTGGATTTCATTCTTATTGCTGCTGCTTGGCCACGTCTGGAGACTAAGCCTTGCAAAGGACACCCATTCCAAAATTGCCATTGGTGGATTAATGAAGATGCACACCTGCTCTAGGACTCTAGTGCTGCTCAATTTCGCTGCACGTCACTCAGCATTTGGCTATCAGCTCATTAAATTAAACCTGGAACAAGGCTGCGAGAATCGATAGCAGATGACATGTACATTTACACTGAGATAGGCTGATATGTCTGATAATCTGCTACCCAGTCCAGTCTTTTTCACTTAGAGTCCTTTAGCTCGCTGAAGGTGAGAAACTCACAGTATGATGTTGAACGTTCTATTCCACTCAATCTGTGTGAACAGAATGAGCTTAAACACACTCTGTATGGCATATGTAGTCTATATGATGTGTAGTGTCATTACGGATGTGTCACCAAGTCCTTAAGACTCACTCAAGTGATTTCTCACATGGTTTGATATACAACAAACAATTTGAGCTTGTGCAAGCTGGTCTGGCGCTGGTTTAACTGGTTACCCAGCTTGGTCATGCCACTGACCAGCATGCCAGCATCCAAACATACATTATATAGCTAACCAAACAATAGTTACAGCTATTGTAAAACTTGAATACAATACAATCTATAGCTATTAGTATAATCATACTGCACAGCTACATATACATTTATGGCCTTTGGCAAACACTGCACAGTGACCCGCAGTTTACCTGTACACAGGTAGGTGAAGGTAGTGTTACAGTTTACCTGAACACAGGTAGGTGAAGGTAGTGTTACAGTTTATCTGTACACAGGTAGGTGAAGGTAGTGTTACAGTTTACCTGTACACAGGTAGGTGAAGGTAGTGTTACAGTTTACCTGTACACAGGTAGGTGAAGGTAGTCTTACAGTTTACCTGTACACAGGTAGGTGAAGGTAGTGTTACAGTTTACCTGAACACAGGTAGGTGAAGGTAGTGTTACAGTTTATCTGTACACAGGTAGGTGAAGGTAGTGTTACAGTTTACCTGAACACAGGTAGGTGAAGGTAGTGTTACAGTTTACCTGAACACAGGTAGGTGAAGGTAGTGTTACAGTTTATCTGTGCACAGGTAGGTGAAGGTAGTGTTACAGTTTACCTGTACACATGTAGGTGAAGGTAGTGTTACAGTTTACCTGAACACAGGTAGGTGAAGGTAGTGTTACAGTTTACCTGAACACAGGTAGGTAAAGGTAGTGTTACAGTTTACCTGTACACAGGTAGGTGAAGGTAGTGTTACAGTTTACATGTGCACAGGTAGGTGAAGGTAGTGTTACAGTTTACCTGTACACAGGTAGGTGAAGGTAGCGTTACAGTTTACATGTACACAGGTAGGTGAAGGTAGTGTTATAGTTTACCTGTACACAGGTAGGTGAAGGTAGTGTTACAGTTTACCTGTACAGAGGTAGGTGAAGGTAGTGTTACAGTACACATGTACACAGGTAGGTGAAGGTAGTGTTACAGTTTATCTGTACACAGGTAGGTGAAGGTAGTGTTACAGTTTACCTGTACACAGGTAGGTGAAGGTAGTGTTACAGTATACATGTACACAGGTAGGTGAAGGTAGTGTTATAGTTTACCTGTACACAGGTAGGTGAAGGTAGTGTTACAGTTTACCTGTACACAGGTAGGTGAAGGAAGTGTTGGGAGTCTTTACCCAAGAACTCTTATTGGTATAGTGTAAGGTGGTTATCTAGGTGGGGAATTGAACAGTGTTTTGTGTTCTATTAGTCTTTTAGATTTAGGTTTAAATGAAAGAAGTGGACGGATTGATATGAGGGGACACTGTTATTTATAAAAATATCCATTGCATGACTAAACAGACAAAAGTTACAGCCATTATAAAACTTTTGTGCATGCATTTGTCCACTTTTCCAGATATCAGTGTATCACAGAGCTGATTGGTGGGACATCCACTTACTTGGTGTACTACCTTCATAGCTCCAGTGCCAAACCCAAAAAAATGCAAACTTTGGACACCGAACAAGCCTTGACTGATCAAGATACAGCAAAACTTGACTTCTCTCCAAACTACTGCTTTAACCTCAAGACGCTCCAGAGCGCTGCGGCATGGCACATCCACCCCTCTTACCTCGTACAGATCGATGGCTTTAGCGTTATTAAATAAACTTTTTTATTTTTTTCCTAAAATCGAAGGGGAGAAGCCCAGGCCTGTAAATCCACTGCACTGTGAGGGTTCTAAGGGTGGCTTATGGCTCACCAGAGCTTATCAAGCGGCAGAGCGCTATTTCCAGTGCTCCTTGCCAAAAAAGAGTGAGTCGGATTGTCATTAAGCACGAGCCGTACAGCTGTCCTCCACCATAAACGTTCACTCTGTCATCTCGCTTTCACGCTCGGCTTGTCTTTGTTTTGTTTCAGCCCCTTTTGTCGCTCATGTCTGAATCATAGGGGTACGTGACACGGCTATCATGAATTATCGCCACACTGCCATGGGAGATTCGCCGGGGCGAGCGATGCGCCAGCAAGCCCAGAACAAACAAACGCACACACACTCACTCACTCACACACGCATACACAGAGAGAAAAAAAGAAGGAGATATGATTTATCCGTCTCGCGCGCCACTCTGGCCAAGTGGAAATCATCCATGAAACAAGAAGGGTCCTATCTGCAGCTCTGCAGTCTGGCCATGACGGACGCGTTAGCGGCGGCGTTTCTTCTGCGCCGCTGCGAGGAAGGTTCCAGTCGCCACCTCTTGATGTTAAAATGCAGATTGCGTCCGTGTCGGAGAAAAAGCTTATTCATAACGAGCCACCCAAGTAAGATCTTGTTCTCTACGAGCTCCTTTTTTGTGTGTGTCCTTCTCACAGCTTCTCAAAGAAACCTAGGCGTCGGCACACGTCTCTCTGATCTGGCTGTTGACGTTAAACAGGGAGATTATCTGCTCTCCCAGCTGGAGTTAAAGGAGATCTCTCTCCGGTTAAAAGATTCTGATTAAAAAACAAAAAATAAAACACTTCATCTATGCTATCAGTTATGTGATCAGCTGTTGGATGTTTTTTTTTTTTTTTTTCATTTTTCTCGACTGCCTTTCTTTTTTTTTCTTTTTTTTGTTTCAATATCCAAACAAAGAGCACAGGCCCAGATCTGCAACACTTAATTTCCTATCTGGTGCACAGCAATGGAGGCATTTCTTCAGAAAACAAGGCCGCTAAGCACACCAACTGACGTGCATTAAAAAAAAAAAAAAAAAAAAAATATACACACACACACACACACACACACACACACAGTGATCCTCAGCAGAACAGCCTGGAGAATAAACCTCGCTCTGATGCATCGCAAACAGAACCATATGAGATTTGGAAACAATGCTGTCCGGAGAAGCCGGCTGGGAAGAAATGCTGGGCAAACTGAAATCAGCACACATTCCCCGGTAAGCCCCGCGGATTGAATGGCCTCCAGGGCTCCTCGGCTCGACGCGGCTTTATTGTCTATTTACATCTGATTGTAAAACGTCCCCCCGTTTCTGTCTTCCCTTCGCGCCCAGGTGATGAACAGGCGCTACGTGGAAGCGGGCAGGGAGCCATAGCTCTTGGCGACTCGGGCCGGCCTTAAATCTTAACCTCGCTGACATCATCTTGGGCCCTTCTTGGGCTGTTCTTACCCCGGAGCCTGCAGATTACCACCTACTTAAGCTTTCCCCATGAATTGCGGGGGCCTCCTTCAAGACCTCCTCTGGCCCTTCAAGGAGCTGCTTCTCTTTATATTGCCGCTGTCTGCTTTTACGCCGGCAGATAGAGCGCAGATAAGGCGCAGAGCAGCAGATGGGTATAAAAGAACACTTTGGCCTAATGTAAGCTCCCCGAGTCGCTTCCCTCCGTTCTGCGGTCGGGGCTTCCTTGACAGCTGTTATGACAAAGCTGTATTTTTAATCTATAGAAGAAGCTTTTAACTTTAATCAAGTTGTCAGGATCGGCTTGCAACAATGGGGAATAACTCGGCGCTTGTAAACCAATATTTACCCAACACGGAGAGCTAGGCAGGGGAGAATATCTGCCTTGATTTCACCCATTTAATAAATGCCTCTCTTATTAAGGTGCTTTTATTAAACCTGCGCTGCAGACGGCCTTAGCATGGAGCTAGGGTGGAACAAACTGCTACAAATCTATGTAAAAAAAAAAAAGAAGAAGAAGAAGTGCCTAATGAAAAAAAGGGCAATATATATTCTCCTCTTCTGCTGGAAGTTTAGTCTGTAGAGAGCATTACAGCAATGGAGGTGAAATAGGAGACTGTACTGTACTGAAGCTATGAAATTCAAATCGTTTTCTAATTTGACCACACTGGCTGCAAGGCCTGGTTTTCGTTTACATAATTAAATTATGTACAATCCACACAAAATATACTGTTTTAATGTCAGATTTTTGTAAATCAACTCTATCCAGGTATTCGGAAGATGTCAAAGGACATGCTGTCATTACTATGCGAAGATGGAATATATATATATATATATATATATATATATATATATATATATATATATATATATATATATATATATATATATATATGTATATATATATATATATGTATGTGTACATATAGCTATGATCTATAATAGTAACCAAATGGAGGCCCTAATTTCAAACTTGTGCCCAGTTTTCTTTTTAGAATTTTAATTTCCATTATTTTATTAATAATTAAATGTAAACAATGCTATTTAAAGAAACCACCATTGCTTACAATGATCAATGATTGGGATGAAAGCCAAATTCAGAGCATTTAACGCCTCTGAAAGCTACTTCATAAGTTATTGCAAAAAATAGCTGAAGGGCAATTATACCACTTGTACAAAATTTTTGAATAATTTAGCTCGTGATAAGTCAGCATAGTCAGCATAGTCGGTTCAACTTACAGAGGCAGATATCTGTACAGTGGTGGTGATGAGAACCAGAGGTCTTCATGTCTACAATATGAATATAGCCATTATAGCTATTTACTATCCAAATCCACCTTTGAAGCTCTATCGTCGCTGTCCAATGAGAAACATGTATCTTCATTTCTATTTTTCTACATCAATTAAACGGAGCAGCGGTTGTTTACATTGTGGGAAAATTTCACAATAAAAGGACCAATAGAAATGCTCCAGAATGGCTCGAAAAAAATCTGGTTCCATTGACTTACATTGAAACCAAAGACAGTTTTTGTCCTCTCCTATAAAGTTGGACAGTGATGATATGTGTTGGTTGTAATATGATTATGATAAGTCTGAAAAAGTATGTTTTCTTTGGTAGATTGTTTTACCTCACAACCCCCTTCATGAATGAGTTAATATAAATGGATTAAAACATATTTTAAGCCAAAACATGATCACAATACTATTATAAATAGAACGTGTCATACATCAAGCAGCCGTCCAAAGAACAAGAAGTATCTCCAAATCGCAACTTTACAGCAGAGGCCGAGAACAGCCTTTACTTTCAATGTAAGCCAATGGAACCAGAATTTTTTCCAAGCTCTGTTGGAGCATTTCTATTGGCTCATTCATTGTGAAATTATCGCACAATGGAAAAGGCCGCGGGTGGGTTCAAAAGATGTAGAAAAATAAAAATAGACAAAAATCGACAAAAGACTGAGACTAGTGTTTTTCTTACCATTTCATGTAAAAACTTTCTGTGAGGGAACCTTTAGAGGCGTTAACTCTGTGAACAAGTCAAGGTTTTCTGCTAAAACTTGTTTTTAATGTGTTTTGTGGCGGAGAAGTGTTGTAAGACGACATATGACCCCAAAAAACCTAATGTCATTATATATCCTACCACGATTATCATTAGATATGAAAACTTGGAACACTTACATAGGTTAATTGGTTCTAAAGAGTTACACTACGTCTCTCTACAGTTAAACGCTCCACATCAAACCACTCTGAGTGACTGTGTTAACATCTCAAGCATTTAATTATGCAGAAATATTGAAAAATGCTTGGAATTTCTGTTCAACAACTTGACGTGGGTTGATAAAAGCTTGTGATGATGTAGGCATGCTGTTTGCACTGCGCTCATAGGCGTGGGCTACGAGGCTTCCATTACTTGTCAGCTACATTAGCCTCATAGCTCCGGTACGAAATGAAAGAAGCAAACTTTAGGCAGCGAGCAAGTCTGCGCTAATTGACTGGCTGTATTAAAATATGTAAATGGCAAATATTAATTGCCACAGAAGTCAAAACTGTGAACGGAAAAAAAATAAAAATCCGCCTCCAACCCACGGAAAAACAGTGACAGTGTAATGGCAGAGGTATGCTAATTAGACAGAGACGAGAATTCAAGGCTAGGTCAGACCCCTGCATTGTTCATGGCACTGTACTGGTAATCCATGTGGGCTGCAGTCAGGCATGATGTCTCTCTTTCCTGAGCGGGGGCGGAATAAAGGGTCACACGAGGAAGGGTCACCTGTGAACAAAAGAGTCAGGGGGCTGGTGTTCAGGTATATACAGCGCCAGATAACCCCCACACTCTCCCCGCGTGGCTCAGGAAATTCAATGAGCGCTGTCTGAAAGGAGGGCTCGGGTGGGAGGGTCATGAAAAATGTCCTCAAAAGGGGAAAAAAAAGAAATGAAGACACAAAGAGCGTTCTTGTTTGCTTTACGCTATCACTGTTGACCCCCCCGTGTAGCAGTGAGTGGCCAGGTCACGGAGGCTGATGGAGGGGGAGGCTGTGTTATCAGAGCTCCAGCCTGTTCCTTTCATTGACGGCTGAAGGTGGAATGCTGATTGTGCAGTGGGGTCACGTGGGGAGTGGGGGAGGGCGTTGCACCGGAGCGACAGCAGAGTTGCCGCATAGTTACCGCCATCAATATTTGCAGCGCTGTAATGTTAGTTTGCAGTAATGCAAACTAACATTATCTGTACACAGGTAGGTGAAGGTAGTCTTACAGTTTATCTGTACACAGGTAGGTGAAGGTTGTGTTACAGTTTATCTGTACACAGGTAGGTGAAGGTAGTGTTATAGTTTATCTGTACACAGGTAGGTGTAGGTAGTGTTACAGTTTACCTGTACACAGGTAGGTGAAGGTAGTGTTACAGTTTACCTGTACACAGGTAGGTGAAGGTAGTGTTACAGTTTACCTGTACACAGGTAGGTGAAGGTAGTGTTACAGTTTATCTGTACACAGGTAGGTGAAGGTAGTCTTACAGTTTACCTGTACACAGGTAGGTGAAGGTAGTGTTACAGTTTATCTGTACACAGGTAGGTGAAGGTAGTCTTACAGTTTATCTGTACACAGGTAGGTGAAGGTAGTCTTACAGTTTATCTGAACACAGGTAGGTGAAGGTTGTGTTACAGTTTATCTGTACACAGGTAGGTGTAGGTAGTGTTACAGTTTACCTGTACACAGGTAGGTGAAGGTAGTGTTACAGTTTATCTGTACACAGGTAGGTGTAGGTAGTGTTACAGTTTACCTGTACACAGGTAGGTGTAGGTAGTGTTACAGTTTACCTGTACACAGGTAGGTGAAGGTAGTGTTACAGTTTACCTGTACACAGGTAGGTGAAGGTAGTGTTACAGTTTATCTGTACACAGGCAGGTGAAGGTAGTGTTACAGTTTATCTGTACACAGGTAGATGAAGGTAGTGTTACAGTTTATCTGTACACAGGTAGGTGAAGGTAGTGTTACAGTTTATCTGTACACAGGTAGGTGAAGGTAGTCTTACAGTTTATCTGTACACAGGTAGGTGAAGGTTGTGTTACAGTTTATCTGTACACAGGTAGGTGAAGGTAGTGTTATAGTTTATCTGTACACAGGTAGGTGTAGGTAGTGTTACAGTTTACCTGTACACAGGTAGGTGAAGGTAGTGTTACAGTTTACCTGTACACAGGTAGGTGAAGGTAGTGTTACAGTTTACCTGTACACAGGTAGGTGAAGGTAGTGTTACAGTTTATCTGTACACAGGTAGGTGAAGGTAGTCTTACAGTTTACCTGTACACAGGTAGGTGAAGGTAGTGTTACAGTTTATCTGTACACAGGTAGGTGAAGGTAGTCTTACAGTTTATCTGTACACAGGTAGGTGAAGGTAGTCTTACAGTTTATCTGTACACAGGTAGGTGAAGGTTGTGTTACAGTTTATCTGTACACAGGTAGGTGTAGGTAGTGTTACAGTTTACCTGTACACAGGTAGGTGAAGGTAGTGTTACAGTTTATCTGTACACAGGTAGGTGTAGGTAGTGTTACAGTTTACCTGTACACAGGTAGGTGTAGGTAGTGTTACAGTTTACCTGTACACAGGTAGGTGAAGGTAGTGTTACAGTTTACCTGTACACAGGTAGGTGAAGGTAGTGTTACAGTTTATCTGTACACAGGCAGGTGAAGGTAGTGTTACAGTTTATCTGTACACAGGTAGATGAAGGTAGTGTTACAGTTTATCTGTACACAGGTAGGTGAAGGTAGTGTTACAGTTTATCTGTACACAGGTAGGTGAAGGTAGTGTTATAGTTTACATATACACAGGTAGTTGAAGGTAGTGTTACAGTTTACTTGTACACAGGTAGGTGAAGGTAGTGTTACAGTTTATCTGTACACAGGTAGGTGAAGGTAGTGTTAGGAATCTGACCCAGGGCCTCTTATTGGTATAGTGTAGGGTGGTCATCTGGGTGGGAAATCGAGCTCCAGTCTACAGCTTAGAGGGCAGCAGTGTAACCCACTACACTGTACCCACCACCACATGTCTCTGTTCCTGTATCCTGTGTTGTTTCAAATTAAACGCTATCCATGTTTTATAATTGAGAACTCATTACATTTCATGGATTCAGTTCTAAAGCAGCAGCGGCAGCAAATATTTTATATAATTATTATTTCAGGCTATGTAGCAGAAACACTGGTGCAAGCATATTGTTGTAACCAAACTTCATGTTTTCTGCATGTTACATGATTGCACATGTTATAAAAAGGCTGGAGAATGAAAAAATGACACTAACAAGTTGGTCATTAACTTACGGTGTAAACTCTGTGTGTTTATCCTGCTTAACTAACATACGAATTTCTTTTTTCTCCTATTTAATATACACACTTGGACCATAAGGACCATGATGTACCTTTGAGGGTCCATTTTCTGCGGAGGACTAAAATTGACCTGGACAGCAGGTTTTTTTTCTGTCTGTGATCCAGAAGCCGCTCTCAGAAGGAACTGTCTCAGTGCAGTGTGTTTACAGGCCTGGACTTTTCTGTTCGATTTTTAAAAACCTTTATTTAATAAAGCTAAAGCCATCGATCTGCAGGGGCTAAGGGAGATAGACGTGCCTCACTGCAGAACTCTGGAGTATCTTGAGGTTAAAGTAATAGTTCAGATTTACACTATTTTCCCCTTACGGCAAATGTCAATCAGCCAAGACATTGTTTGGTGTCTCTTTTAGTTTTGCGCTGGAGCCACAAGACGAATGTAGCAGCTAATAGAAGTCGATACGCCGCCACTTAAGCCCTGTGCACTGTGATATACTGTTATCTATAAAAATGGACATAATCCAGGCTTCTCGATGGCTGTTACTGCTGTTTTTTTTCTCCTTTTTTATCTTTTGTCTATTATGTGACTTATAGTGACCACATAGTTTTGACAGAGGATGGTGGGCCGTGATTGAGGTGGGCAGCCTGAAGTTTGCACAGCGCTAATTGTTTGTACAGTAGAGCTTCCTCTATTACCATCAGCTACATTAGCCTTAGTGCATCCCTAGAGACTAAAAATGGGGGATGTTCACAGAGGTAACCAGGTCTGCTGGAATGCGTCTGGAACTTGCCCCCCGTTCCACCTTTTCCCGGCTCCTCCCTCCCTCCCTCCCTACCCAAACCACTTGCTTGCCGAAAGGAAAACAGTGAGCGACACTTTTAGCATCCCTGTAAATCGCGTCCGCGTCCTGCTGACATTTAAATCCCGGCTAAGTCTCGTCTGGCTCCTGTGTGCAGCTCTAACTCATCCTGATTTAGATGTTCTTCTATCAGTTACGTGCAGAGAGGCTCCGGTCACGTGCCAAAAGGGATTCAGGGAAATCTTTCCCCCTCTTCGAAACTCGCTTCGTTATAACGTTCACACTTACGAGCTTCAGTTTTCCCGTCTATGGGAATCGGACCATCAGCAGCGTTCATCTGGCCATCTGCTGTTTATCACTTACAGCGATTTGCACAACACATGCTTCAGTCCTCGCATCAGTTTGGACTCTGGATTTGATTCATTCTCTTGACACAGTGGAGGAAAGTGCTGGGTGTTTATTTTCTAATGTGGCCTGGGGACACCTCTTGCCTTCAGTTACAGTTCAGATTCACTCTGAGTTGAGATAGAGAAGATAGAGCATACTACAAACTCAAGCATGAGACAGCAATTGGCTAATTGCTTTGATTCTGTTTTCCAACACTCATTAAAAGTGTCTTCCTTGGTCTGAACCTCGGGTTTAGCCTAACTGGTAGTTCCTCAGATTTCCTTTCCAAACTGTAGTTTGAAGCTTGTATCGTAAAGCTTGTGGGCCAGAGGTTGAAAAGCTGAACGGCTTGAGTGCCGATGAATGCTGACATCACAACAAGAGGATGAAATGTGTGGGCTTTGGCACGGTTCCCGAGGCAGGGCTGCCACGAACGCTGTCACAAATATTTACATGTGTGGTTTTGTTTTGCTCTAACGTTGTGTTCGGTTGCTCGTCAGAAGGTTCCAGATGGTTAACTAGTAAATACTTCACTCCCTTCGGCTGCTTGTTGAAAGACGTACCCGCCACATGGAAAGAGAAAAAGCAGGGAGGTCCGGAGAAAGTCTGCTTTTTTTTTTCTTTGCTGTGCTAAACAAAACACGGATCTCACAGAAGCAGGGGCGCAGAAAGGCTTGTGATGTGTGTCATTTGCAAACAGGATGGGTTTCAGTTTGCTATGATGTGGTGACAGTATGTGCTTATATCTGATGCACCAAACCACTCACGCAGTCCTGGCTCTCTGGTCACACACACAACAGCATTCTGGTTATGCAGATGAGCTCAGAGCGGACCAATCAGATTGTTGATATGTGGTGTGGGAACCAGCCATAGTCAACACACAGCAGTGGTTACGCCCCTATGTGCTGATACTCAGCACTGAGACATACAGTCATTGAGAAACAATGTATTCAAACTGATATTATATGTATTCAGTAATATTCAGTAATGTATTCAAAATGATATATTAGGCCACAACAGTTCTCAGTAACAGCATCTGCACATATATTTATGATGCTCTTCTAAATTTGCTGGTTTTATATTATATTATATTATATTATATTATATTATATTATATTATATTATATTATATTATATTATATATTTTTTGTATATTATTTATATGATATATGTTTATGCTATTATATTATATATATTGTTTTAGTATTTAGAGTTTGGTTCAAGTCTAACCTTACAATCTAGAGCCACTACGCCCCCCTCAAAACCCCCACTTTGCATATCGTCAGTGTCAAAAGAAAAACATGTATTTCCATTTGATCTATTTTAATTTTTTATTATTTGAACATGACAGCTGTTCTTTATGTAAATGTGTTATGATGAGTGGACTAACAGAAATGCTTTAAAATCACTCGTCAAAAATTCTGGTTCCATTGACTTACATTAAAAGTAAAGAATGTTTTTGGTCTCCCCTGTGAAGTTTCCGTTTGGCGGGAAAAATTGTTCAGTGTTAATTTTAGCAATTTTTTAAAATAAATAATATCAACCTCTTGGGTAATAATAATAATAATAATAATAATAATAATAATAATAATAATTTTATTTATTGGAAAGAAATAAAACATATAAAAATATAGCACAGTATATAATTTATACCAAAACATGCTATCACCTTTGCAAAGGCCACATTCAATGATTTATATCTCGTCCTATATGTTAAATTCAGCAAATAAATAGTATTAAAATATGCAGAACTGTGCTGTCTGTAAAGGATAATTTCACTTAAAGGTGTCTTGTGAGCAAGGGTGCTTAAACTTTTGCATACCTGTGTATCACCTAGAATGTTAATTTTAATGTTAAATTTAGTTGCCAGCAGCAAAATCTGTATTTTCCAGTTTACAATACAATGGAAAGATACAATACTTATTTTTATTGTAGTTTTAAAAATATATGATTTTTAAAATTATTATTGTATAAAAATCTTGAAGCCCATTTTCTACTTATATGCTTAAAAATATATATATTTTAAATATAGTTTAACAGTTTAAAAATATAATTAATATAATGAAATAAAATTACATTTAAAATGTACTACATTCAGTGTTTTACTTCTTTTCTTGTTCTTCTTTTCAAGTATGCGTGCAGAGCTGCCCTTAATTTCACTTAGAAATAAAACAAAGCATGTCTTTCCGCCAATGTTGCTCAAGGTTTTGCACAGACCTGATACTATGTTCATTTCTGACTCTTTGTTCGTGTGGCTTCCAACAGATATGTATATTAGAGACCCAAAGGTTTTAACACCCATTCATAACTACAGCTTGAAAGTGTTAATAATGCTCCAAAAATACAGACGAAGTTGAGCTTCAGGAACGCCACGATCATATTCCAGGATGTGGCGCGGTGTGAATCTTCACACTAACTTTGTGATGCGTATTTGCTGTAACGTAAAGAGGGCTGCTGGTCGTATGTTTATGTTTTAATTTTACTCCCTGGCACCATGTGGCTGTCATTCAGCACATCTGTGTGAGATTCTGCGGAGTGTTAATTGAAATCTGTTTGCTGCAGAATTTTTGAAGACAATCTTTCTAGTTTACATGATGCCTTTTGATGCCATTAAGGCTAACTTCCTATTATTAAAACTTATTAATTGTCAGCAACTGTTAAAGCCACAAATATTAAAGATTAGTCTAAATTAACAACATCTAAAATGTATTAATTATAAGCCTATTATGCTGATAAGGCAGAAAGAGATAATGTGCTAACGAGCCGCTCTAAAACATTCCTAATACAACTCCCACAGTTCATAATTTCATTGCATTGCTCAGCAGTGTTGTTTGTGCACTTGATAGTCATTGTGTCTGATCTGGTTTTCTAGGGAGAGTTGATGGGTTGCGTATTGGTAAACCACCAGAATTGAGGCTCAATAGAATGTTGTGATGTAATATAATATTAAAACTGGTTTAACATTTTTAATGATCTTTAGTGGAAACAGACAGGTTTTACTGTGGGTACCGCAGGGCTTTTGTTGGGTTTTTTTCTAAAACACAACCTATAATGCCTGTTTCTTCTTAACATCAGGCTCTTGGACGATTTTGGTTAAAGCTGAAAAACAAAAAGAACACCCAAATTCGCTTGTGGCCAACAACAGAACTTTTGACTGAGTGCGGCGAATAAATCTAGGTCTCTGTTCAGCCGAGGCATTTTCATTACAGGCCTAATCACGAATGCTTTGATTAAACGCCAGGAATTCGCCAATTCAAAACAGTTTAATTGCAAATGAATTGCAACCTTAGTCCTTAAACCTATTTGTTTTGTTTGTTTCTTTGTTTCTTTCAAAAGATACCATTTCTATGGCGAGCAGGAAAATTAACATGGACGCAGGAAAACAATCTCTTTGTTGAAAAAATATCCATATGGGGAACTTTCTAAGAGCTGAACAGCACCAAACATCTCCGAAAGAGGTTAATAGCGCCCACAGCAAGCTTTCCAAGGCACTGAAGATCCAGCTAATTGTAAAATACGTGCCAGAACAACCATTATTGCAAGCGAACTACTAAACTACTAAACTAAATGAAACATAAGGCAATCTAGGCGGCCAGAAATGTTGAGTTAAGTTAAGTTGAGTTGGGTTTATATGTGGATACCTCAGACTGGAGCTTATAGTGAATGGCTAGTTAACTCAGTATTAGTATTGCTGTCTACTAGAGTTGGCTTCATATATACGCTTATTGTTATAAACTCTCAACAATAAACATGTGAAGCGTCTATTACGTTGAGTAGAACTAGATTTCCAAGAACATGAACATGAACCACAATGTTTGTAATTACTGTGTAGGTAGATTGTGACTTTGCATTGGCTGAATGGGCTGTAGGTTGGATTTTGCTTCTTGCATGCTATACACAGCTTCTCTATAAAAATAGTTGAAATCTAAACCACAATGTCCCAATCTTTACTCCCCTAATGCAGGCAAATCTTAAACCATGCGTTTCTAATATATTGCAAGCCATTTCAGAAGTCCCGACGCATTCGCAGTCTCAGTGCAGGTCTAATGTAAATGTCGTGTCATTCATTTCTCTGTTTTTTTTTTTTTTCTGGTCTCTGACTGCATTAATAGATGATCCCTGACTGTTCTGCTGTCTGAAAGAAGCCCTGCTGGAGACTGCCGGGGCAGTCAGCTTTTCCATAGTTCACTTGTCTCCTGCTGTTGAAACGTGGCTCCGTTGTTGATCATTCATTGCGGGCTCCTCTCGCAACAGCTCGCTCGCTCGCTTTTTTCCGTCAGGACTCGTTCTAGCAGAGCCTCCTTGTACACATGGCTTATGCTCCGATTGCGCTTCATCATTATTATGAGGCGAGTTCAAGTGATATGCAAAACATTACTGTTGCCCCTCATGAAACATCAGCCGACTCCCACTGTGACGGAGGAACGTCGGCTGAATAGGAATTGAGAAGAAAGCGCTCGCTCGCCTCGAAACACGCAGCGCTTTAACTTTTAATGCTTGAACAACAGCAAAAGAAATTATATACATCTAGAGCGAAATAGTTTATTAGGACATTAAGGAAATGCTTTGCTTTAAATGATGGCCGCTCCGCAGCTTTCGTCTCAGGTGAGACACCTTGATGCGTTTTTCCGTCTGGGGAGCCCATATAATACGGCAGCGCCATCTCATTTCCTGGAAGACTTCTAATGATTCTAAATTCTGTGGGTTTTTTTGGGATGAGTCTTATTATGGATTACCTTTGTAATCCTCTGAGGATTATGAGCGTGCGGTTCATTGCGATTCATCCTCGGCTCGGAAGAAGCGCTCTCCGTCGGTTGGCGCCGAGGTGCCGGTGGCGGTGGGATGGGCGATGGCCAGGAGAGGTTAAAGGTTGCACACGCTGTTAATAGAGAACCGCTCCACAGATTACGGAAGCGTGCAGTGCTGGCATAAGGGCCTCCATATTGATCGTTTTCCAGAAGCCGGAACTGGTGGGTACCTAATCATATGCAGGACATGGCCTCCTTTTGATACACCAGATGTTCATGGAGTTGTTTCCGGATGCCGTGTTTAAGGTTGGGGGAGATGAACAGAAGTAAGGTTTGTCGACTAGCGCATTTGCATTGTGTCCTAGTTGGACTTTTCCCACTGGTGTTTTGTAATTTGCATACTACTAAATATGACACCTCGCGCCCCCCCATTCTATCAACAAGCTATTTGTGATAACATGCTTGTTGGATACCTTCGCTTGATTTTATTGGAGCAGGTCATGACATCCAACATGTATGCCATTACATATAAGGGTTCAACTATAGTGTTTATTGGGATCTTCCATCTTGGCATTACTGATTCCAGTATGCAAATGAGCCCCCTAATCAATCATACTCTTTGTTTACTATGGTCTCAGAGCGTCCTCATTCAGTCATAGTGTTTCTGTTGTGTTTTAGATACACCATGCGATTCACGCAATCCAGTAGCAGTGAATGATTTGACTTATAAGATGTGACGTTTACTTAGTTATGTTTGTCCGTGTAGCTGTTTGAATAAATGTTGCTTGTAGGAGTTATTTCAGAAGAGGATACCTTATACCTTATACTCTTGCTCATATATATATATATATATATATATATATATATATATATATATAAGAGAGAAATATAGTTTACTTTGCTGCTTTGTTTCGCAAAAAACAAATACAGCCAGTACATGGTGTACATGACGAACTGGCAGTTGGGATGAAATCCCTTTGTGAATGTGAAGCACCGCTCTGACCACATAACAGGATAAACAGGGGGCAGTTCTGCCAAAGGAGACCCCTCACTGGCCTCATATTCTAGATCTCTTTCATTATAAGCTATAATAACCAACAGCCACATGAGGGTTTGCATCAGGGAGACAGGAAGAGCTTAGCTAACTGAAATATTGACTTGAGCTCCCACAAAAACAGTCAAGTCTGAAGTTTAAGGGGGCACATATACTGAAAATGAACCCCTGTCCTTTTCATTACAGTACATTTCTGCATTGTCTGCTCTACAAGAAGGCGCGAGTGTTGCCTGTTGAATGTAAAATAAGTGTTGCACATGATTGAGTGTAAAATAAGGGCCTATGTTCTTCTTCATGAGCTTGTCTTTTGCTGTGCTGTCTATTTTATCTGTATAAAAATCAGTAAAAGCATTATCTCTTCTCACTATAGGGTTTCTATGGATGTGCTTGTTGGAGCACTGTGTTGTTTGTTACTGTTCTATGGTCAGTCATATTCTTGCCTTTACTTGGGAGCATTGTTGTATTTTAAAAGCTGTTTTTTTCCACACAGGAAGCTTTTATTTGTTTTTGAATACACTAAGTAATGCTTTTACATACGTCAGTGTGTTTATTTAACCCTTTCCAAGCTTCTCCTTGTGGAAACAACCCAGTATTATTTACAGTTCTCATCTAATACCTGCTTTGACTGCTCAGTGCTTCATTAAGCTAAATCAAGATTGCTGCTGAAGGAACTAAATATATTCATACAATGTCTGGGGCGTCCAGGAGAAATCTGGAACTACACTTTGTTCTTCAAACTGGAGCTCAAGATAAGATCTACTTCTTTCACAATAAGATATTCATGTTACTTTGTATTGTATGTATGATTCTTTACATCTGTTCTAATCAGATCTGCTGTTCTTATGGGTGAAGATATACTTATTGCTAAGATAAAGGATTTTAAACAATCAGCTTAGGTGCATAGGACTTTTGCACAGTAGTCTAACTAGCTATTCAAGAGTTGCATGTTGTGTTGCATGTAGGGTGTTTTTATAAAATAGGATGTTTTAAATAGGTAATAATAATAATAATAGTATAATAGTTTTATTAGAGAATACATTGCAAGTAGAATGCAGAGCCTCTGAGCTGCTTTTAGATGCATTAGAGCAAGGAACCAAATGTCCTTTGCCATGACATCACAACTAAGTGGCAGTCGGGCAAACTATATATATATATATATATATATATATATATATATATATATATATATATATTTTTTTTTTTTTTTTTTTTTTTAAATCGTTCAGCCCCAGTCGTGAGGCATATTCTTTCACTGGGGCAAATAATAATGCCATCAGGCCTGTATGCTTTCCAACTCATAACGTGTGTGCATTATTGTGATGTATTGTTTATGTGGTAAAGCAGCTGTAGCCACAAAGCAGCCGTTAGTTGATAGGAGAAATATTTGGCACTCTTCACTTTGAAGAATAGGTGTTTGTTCGGCAGAGGCTAGTCCTGGCAGGCCTCCTTCAATTTTGCATGCGTGAGCTGGAGGGCCGAATAAAAAGGGATAGATTCCTCTAGGAACCTTCCAATGGCAGGACCTACATGCGCGCCGGCAGGACCTACCTGAGCGTTCTCCTCTATCACGCTTAGTTTGAGCCAGACAAGCAAAAGGGGAGTAAAAAAAAGCGAGAGAAAGGTAGGGGAAGAAAAAACACCCAAAGAATACCTACTTCCCATTCTGGAGACACGAATCAACACGCACAGCATGACCTACTCGGGCTGTCTTGCAGGAGTTGGTTTGCAGAAGTGTGCGTGGAAGCTATATGAAGAGAAAAGCCTTTGTCATGAATACAAATCAACGGTGACTGGAACCTGAGCCGAGGCCATTGTTAGCGGCACATAAGCCCGGCTGGAGGAAGATCAGCCTGGGGAAAATGGACTCTCGCCGCAGATGGAGCGCCTGCGTTTTCCCCCCGCGCTATTTCCGAACGCATATATCGGAATTTCAGACTTCTCAATAGCACCTCGCCGGGAAAGGCTGGTTTTAGCCTTCGGGGTTAGTCATCTCGTCTCTCCGCTTCCTCCAGTAACTACTTACCACAAGGTAGTGCAAGGTGGCATGAATGTTACATGAGATGGCAGGGCAGTGGCATTGTGCTTCCAACACAGCCTGACCACGGTCAGGCATTTCCTCACAGTTATAATTCCACTTTCCTGCTGACAACTGCCTTCTCAAATCCAGCCTGCTCTCAATTATTGTGTGATAGCGAGTCGCCCAAATAGCACAGATTTGCACCATATCTTATTAGGCGTGTGGTGGAAATTGTTTTGGTAATGTATTTCCCTTATCAAAAGTGCACAGTCGCCGTCATTTGAAAAGAGGTATGTTGGGGAGACTTGGACGTGAACTTTTAAACGACTTTCTGCTTTATTTATGCAGATGCTTCCAGATACGCTGAAGTATTTCCTTCCCTGCCTCGCCGCTTGAGTGCTTTGTTTTGCTCAAATCAGTTTGAGCTTTGTTTATGATGTACATAATACTTGTATTCTTCTTCTTTTTTTATGTTTAATTACTTGCTGTATGGCAGGCACCCGCACTAGGCGCTAAGTCTAGCCGCTGAAGATGAAAGGGGCTGGGAAACAAAGCATTGTTGTGCATTGTTCTTTCATGAGACGCGGCTGAAACATGCTCTTGATTTTGCCCCCTTTTCTCTAAATCCCTTGGAAAAATCTTGACTTTGTCTGCGGCGGCGCGCAGTGCCGTAAGCTGCGCTATTGCGGGGACGCTGGATTACGAAGGCATGAGCGCAATGGGGGCAGTGCTTAACTCTCGGGGTCTCCTTTTCTTCCCGAGATGTTCCTGGCTGGTAATATTCAGAATCAAATGACAAAAAAGACTAACAGACATGAGGGCTCTCCCGCTGAGCCCAGGGTGGGGGCCTCTCATCCTCATTCTCCTTCCCTTTCTCTCCGTCCCTCTCCCTCCCACTCTCCCTCCTTTCCCCTGAGAACCGTCCCCAGCAGAGGCTGGAGTCCCAGGACAATGGGGGAAGACCCTAGGGGGTGGAAGGGGTGGCGGCCGGGAGATTTGCATGCAGCTGTTTGCCGTTTCCACAGCCACAAAGGCCAATCAAAGCAGCGTTAATGGAGGATGACAAGCGTCGCCCGATGCCCGGTCCCCCGTCTGGGCCGACCCTCGCCCACTCTGTTTGGCCAGGAACAGTGGGTCCGACATTTCTCAACCTCCCAGAGCTCTGCTGCGCTCTGGGATTTAAAGCCATGGTTCAGCCCAAAATCAGTTTCGCCTCATGTGGTCAATCTGCTACGTTTGGCGTCCAAAGCCGCTTCTTTCTTTTCGTAACGTAGATAATTGACAACCCCCCCCATTTAACGCTGCACGTATTGCATACTTAAATCATTACACACGTATCTCAGTCTGAAGAAAGTTTTTAAGTAATCCATACGAGGCTTAATTGACTGTATAGTCTTTAAGTCTGAATTTGACCCATACTTGTGTCTGTTTGTATAGAAAATGTTTATTCAATGTAATAAACAACATATGAGAGTATATTTGAGATATGACTTAACACAGATAGAGGCAATTTCCATAACACTTATCATAGAGGCTATAAGCGTCCATTACTTAGTGGCTTCATAAGCCTCCAGTGTTAAACTAGAAGTTGTAGGCATCTAAGATGACTGTTTAAAAGCCTTCATTTAAGCTATATATATTGTCAGCAGTAAGAACACCAGATATCATTAGATATAAAAGTATCTTGAGCTCCAGTTTGAAGAACAAAGGTTAGTTCCAGATTTGGTTTTGGTTGACATTTGGTTCCTTGCTCTAATGCACCTAAAAGCAGCTCAGATGAATTCTTGCAATGTATTCTATAAAAAAACTATTATACTATTATTATTATTACCTATTTAAAACATCCTATTTTATAAAACCCCCCTACATGCAACATAGGTCCTCTTGAATAGCGAGTTACACTACTGTGCAAAAGTCTGAGGCACCTAAGCTGATTGTTTAAAATCCTTTATCTTAGCAATAAGTATATCTTCACCAGTAAGAACATTAGATATCAGTAGAACTGATGTAAATAATCATACATACAATACAAAGTCAGATGAATATCTTATTGTGAGAGAAGTAGATCATATCTTGAGCTCCAGTTTGAAGAACAAAGTGTAGTTCCAGATTTCTCCTGGACGCCCCAGACATTGTATGAATGTATTCAGTTCCTTCAGCAGCAATCTTGATTTAGCTTAATGAAGTACTGAGCAGTCAAAGCAGGTATTAGATGAGAACTGTAACTTATACTGGGTTGCTTTCACAAGGAGAAGCTTGGAAAGGGTTAAATAAACACAGTGCAGTATGGTTGAGTGATTGCGTTTGGGATAAGGAAGAAAATTGCATGCATTTGATTCCTGGCCAAACTGTTATTCTGGAGGTGAAGCATGAGGGACGCTTTAGAGGTCAAAGGCCACATGACATTTGCGCCTTAATGACCAAGGCCAGGCCGCTGAACCAGACATGCTGAGGCCGGCCGAGAGACCGGCCGGTGTCACCTCATTAGTGTGCGCTGGCTCGGAAGACGCAAAGCAGTGCATGGGCATGTTTAGCCTTAAGATCCTGAGAATGTGACGCTACAGCCCTGCCTGTGCCCGTTGTAATTTCTCCTTTCTCTCTCTCTCTCTCTCTCTCTCCCTCTCTCTCTCTCTCTCTCTGTTGTTTTTTTTCCCCTTCTTTTTTTCCCTTTCCAAATGCATTCATCTGAGCTCCAGTGCCACATCCAATTTCAAGGGTGTTGATAGAAAACAAAATTTGTATTATAGTGGGAGTTCTTACCCGTAAATTATGGTCCGTGGACCGGAAGAAAAAGAGGGAGGTGGCCCGAGCGCGCCTCATTGTGCGACTGTATTGGCTGCTGACTGCGTGCCTGGGCTCAATAGGCAGCTTAGAGAGCGGGGCCGGAGGAGTCATAAGAAAAAGCCAGCGTTTTCCCAGCCACTGACCAGAATGCCTGATAAGGCTGTGTGTCAACAAGGCCAGGAGAAGTGGGGGATCACAGCCAATTACGTCACGGCCCGAGTAGTTGCCATAGCAAATTGGATTGAGCATTCCAAGTAATATATTATTTACTGCCTAGGATACCCCCTTAACATGATTTAATCTAAAACAGAGGGAAATAAATAGAGAGAGCAGCGGTGGCTGGCTGGCTCTTTTGCAAGCACCAGTGATTCTTCTTCTTTCGCTCTTGCTTCCCGTTCCTCTTTATCTTTAATTTTGACTGCTACTGGCAATACGCTGCGCAAGTCTTGGCTGAGCTCGTAGATCCATGCAGGTGCTTGGAATTAAATAGAGCCAGAAATCAGCCCAGACTATTCCCCGTCCTCACACAAAAGGAATATGGCGGCATATGCAGATATATATATATATTTGCATATAAAGCTGTATGAGTAATGTTATACTCATTCTAACTATCTTAGCCCCATAGGGTTTTTTTTCCTTAGCTACTGTTGAATCCAAGGCTTTTGTACAACAAAGTGGTGACCTTGCCACTTCATTTATTTCGTAGCTGAAAGCGTGAGCTGGAGGCCTGGTTCCTCCCCCCACTCTGATTTACTGACGGAGCTCTAGATGCAGGGATCGATAGTCAGGAACCTAAAGAAAGATGTTTTGAAGCTCAGGCTGTTTTGTGTTCTCTATATGGGGTCCAAGAAGTGTCTTATTTTGGCAGGTTTGATTGACTTAGAAAGTTGCCGCGAGCTACTGAGGCACCAGCTTTCACCGAATCCAGCGCATAAGCTCGGTGCGGGTGACGTGAGTTAAGTTGCTTCAGAAATGGCAGCGACGTTGCGATTTAGCGAGACGTGGGCTCTCAGAGACGGCGGAGTGCTTCCCAGGTTCCTGCTCGCGGATTACGTTAACCTGTGGGTCTTGCCTTGATAAACTGACTGCCTGATTCTGAATGGCATTGTAATTAGTTGTCAGAGATAGGTTCCCAGGTTAGTCCAGATACTCCCCTGTCCCTGTTATTGATTTAACTTTTGTTTCTTGCCTCCGGGCCGCAGAGACATGCATCTTGCGCGGGGGAGGCTCGTACTCCAGCACCAGGCTTCATCAATTCCTGGGCCTTCTGTTGACAGCTGTTTGCGATCAGACCACATGCGCTTGATGGATGCGGGTAGCCTTTCCGCCGAAGGAGTTGGAGACGGTGGGGCGGGGGGGAGCTAGGCCGCGGTGACGGGTGGTCCCGCACAAAAGGCAATATGTGCGGCTTGTTTTTATCTCTTCAGAGTTTTGAAAAGCCATGAAACGCACGGGTCCCTCTCTCTGCACAGCGTTAAAGAGTGATAAACCTGTCACGCCCCGCCATGAGGAACGAGCATCCAGCTATTCATCAGTCTTTGTGGCGAAGCGAGGGAGGGGCCTGGGTTAGCTCAGGCTCTATTCTCGACAGCTCTTTATTGCAGTTATGGATAGCCGTAGTCAGCGGGGGCAGCAGCCAAAACGCTGGACCGCTTTCTTCCTTTCGGTTCGGTCACACATGCAGTAGACCAGAGGTGTAGCCAGTGTAAACTTTGAGAAAGTCACTATGAGATCCATCGCGTTGAGTGATGTCTAACTTTTACCTGGAACTCGAGGAAACAAGCAGAGAGTTTTTTCCCAAAGAGCCAAACTTTTAAACCACAACCACATTTGTGTCTGTACCTCTCAATATTGAAGGTAAAGTGAATGTAAATATACTTAATAGTCTTAATTACTATACAGCCCGGTTATAATTTACCATGTAATTATATGCAATTACGCATGAATAGCTATTTAACCGAAACAAGACGTAGACTGAAATGACAGTAACTATGCCTTTAGACTATCTAAGGGGTTTTATGTCTTTGGAAGGGATATTGCTTTCCTTACATGGATGTCAGCCTTTCTACTGCGCTACTCTATCTGGGTTATATTTTTAAGACTGAGCTTCTCTCTGACCTCTGTGGTCTTCCAGTTGAGTGTTCGGCGTAGATGATCTAAAGCCTGCAGAAAGTGGTATTTTACAGTACATTGAGCTCTGCTTTCAAAATCAATGTGCCAGTCATTCTAACAAAGTGGAATTCATACATTTCATGCTTTTTAGGTGCTCATGAGGCATTCGCTTCTACAATGGACATATCACACAAAACATATCCCCAGTGCTCACCCGACGGGTTCAGGCAGCCACATACAGTAACTAAAGTACAGCTGCCGTGTTGCACAGTTTTATATTGAGACTGTACAGGAAAATGTCTTTTCTTTCCATGACAGTAATAATTTGGCACACAGTCAAGCTTAAAGAAGGAGTCGATCACCTGGGGACTTGCTCAGTGTCCAAAATGTGCTTTAAGGCTTAGAAAGTGTGTTGTGTTCCTTGAAACAGGGTCTCGCTTCATTGGGATAACTTTCAGTAGATTATCTATAGATGTTCAATGTTGTTATTGTGTGAGACTATGTCATCTATAGATGTTTAAGTTATTGTCAAACTATAGCATCTATAGATGTTGAAGTTTTTGTTTTGGTAAATATATGTTAAATTCTCAAATCAGGATTAGGATTAGTAGCAGGGCTAGATTTAGGACCAGGGTAAGGGTCAAATTTAGGTTTGGGTAATGTTAGGATTGATGCCAGGGTTTGCTTTAAGTTGAAATAAAAGAGATAAGCATCCACAATGTTCTATCCAAATACAATTAACCCTTCATTCTGTACTTTAAGTGAATCCTGTATTTTGCCATTGTAAAGCAACACAACACTATCAGGAAAGCATTGTTTCTGACTTGTTGACCAGGCAGAAGCTGTGTTCTTGACATGTCTATCAAACCAGAGGCTGTGTTTTTGACTTATTGACCAATTAAAGACTATGTTCCTGACTTGTTGATCAATCAGAGGCTGTGTTCCTGACCTGTCGACCAATCAAAGACAGTGTTCCAGACACATCAACCAATCAGAGGCTGTGTTCCTGATTTGTCAACCAATTAGAAGCTTTGTTTTTGACTTGATGACCAATCAAAGGCTGTGTTCCAGACTCATCAACCAATCAGAGGCTATGTTCCTGACTTGTCAGCCAATCAGAAGCTGTGTTCCTGACTTGTTCATCAGTCAGAGGCTGTGTTCCTGACTTGTCGACCAATCAGAGGCTGTGTTCCTGTCTCATCAACCAATCAGAGGCTGTGTTTCTGACCTGTGGACCAATCAGAGGCTGTGTTCCAGACTCATAAACCAATCAGAGGCTTTGTTTTTGACACATTGACCAATTAAAGCCTGTGTGCTTGACTTGTTGATCAATCAGAGGTTGTGTTCCTGACCTGTCCACCATTCAAAGGTTGTGTTCCAGACTCGTCAACCATTCAAAGGTTGTGTTCCAGACTCGTCAACCAATCAAAAGCTGTGTTTTTGGCTTGTCGACCAATCAGAGCCTGTGTTTTTGACTTGTCCACCAATCAGAGGCTGTGTTTTTGACTTATCGACCAATCAGAGGCTGTGTTCCTCACTGATAGAACAATTCTATCCTCTAGCGAGCAGCATTCACGAGATATCTATTATTTTATGTGTACGTCCTTTGATGTTGCAGATTACATTGTCCAGAAAGATAAAGAAGAAAATGTTTGAGACATTTGGTTTATTAACTACATTATGGGTGTAACGAACAGTGTGTAACGAACAGTGTGTAACGAACAGTGTGTAACTAACACTGTGTAATTAACACTGTGTCACTAACAGTGTGATGTTTGATTGTGAATTTGATGTAATCAATGCTACTTGCAGTGAAGATCTTATTGTTAAACCCACAAACCCACATACCCAGTTCGAGAGGAAGGCCGTTGGTATGTGGAAAGTGCTGCTGTTTACCACTGAAACACAATAATAAAGCAGCTCAAACCGGATAAATTGACTTGGGCTGGATCTCCATGGCCACAGCAGAAGAGATCGCAGCGGTCATCTCATGATGCTGTGCTCATCAATGCTGTGAGCGACGGTCAGCTGTTGCTGCGTGTGAGTGTGTGGGTGTTTGTGTGTGCGAGCGGTGTGTCGGCTCTGCACTGTACCGAGCTGGTGTAATTAGAGGCAGGGTGCTAAGTGAGTTGGTTTACATGGCAGGGCTGGAGAATGAATGGTGCGGTGAAAAAGAGCAGTGCGTTTTTCTCCTTTCTTTTTTTTCCCGCCGAGGCAACAGGCTGAGAGGAGGCTAATTGGGGAGCACGGAGCAGAAAACACAAATGGCAGCTGCCCCCCTCGGGACCGAGGGTTGCCGCTAACAACTGTGATTATTGACAGTTCGTTCAGTCTCCTTATGCTTTCTGAAGCGGAGGCGAACTGCAGCACCTTCCCCTGTTTCCAGTTTCATATCGAACCCGCTCGCCACTGCATACGCTGCTGCAGTCCGAGCACACGAGAACCTCCTTTACTCTTTCTTTCTCTCTTTCTTTCTTTCTTTCTTTCTTTCCTTTTCTCTTTCTTTATTTGTTCCCTGTTGCGCATTTTAGCTAGCAGCCATTACTTTGCAAACTCAAACTCCTAAAAGCAACTTAGATCCTTTCTTTCGTGCTTGCTTACTTTCTTTCTTTCCTTTGTCTTTCTTTTCTGTTTTCTGTTGTGCAGTGCATCTGAAATTGGCCACCACTTAGCAAGCCTAAGCTGCAAAGTGCACAACATACGGCTCTCCAAGTCTTTTCTTTTCCTTCTTTATTTCTTTATTTCTTGCTTTCTTTTATTTGTTTTGTGTTGTGTTATTTTGGCTAGCAGCCATTACATAGCTAACTTAAACTCTTAAAAGCACCTTTCTTTTTTTCTTTCTTTCCTTCTTTCTTTCTTTCTTTCTTTCTTTCTTTTCTTTTTGCTCTTGTGCATTGCAGTTTGAAATTAGCCACCACTTAGCAAGCCTGAGCTGCAAAGTGCACAACATACAGCTCTCCAAGTCGTTCCTTTCTTTCTTTCTTTCTTTCTTTCTTTCTTTCTTTCTTTCTTTCTTTTATTTGTTTTCTCTCCAAGTCTTTTCTTTTCTTTTCATTCTTTCATTTGTTTTCTGTTGTGCATTTTTAACTAGCAGCCATTACTTAGCAAACTTAACTCTTAAAAGCACCTTAGATCCTTTCTTTCTTTCTTTCTTTCTTTCTTTCTTTCTTTCTTTCTTTCTTTCTTTCCTTTTTTCTCTCATGCATGGCAATCTGAAACTGGCCACCACTTAGCAAGCCTAAGCTGCAAAGTGCACAACATACAGCTCTCCAAGTCTTTTCTTTCTTTCTTTCTTTCTTTCTTTCTTTCTTTCTTTCTCTTTCATTTGTTTTATGTTGTACATTTTAACTAGCAGTCATTACTGATCAAACTCTTAAAAGCAACTTAGATCCTGCCAGTTTCTTTTTTATTTCTTTCTTTTTTCTTTCTTTCTTTCTCTTGTGTATTTATTTGCTACATGAATTAGCCACTGTTTTATAAGCCTGCCTACACACTATACTGCATATGATGCTGTCTTTCTTTCTCATATGCATGTTTTTGCTCTCTGAATTAGCCTTTGTTTAGCAGATCTGAACATATAGCTCTGCAAGTCCTTCTTTCTTTCTTTCTTTCTTTGTTTCTTTCTTTGTTTCTTTCTTTCTTTCTTTCTTTCTTTCGTTCTTTCGTTCTTTCTTCTCTTCTTCTCTTCCATTTACCCGAGGCAGTCACTATTTGGCATTTTATTGCTTCCCAAAAACTGTGCGAGAAAAAAAATGACCTTTTTTTAAATCATTTGTTGAAGGAGAACACAATTGAGCAAAATAGTTAATTTTCCTCTAAGCACGGCTGTTTGGCTGCACTCACGGCTGCGCAGCGCAGCGTATAGATTTTTCCTCCTGTGTGGACTCCAGACAGTCCCTCCTTCGATCGGCACGACTGTAAAATAGATTAAATTACACTTCATGCGGCTAGGATTCATGTTCTCCCTCTCTCTCCCTCTCCCTCTCTCTCTCTCTCTCTCTCTCTCTCTCTCTGTCCACCCCAGTTTTCTTTCCCCTTCACATAACTCTTCCTCTCCCTCACGCACTTTTGTACACTATGGTAGAAAATTACACGCAGTAAAAACCTGTAAGCAACAATGAAAGATGTATTACACGTACTTGGAAGCTTGCAGCGTTTTCAGCTGTCATTGCCGGTGAAGACTGGCGCTGGTTTGGAGTTGGAGAAGTCAGAGCGTGGCCTTTTTTCCCTGCCATACAAACTGGTGCACATTCTTTCTTTTCATGGTGCAAGTTCAATAGTAGTGTGATGTTCTGATTATGTTGGCTATGGCAAGTGTCCCTGTTGATCGAACTGGGCTGCGTGACATGGACAGAACTGCTATGCTATACTTTTTCCAATTGCAGTCTTTGAACTCCATAGATTCATCACCAGTTGTAGAGAATCCAGCCGAGCGAACAAAGTCTTTCAGAGAGGTTTGATATGAAATTGTTCACTGTGGTAGTGACTCGCATGCCTTTACAGTGGAGGTGATGGGAACCAGGGGTCACAGTAGCTGGGCTTCCATCCAAACGTTTCTCAAAGGTTTTGTCCATTCACTACAGTTAGGCAGAGAAACATACGGCTGTGATTGTTCGAAACGAGCAAGGTAACCCAGTTTTTGCCTTAATTGCTATTATGTTTATAGCCGTTCACCACCTTTTTATAGCCATGGGGCTGGATGAGCAGTGGTTCACCTAATGAGGGCTCCTTTCAATTTTTGTGCCACCCCAACGACATCCAAATTTAATGTTCCACCTTAAATGGTGCCAGAATGCAGCCGATGCTCCATTTAAGGTGGACCGGAAAGTTCAGATAAGAAGTCAGCTTCAGCCTCACACCACGTAGAGCTGTTTACATTGGATGCAGCTTTTCAAAACATCGAAATCAACCCTTAGAACGGCTGCGCCTTATGATTGGACCATCGGTAGGGCCTGTCGTCTTCAGTCTCTGGACACCCGCGCCAGCTGATGAGAGAATCGTCATTTTGTTATACAAACTAGGGCGTGTGTAGAGTATAAGGTTATGGGCGAAACATTGGATGTGTAAGTGTAACAAGAGTTCATCTTCATCTTTGTGTATACGCCGTATGCCAGGCAGTAACATCATGTGGAACAGAATCATGTCACTTATGGCTTGAAATGTTATTTTTTATTTTTTTTAAGTTTTTCATCATCCTTTTCTAACTTCTTAGTGGATTTTGGTTGGAAATCTTGGTGAATAGAAAACTCGTCAATGTCTACAAGCCATTTTATTAATAATAAGGTACGAGCAGTGAGCCTACATATTGTCCTTGCCCAATGAAAATGCCAACTTTACAGGAGAGGACAAAAACGGTCTTCACTTTCAGTGTAAGTCAATGTAACCAGAAATATTTCCATAGTTTTTTTGGAGCACTTCTATTGGTCCACTCATCATGAAATTCGTACACAATGTTATTGGCAGCTGTCGCATTCAAATGATGTTGAAAAATGAAAAATGTGTTTTTCTTTAGACGATGATATGTCGTCCAAGTTTTATGTGCAATGCTTATAGTAGGAAAGTGAGAGTAGATGCGGAACTGTTCATTGTTTTGGGTACTGCTTTGCCTTTTGTACACCCTACATATATCCCTCCACCAAGAATGGATTTTTCTTTAAATCTTGTGTTGTAAAACAGTGTTCCAGGCAGCAGGCGGATATTCAGAAACAGTTTCCTTTGTGTGTAATAGCTTTCTGCGAGGAAGCTTTTAGAGGTATTACACTCTTCTGAGGTCTGTTTCTTATCAACATCACCATGACCGATTCAGACTCTGAATTATTAACCACTCGCAGAAATTCTGGGAAATTGGTGAAAGACTGGCAGGCATTGTTTTAGCTCGAGTTATTTTCCATAATGTATTGTCTTCATTTGTCTAAGCCATTCGGGAACATCTGACATTGCTTAGAATGCTCAGAACATTGAAAGGCCTCATTGCGTATCGCATCTTGTTGCAATATCAGTATTGCAAAAGCCATCATTATGATGATTGACCAGAAATATATGGTGTAGCAACGTATTATCATCATAAACCTGGCAATAAATCCAGAATTGTTAGTATTTGCTCAAGATTGTACTGTTGTGGCATTATTTCCACTCCAATTAATTAGCTCAGTCTATGTCTGGGGAAGATGTTTGACGTCTCATATGTTTACAATCTCTATATTTCTTTCTGTGCTGTGATCTTAGAAGCTTATACTTCCTCTTATTATTATTATTTATATTCTTTTCTAAAGGAAATGTGTAGATGTGTGCCTCCAGTGTTAATTTGACTGATTCTCACATCTCACATTCAACGTGTGTGTCTCGTAGTGTACGTCAGCAGTGTGGCCTTTTTTGGATGCAATCTATCATTTTCATCAGAAAAGTATGCATGCGCTTTGTCTTTTGCTCAAGAAGATACTTCTGCTTGAGGAGATTGAGATTCCCCAACACACCCACCAACCCTCCCACCCCACCCCACAAGATCAACTTCTCGGTTTTCTTCGTTCGGATCCGCTAAGCATGGCCAAGATTTTCATTTTGTCCGAAATCACAGGCGTAGCCGAACACGGCCTCAGCGCATTGCATTATCTCCATGGCCGGTTTGAAAGAGATACTGTTTGTGCTCGCGAGCTAACCATGAAGGACGCTCACTAACGGCTATTTAATTGTCTGTCTGGGCGAAATCTGTGTGGACAGCAACAACTGCACATCACATGCGCCTCCGTATCGGTTTCAGACACAAATTAAGACGCATGTTGGCGATGTCGCTGAGGTGAAACGACTATGAAGTCATCGATGGGCGGAATGAAGAAAATAGGGTTCGCTGGACGACTGTCGGCGGTGTCGGGTTTCTCCTTTTCTGGCATTGTTATTGTGACCGTTCTGTTAACAGTGTTGAGAGTCAGACTTTGGATGCTCACGTTACACTTTTATGGTAACGGGTAAAGTAACATGCTCATTCTTCAATGTCAATAAATAACTTTATCAATGACGAAAGCCCTGCACACACCCCACTGAGAACATTTCACTTTCCAGATGGTGTTGCTGATGTGCCTTGGGATGGTCAGCATGCCATAACTTATGAAAGGGAATATAAGGACATAGAAGTGGATTTTTTATTAGCTTTTATTGGCATCTAAGGATGAGAACAAAACTTGTAGTTCCAGCCTTGGGTTGTTTTTGCTTTTAACGGTTTGTGTATATATATTTTACAAAAAGCTTCATTGCTCATTGGATAAAGCTTACTTTGCTTATTTGATGGGCAGCAAGAAAAGTGTCTTGTAACTGCATGACGTAAAAAAGCAAAGTTAAGGTGAACATAAGTTATTGGGCAACACGTTACATACTCAGAAAACTATGTTGAAAAGAATTTATTGGACCGAAACTATATAGATAAAGACCATATTTGGTTACCTAGGGAACACTTGGTAACATTTTCTTTTAAAGTCCTTTAAGTTCTAAGTATTAACAAAGTAATACAAATGGCAAAGGAAATTAATTTGGGTAACATGATGATACATTCCAAGATTCTTGCTAAATAGGGCTCAGAAAATATCGAATATATCGAATATCGGGATATGTTGTTTCATGATACTGTATCGATTCTCAAAAACACAGTATCAATACACAGATTCCTGGGAGACAGTGAATCATTGTGTGTTGTGTTTAAACCTCTGACCACTAGATGGCAGTGTTGTAATCCATTTTCAGCTCCATTCCAACATCAACAAGCAGCACAAGGGCGCAGTGCTATTGTAAGCATTGATAAACCTGTTCATATAGTGGTGTGTTTTAATAGTAGTGTTTGAAAAATCTCAGTAAATCACTTTGCTTCCAGTATCGCAATATATTGTGATATATTGAATCGTGAGCACTGTATTACGATACGTATTGTATCGCCAGGTTCTTGCCAATACACAGTACTATTGCTAAATTACAATAAAACTCTACAGGTTCTAGATTTAATTGGGTTAATATATAGTACAAACTCCACACAAGCCAGTTCCAAAAACGTTGTAAGCAAAAATGCAAATAAAAATAGTAAGCAGTGATTTATAAATCAGCCTTGACCTGTATTTGAACAAAAACAGCACAACAAGAAGATACTTAATGTTCCATCTTATCATCTCATTATAAAATGTATATATATATGTATATCTGTATGTATATATATGTATACATAAGCATTCAGTCATGGCTTTTGGTTTTTTCCTTTATGCACAGATACATATATATATATATGTATGTGCATAAAGGAAAAAGCCAAAAGCCATGACTGAATGCTTGTGACCTTTGACCCCCAAGACAGCCCTCATTTAACACTGACATGCCTCTGTGATGGATCACCAAATGGACTCAGGAATACTTTGAGAAACTATTGTTGGGTAAACACTGCAGCTTGGAACGCATTCACGAATGCAGCCTGTACCATAGAAAGCATTGAAAAACACTAGTTCTCTGGGCTCAAGCATCAGCTCAATAGCTAGAACTTATTATTTGACAGCACTTTTGTACCACACACATATTCCTTTAATGTCTAGAACCCATTGGGCATATCCGTGTTATTTTGTTTACACATTTTTTATCATGTAACTTGAAAAATGACCCAGTATTTTGGGTCACAGATGCCACAGAAGCTTTCAGTTAATGGTTCTTCTATGAGACAAGGTTCTAAATAAGTAAAAGTTTTGTTTTTCTAGAACAGTATGTCCACACCAAATGCAAATTAGACCCCCTTTTTAAAGAGTGAGTGATCTTTAGGTATGGTGACGTTGTTCCGCATAGGTTGTTTAGTACAGGCAGGTTCCAATATGGAACCATTTGAATGCATAACCGATTCTTTGCATGGTGAACTAGTTCTCCTCTGTGATGGAAAACACTTGTATATGAGCAAAAAGGGTTCCACTGTTATTATCAACCTACACAGAACCTACTCTGTACTGTGTAGATGCATAGAGCAGCTAACATAAAAGGCATAGAGCACATATAACAAACAGATGGATTGTATTGTTTTATTCCGATGACTATTCTACGATCCCAGCATCGCTGACCTCTCCGTCCTCGCTCTGTTTTGCAGCGTTCAGTCGAGCGGCGCTGCCGTTTGGCCTGGTGCGCAGAGAGCTGTCGTGCGAGGGTTACCCCATTGACCTCCGCTGCCCGGGGAGCGACGTCATTATGATCGAGACGGCCAACTACGGCCGCACGGATGACAAGATCTGTGACGCCGACCCTTTCCAGATGGAAAACATCAACTGCTACCTCCCAGATGCCTACAAAATCATATCTCAAAGGTAAAGGCTGCGTGCCAAGCATCACTCAGAGTGCAAATGTGGACTCCATTTCCTGACTTCAGATTTGTTCTTAGATAGAACGTTATTCTGAGCCTCTTTAAGTATGGCTGGGGCTTTTTTTTCTTTTTTCACTCGCTGGTAGGCAGTATGGTATTTGCTGCTAAGGGTAACGTAAACAAACCTGAATTCTACTATTGGGGCTCACTCGCTGATCACTACAGGGCACCTGACCACAGTCGTTTCTAGAGAATGTCTGGGGTAGGAAGTTTCCAGAACAGTCCTGAAGGCACGTATCATGGAGTTGCAAATGAGAGCTGTGTGAATTACTGGCGAAGCGAAATTACTGGCGAAGCGATGTTGTTTTGAGGTTTTAAAGGCCTTTCGAGCTTTAGAAGTCACAGATATTGCCGACCGTAATGAATGCATGGAGTAATGAATTATTTCTTACTCGTGACTCGCTGAACCAAGCACGGAAATTCTCTGGAACGTGCAGATTCTACACTTTTAAACTATATCACAGTTGGGCTGGAGATTAGATATTTTATTATGGTTTGAATTTAATGAAAGGTCATTGTTGAAAGAAAAACATGCCTTACATATTCTGTGGCCGTATATTTGCCAGATATGCAGGCTTGAACATGTGGATATTAAATGTAAATTGAATAATTAGTCAAGTGGGCCATTTTGTTTGGTCCATTCGTCATGATATTTACACACAATGTAAAGCAACAGGCAACAAGTCCTCTCATATTACATAAAAAACAGCAACAATGGAGGTATCAGGTTTTGTTCTGATAGCAGCGATGTGTAATTTATAAGAGTTGACGAAATATTTGATTAGTGAAGTTATTATAACTAATGTTATTTTATTTTATTCTTATAACTAATGTTATTTTGTATTATTCTCATAACTAATTACATTTTGCATATTATCATTGCATTTAATATTATTATTTTGTTTTTATAGCTAATGTTATTTGATTTCTTAATATTTTTTTATTTTTAATATTATTTTTATAGCTAATATTATTTGATTTCTTAATATTTTTTTATTTTTTAATTTTATTTTGATACCTAATGTTATTTGATTTCTTAATATTTTTTATTTGTTTTTCTTATTGCAAATGTTATTTGATTTGATTTCATTTCATTAATTTAATTTAATTTTGATAGCTAATGTTATTTGATTTGATTTTTATTTTATGATTAATTTTATTTTATTTTATTTTATTTTATTTTATTTTATTTTATTTTATTTTAGTCACAGTTCATATGACATGGTCCCAGAAATGTATTTCTTTTTTTAACAGGAATACAGGTACATGTTGTGAGCATGAATCAGATAATAAGCACTCAGAGTGCAAATCGAAAAATACAATTTGGAATACATGACGTAATTATATTTTAATATTGAAGCACAACATTAATAACTAAATTTTAACTAAATATTTGATTAGTGATGTTACGAGTAATGTTACAATAATGTAAGTACATTTTTATATCTTGTTGACACCATGAAGCAGACAATATGGGCTCAGAAAGCAAATCGAATGTAAATATGATTTGCATTGCATAACACTATAATTACATATGTAATTACTTCATTATGTTTTAATATTACAGTAAAGCAGCATTATTAACTCTTGGTTTCGTAAGGCTTGACTAAACATTTGATTAGTGATGCTACAAATGATCTATAATTGAAAGGTAGTTTTATTTATATAACAATTTGTACAACATAGTCACAAACCAGCTTGCCAGAAATGCCTGTCAAGGTTTATGTTGCTCGTTGACACCAAAACAAACAGGAAACCTGCTAAATTGTTTACATAAACCAGACAATAAGCGCTCAGATTGCAAGTAGAATGTAAATATGATTTGCATTGCACAACATTGTAATGACACCTGTAATTGCATGATCATGTTTTAAGTAAAGCAAAATGAATAACTCTGGGTTTCGTAAGGCTTGGCTAAATGATTGATTAGTGATGCTACAAATAATCATGTTATTGAACTTTAGTTTAATTTACATTTACATTGTGCCAAATCAGCTTGATAGAAATGCAGGTGTAGGTTTATGTGACTTGTTGGCAGGACAACTGCAGAATTGTTGACACGAACCAGATAATAGCTACTCGGGAGACATATCAAACATAAATTGTGACGGAATTACATTTTAATATATTACTGAAATAACATTAATAACTCTGGCTATCTAAAGGTTAACTAAATATTTGATTAGTGATGTTACAACTAATGTTATAATAATTTTTAAAGTTGAAGTTTGTCATTTGTTGACACTAAAATTAATTGGAAACTTGCAGAATTGTGAGCATGAACCAGATAGCAATAACTCGAATGTAAATCGAATGTAAATATGATTTGCATTACATAACATTGTACTTACATATTTAATTACTTTATTATATTTGAATACTACAGTAAAGCAATTAACTTAAGAGTTAAAAACTCTTGGTTTTGTAAGGCTTGACTAAACATTTGATTAGTGATGCTACAAATAATTTATAATTGAAATTTAGTTACATTTATTTAGCAATTTGTACAACTGTCCCAAATCAGCAATGCATGTCTAGGTTCATGTTACTTACTGACACCAAAACAAACAGAAAGCTGCAGAATTGTTAATAAAAGCTACTTAGAAGGCAAATTGGGTGTAAATACGATCTAGACTACATGACATGTATTTACATGGTTACATTTTAATAGTGTAGTGAAACAACAATAATAACTCTGGCTATTTTATGGATAACTAAATATTTGATTAGTGATGTTATAACTAACGTTATAATAATTCAAGTTAATTTTTTTTATTTATATCAAATTCTAGTTCATCACTTGTTAACACCAAAACAAAAAGGAAAACTGCAGAATTGTAATGTAATTACATCTAATTACATGGTTACATTTAAATATTGTAGCAAAATAATAATAACTCTAGCTACATCAAAGTTAACTAAATATTTGATTAGCAATGTCACAACTAACGTTATAATTATTCAAGTTAAATTTTGTTTATATCAGGTTCTAGTTTGTCATTAGTTAACACCAAAACAAACCGGAAAACTGCAGAATTGTTGGCACACGTAATAACATGGTTACATTTTATTACTATAGCAAAACAACATTAATAACTCTGGCTATCTTACAGATAACTAAATATTTGATTAGTGATGTTACAACTAGCGTTATAATAATTTAAGTTACATTTTATTTATATCAGGTTCTAGTTTGTCACTTGTTGACACCAAAACAAAAAGGAGAACTGCAGAATTGTTATGTAATTGCATGTAATTACATGGTTACATTTAGCAAAATAATAATAACTCTGGTTACATCAAAATTAACTAAATATTTGATTAGCCAACTATGTCACAACTAATGTTATAATAATAACACTTTAGCGTAGGGTACTGTTTATAAGGCTACATTATACCTGCATTAGCTTGTCATGGCAGCTGAGATATAACCCTTGATAAATGTTTATAAATGCCTATTCCTGTAAGTTTCATTTACTATAAAGGTAACGTTTACCGTTTTTGATTATATTATTATAAACACTATCCTACAGTAACGTGTTAACCAATGCTATTTTATAGCAGCTTGTATAACAACTGTCTCAAATCAGCTTGACAGCATTGCAGGTCCAAGTTCATGTCGTTTGCTGACATCAAAACAAACTGGAAAACTGTGGAACTGCAGGCACAAACCGGATAATACCAACTCAGAGGGTCAATCAAATGTGAATGTAATTTAACGTTGCGTGACCATGTAATATGTACATGTGTAATTGCACAATTAAATGTGAATAGTGAAGCAATAACTCCACTAAGGTTTAACCTCTGCTGTGCTTTTCTCCTCAAATATTGCTGGAACCCACCTCCTCAGTGTTAACTCTATGTAGGACTCGTGCAGCCTGTTTCCTGAGCTATTTCCTTGCAGATTGAAAAGCTGCTTTTCTTTGTTCGGAGCTGCGTTCTCGGCGGCAGTGGCATAGGCTGCAGCCCTGAGTAATGCTCTCCTCTCAAACCATTTATATTTGTGACACTTGTGCTTGCTCCTACTCTCTCAGGACATTCTTGTGTTGCTGCCAGACTACACACACACACACACACACACACACACACTCATGCACACATTCATAGCGCTGGGAACTCTGTGCTGCTGCTAGCTGTGATGGTGTATATTTAAAGCACCCCAGATATTAACATTTCATAAGGCACGGCCGACGCTGCTCGTCTGGTGAAAAAGCAGTGCTAACCTGCAGTGTAGCTGCTGCCTTCCAGTTAAAGCCCAATGCCATGAATTGTAAGAGGCAGACAGAGTCCCTATTTTAGGCCCTAGTTCAAGCAAGGCCTGGAAATGTGACATTTTAGCCGTTCTTTTTTAGGGGGCTTTGAGGAATAGATGCTTCCCTAATACCTGGTTTTACAGCCACAGGAGAAGATATGAGAGCTTCGGATAGACGGTCTACAAATACAGCTACATTTGGGCTGCAGTCCACTTGTTGATTTTGAGGAAAACCATTATCTGGCCTGCTTTTCAAGCTTTTCTTTTCTTTTTGTTTAACAGAAACGACACATGCTTTCTGTATTGTGTGGTAAGGATTAGCAGTTCCACCCTAGTCGGTACGTGTCTGTGAAACATTACCGCGCAGTGAAGTCAGAGGGACGCTTTACAGCTTCGTTCTTACATCAGTCACTGGCATTGATATTCACTGCCTGTCCTTCTTAGAGGAGACAAATGAAAGCCCGTCAGTGGGTGTCCTCTTATTGGTTTTTCAACAACTGTGTACCGCACATGTTCCCATGGGTGGACTTAGGCTATAATTGACACTTTATGCCGGCTCCACCCACTGTGGGTTTCGGAGGTTTCCGCTGCTCACAATTAAACAGGCCTTTATTTTTTCCCATAAAGACTGTGGAGCTTTAACTGACTTGGGAAAGACTCGGCGACCGGGTCTGAGGCAGCGGCAGTTTATCCCTTACAAACCGTAATAACAAATGCAAACAGTATATCAGAAACAATATAAAAATATAAAAGATAATAAGATAAATATAGGAAATAATGTAAAATGTATGTGGGTCACAGTAATTGCAGTATAGCCCAATTGTATTAAAGTGTAATTGACATTGTACTGATATAAGGTGACTTGAGAGACATTTGTTGCATTTATAACACACTTATTGTTTAATGTTAGCCGCATTTTGAAGAAATGGGACTTGTACGATACTTGTAAGTATTTTCACTACAAATTACTTAAAATACTTCCAATTGTAATACAAATTAAATGCCAATACCTGCACCTGCAAGTGACTAAAGAACACTTACATGCACTGTATTTAAACCAGGGCTGTAATAATATTAAAAAACACTATATATATATATATATATATATATATATATATATATATATATATATATATATATATATATATATATATATATATATATATATTGGTTCCAGAAATCTTCCATTTAAGTATCAAATGGTTTTCCTCAATATCACTCTGTAATTACTGTATGTATGATGTCAGTTGTTTTTGGCTCCAGTCACAGATCAGCTCTATTCAGTACCACAGTTTTATTATTTTTTTTAATTATGGTGGCTGTAATTGGTCCAGCTCAGTTGCAAAAGAGGTTTCTAAAAGTTTCCAAAGGCCCAAGCTGTTTAAAGTATAAGCATAAACATTAACGGATGGTGGCCACAAGTGTTGATGGCATACCACAGCAGTACTAGCACTACGAGCATACTACATAAACTCATTTACATTTATAGCATTTGGTAGTGACTTACAGTTTACATGTACACAGGTAGGTGAAGGTAGTGTTACAGTTTGTCTGTACACAGGTAGGTAAAGGTAGTGTTACAGTTTACCTGTACACTGGTAGGTGAAGGTAGTGTTACAGTTTGTCTGTACACAGGTAGGTAAAGGTAGTGTTACAGTTTACATGTACACAGGTAGGTGAAGGTAGTGTTACAGTTTACCTGTACACAGGTAGCAGAAGGTAGTGTTACAGTTTACCTGTACACAGGTAGGTGAAGGTAGTGTTACAGTTTACCTGTACACAGGTAGGTGAAGGTAGTGTTACAGTTTGTCTGTACACAGGTAGGTAAAGGTAGTGTTACAGTTTACATGTACACAGGTAGGTGAAGGTAGTGTTACAGTTTACCTGTACACAGGTAGGTGAAGGTAGTGTTACAGTTTACCTGTACACAGGTAGGTGAAGGTAGTGTTACAGTTTACATGTACACAGGTAGGTGAAGGTAGTGTTACAGTTTACCTGTACACAGGTAGGTGAAGGCAGTGTTACAGTTTACCTGTACACAGGTAGGTGAAGGTAGTGTTACAGTTTACCTGTACACAGGTAGGTGAAGGTAGTGTTACAGTTTATCTATACACAGGTAGGTGAAGGTAGTGTTACAGTTTATCTGTACACAGGTAGGTGAAGGTAGTGTTACAGTTTATCTGTACACAGGTAGGTGAAGGTAGTGTTACAGTTTATCTGTACACAGGTAGGTGAAGGTAGTGTTACAGTTTATCTGTACACAGGTAGGTGAAGGTAGTGTTACAGTTTATCTGTACACAGGTAGGTGAAGGTAGTGTTACAGTTTATCTGTACACAGGTAGGTGAAGGTAGTGTTACAGTTTAGCTGTACACAGGTAGGTGAAGGTAGTGTTACAGTTTATCTGTACACAGGACGGTAAAGGTAGTGTTACAGTTTACCTGTACACAGGTAGGTGAAGGTAGTGTTACAGTTTACCTGTACACAGGTAGGTGAAGGTAATGTTTGGAGTCTTACCCATGGATTGTTATTGGTATAGTGTAGAGTAGTTGCCAAGTGTGGGGAACCCAGCCTATAGCATGAAGGGCAGCCATGTAACCCACTATGTACCCTTCTGCCATATATTTAAACACATTTCTTTGTGTATCGAGTTCCATAAATTCAAACAGTCAATTAGAATTTCTTTCATTTCTGTTATTTGTCATAGTGTAGAAAAGCAAAATTACTAACTCTCGACTAGTAAAAGTTAAACTCAGTCAAAGTTGGGTCTGAATTGAGACCCAAAAAAGTTCTGAAGTTCAGATCAGCCGAAATACAGCCGCACTTGAGAGCGAGCGCCTTTGCGCCCAGTAATTATTTGCTAATGCACTTGCATATCTCAAGTACACGTGAGCCTCACCCTGTTACCAATTTAGCTATTTAGAATAAGCCAGCTGTCCCATCCTATATGACTCCGCTACTTGACTCAGAGCTTCTGTGCGGCTGACATTGGCGGCGCCAAGGTCAGCACTCCGACTGCACGATGGCCATTCAGCATCTCTCCAAAGAGTCCTCCAACGCAGACAGTTAGCCAACGCATGCTAACGGAAAAATTAGCTCCTCTTCAGCCCATGCGACGTCTCATCTGGCATAAGTGCCTGCCTGGCGCCCACTTTCGGCATGTCGTTGGTGACATAAGGGGAAACAAAATCATAGACGGAAACATGTTAATGTAGACGTCTTTTTTTTGTGGGCGTTGCTTCGTGCTTTCAGAAGAGTGAGTCCTCTGGGCTTAGGCAGCCTTTTTCCTCTGTTTTATCTTTCCCCTCAGAATAACTTGAAGTTCTGGCCCTGGGCGAAGGATAATGAAATTTCTCTTAATTAATATTTTCAGTATGGAGCTCTTGGGTAGCCCAAAGCCACAACTGTCTCGCAAGCAGCATCCTGTATGTGAGAGAGAGCATGGAACAGATCAGCATGCTCCTTTAGATGATATGCCAGATGATGCAAGGAAGAGGCAATTTTTTTTATTTTTAAAGGGCAAGAGAAGATGACACATTGTAATTAAGGGTTATGTTAAGATCCAAACACTTCTTGCCAGACACAAAACAAGTAAAGATGTTTTGGGGAAAGGTCATTGAAGTGGGTGCGCAGGAGAAGACAGACTTGGAATGTAAAGGCCGTCTTGCATGTGGGCTTGAGAGAAAAGCGGCTGGTTTCTCTGCTTGTGTAATTAAGACACCACAGTAGGACTCTTAACTATAAGGCCCTGTCGCCGCACGGCCTCTCTCAGCAGTCACTTTACAGGGAGGTTGAAAACGGGCTAGTTAAGAGTTTTTGTTGACACGTTTATGGAGCTGTTTAACAAGCTTCATTTCCACTTCCTATTAACTCTTCTGTGGAGCAGCGTCACACCGGTCTGACTGGAATACCGCTTGAACTTTAGACGTCACAGTTAACGTTGGTGGCAGCAAAAACGTGTTGGAGATACTTGCAGGTTATTTCTTAGTCATAGCTCAGCGACACGAGCAGAGAAAGTTATTACTAATAATTAGTTAGTTTAGGCAAGTTTATTTTTATTTGTTTATTTGTATAGCACCTTTCATGCCCAGTGGCAACAAGTGTTTTATATAAATAAAGACATAAAGACAAATAAAGCATTAAAACGTTGAAATAAATCAGTTAGAAAGCAACAAAAAAAAGAAAAAGAAAAAAGAAAGAACAAGGTTTAAAAGTTTACTTAATAAATGCTGGTGAATGTTGGTGGAGAAAGTTTTTACTTTGATTTATATTTACTGAAAAGCTTAAAAGTGCAAAGTAGAAATTGCTGACACGGAATGTATATGTAAAGATTGTATGTAATTCATTAGGTGACTACCCAGATATTGTCTTTGCCCCCGCAGTCGCAGTGCAAGCAGTGGCTATTATCTCTGAACCAATCACAAAGAGGCATTTTGCTGTGCAGTGTGCAGATATGTCCTTTCTTATTTCTGATTGGCTTATTTTGTAATTATATTAGTATTTCTATTTCTACTATATATATATAAAATATATAAAATATATATATAAAAAAAAAAAATATATATATATATATATATATATATATATATATATATATATATATATATATATATATATATATATATATATATCAAAGTTGTTCTATCAGTGTAATGCTAAATTTAACTAAAAGTTAAGGGGTTTTTAGAAATTAATAACAATTAGATCATCTTTTTTTAATTTACATAAGCAAAGTGTACTCTTCAATCACTAGGTTCTAAGTTTAAGTTTGAAGGCACATGCAACATTTTTTTTCTTTACCTTGTATATTAATTTAAGCCAGTATCATTAGCTATTATTATCATTCATGCACAAATCAAGCCCTGAATATATTTCTGCCTTTAAAAATATGACTATGTACATGCCCACGCATTATGTTTTACTGCCCCACCAAGCAAAGCACCGGGGCTGGGACTACCCATACATTTTATTATATATTTATACTACTCTATTGTAGAAATTGAGTTTTATGAGCTAAATGAAAAAGAAAATAATTACTCCAGGCCTCCAAAGTTTGACTAAAAATTCAGTTTTTAAATAACCGCTCAGTCACATTCAGTACAGTTGTATTTGCACATGACTGTGTACAACGAATAAAGAGGCAAATCTTGGAGAGGAACCAAGACTCAATAGGCAAACCTCCCTATCAGCTTGAGAAAAAAACTCCAAGCCTCCAAAGGCCAAGCTCTCCAAGAGCATGAAGAAGAGAGAATTGGAAGGAACCGAGGCTTAAAGGGAAATTTCCTAAGAAACACTGATACCAAAGGAAAACTTAAAAAAGATAAACTCTCCAAAAACATGAAGCACTGACAAGTCTGGACTAAAATGAGGGACCTCTCTCCAAACATGGGAGAGAAACACTGAGCGAAACCAAGACTTCAAAAAAGAAACTCTCTAAGAGCATCAAGAAGAAACCGAACCACGAGTCAAAATGAAAAAACCTCCACAAGCATGCAAGCATACAACCACTGAGAGGAACCGAGAGTCATAAAGTGGAACCTTCCTAAGAGACATTTTTTTGTGGGACGACTTTAAGTTCATTGAGTAACACCAGCAAGTGGAGCTTTAGAGTTTACTGTAGTAACTTCCAGCTGGTGCTGGAGCTGCTGGAGCTAAAAGCAGATTTCCAGGTTCGGTAAAAAACTCTTGGTACCTGAAGAGTAATCCAACTGCTGGAACGAATCAGATAAGCTGAGTTATTTTCAGTGAGCATTGTTGTGCTGCACGGTGGCCCGTATGACCAGTAAGTGCTTTAAAAATAAAAAGAAGCCAATAAGTGCGTCCCAAATCACCTACTTGCTTGCTACTCAGTGGGTGAAATCAGTAGGCGAGCGCAGCTAGTATGTCTGAATACTCATCAAGTATTCATTGAGTAGGATGTGAATGTTCCCTAGATGACCTCCTGATCAGACTGTGCTATCCCATAATTCAACTGGAACTGGAGGGGAAAAACGGTGGAACATGGTACGTTGGCTGGACGTTGATAAGATTGTGGAAGTAGTACGTCTGTGATTGCGTGTATACTAAAAACTTGTGTACTGAAACTCTTGAGCAGTACATACTGGGTTCAGTTTACTACCTACTGACTTAATAGGTGATTTTGGACGCACCCAGAGAAGACCAACCAAGCTTTTGTTTGAAAGAGGCTGTAAGAGTATGAAGAAAGTCCACGTAGAGCAGTGGTATTTAAATAGAGTTCAGTAAGGTCCAGTGAGAGGAGATTTCCTCAGGCCAAGGTCCGGATCATCATTTCTAACTTTGTTCTGATTCAGTGGTGTATCCTGTTTACTGAAGTAGTCTAGTATCAGCATCTTCTACCATCAGCTACTGAAACACCAACACATACTGTTTAGTATACTTCAGTATATTTACTGTTTAAATACTGAACTAAATAATTTCATTATTTATAAACTTCTAATAAATGCTTTTTACTCACTTGAAATAAAAACAAGGGCTACATAAAAAAAAACAGAATGCTTTGAAAAAATGTGTTTATTTATAAAAACAGTAAATAAAGTAGCATCTTCTTGTTAACTCAGTTTCACAGCTTGACCTGTTGGTTTGGAGCCACCTGTGAGAAGAATAAACATAAGTCTCTCCATTTCTGGTTAAAACAAATCTGCACCGATCTGATTGGCTGAGGAGCGCCTTTGGTGATCCCACAACGCACGCGATTGGTCTGTGAGTTTATTGTGCCGCAAAGCCTGTATACCGTAAACACAAGTAAAGCTTCGCCTCTTAAAATAATTTAAGTTCTGAAAATTAAAAAAAGAACAATTAATTGAATTGCTTTTAATAGTTTAGCGGTTTGGGTCCGCATTGGACAACGTCTGGGTCCAGACCGTAGTCTGCCTATTAGTGACCACTGATGTAGAGACTGAGTGGGAAATCTCCCTAAGAGCATGGAAAAGAAACATCGAGATAAATCAAGACCTACAAGGAGAAAATTCTCTAAGAGCGTAAAGAGGAACCTCCGAGAGGAGCCAAGACTCAACGTGAAAAACTGAGAAGACCCAGTACTCCAAAAACGGATCCTCCCTAAGAGCATGGGAAAGCAACACTGAACCGAGAAACAAAAGGAAAAGCTCCTCAAGCATGTCTTTCCCACCCTTCGCCTAACAGCAGATAATGAAGTTAGGACGCAATTTCGATTTACAGAAGGCATTGCAGTCATACAGCAGATCCACAAGAGCTACTGATTAATGTTAAGTCTTTCAAATGGGATGTTGGATATGAGTGCTCTGTTGCTAAGGATTTCAGTATGAGCGTTGGGCAGGCTTACAATTTCCATTCCATAATAGTGACATTCAGTCATCATCTAACAGCATCTGACAATCCAACTAGGCTCCAATGCAAAATGTGTTTCTCGTAAAAGGTTCTGTACTTTTGGATGCGAGCTCTCTTTTCTGACATTTATGGCTCGCTTCCATTCGTCAAAGATACCCGCGTCTGTTCTGAGTGACTGCGAGAGCCGCGTGGAGCTAGAACGCAGAGCTTCTTCTCGCGTGCCCTTACAAAGCCTTTAAAATTCCCCAAATACGCGCTCTGGAATGCGTGCCGTGCCGAAGCTCTGCTGTACGTGCTGCAGGACGGTGTGCTGGAAAAGTAATTGCTTACTGGGGCTGTTTCACCGTATTGTATTCGTCTGTATTTATTTGTAGGGGCCCCGCAATACGGTGAGAACGCATTTTCTCTTATCGGCCCGCCACAACACGCACCAGCGAAACAGTTCCGACTGCGAGATAATCTCAGCCCCACGTGGTCTTCTCTCCAAATTGTCCGGCCTTAAATATTAATAAACGGCCAGAGGACGAGCGTGAGCGCGTGTTTTTATAAATATTTAGGACTCGCTCTGTTACTGAATAGAGATGCATTCGCCCAATCGCTGGAGAGCGCCCTGTGGGGGGGGGCAAACAGCATAACGCCCTCTGTCTGATGAATACTGTAGCGATTCAGCGGAGACAGAAAGACAGGAGGCGTCCTTTAGAGTTGTCCTCGTCCGGACTGGGTGTTTTTGACACCGCTTTCAGTCTCCTGAAATATTTACAGCCCCTGATTGTCGAGGGGCCCCCGTTCCCCCCCCCCCCCCCACACTTTATTTCTTTTATAGCAGGACGTCCGCCATGTTTGCTTCCACTGTGTTTCCGATCCCTGTGCATATAGAAGGCTTGATTGAAGTTTGGCTAATTTCATCATTTATTTACTCAAATTGAGCCCAACGTCCGCTCACACAGGTACGCACGTCCGTCACGCACACCCCCACCAACCACCACCCCCCCACCCTCCACCGTTTCAATTCACCAAGAAGATGTCTAACTTCACAGCCAAGGTCAGCGCGAACCGTAAAAGGAGCAGAATCTCCCGGCAGTCGCGCACAAGTGCACAAATGATTCTCGTTCCCAAATACTTAAGGTGATTTATTCCGCCGAGAGCACAACAGACGAATGCATGATGAGAGTCGCGCGCCTTGAGAGGCGCAGCTGAGTTTTTTATTTATTTTTTTATTTTTTTTAAGTTCGCATTCCGCCAGTCGCTCGGCCTCGTTGTCAATCAGCGTCTCTTCACTTAAGCTATTAAAGATTCCCCAAAGGTGTGGCAATCTCACTCGCTGCAACTTAAAACAAAAAAAGGGAATAAAAAAAAAAAAGACAGACAGAGAGAGATCCATTTTGATCTGACAGCTCTTTGTGAAGATGCAGCAGAGGTGGCAAAAATGTACAGGGCTAATTTTTTTATTATATTTTTTTTTACCACACTTGGAAAGTGGAGGAGCCTGCCCCCTGTGCCGCGGTTCAAAATCCCCGTCTTTGGTTTAACTGGCTCTTTCAAAAAAAAAAAAAACAAAACCAAAAACCGGCAGCCTGTCACCGGTTCGGCGGAGCAACTGTTAAAAGGCAGCAAGTTTCTATAGACGTGAGGTGTCAGATATTTTACAGTGTCATCCTTAAACACGGCTTAAAGCGCTGCTTAGACTTTAAAACAGCTTTCTTCGCTTGTTCTCCTCTTCCTCCTTTTTCCTCAAGTTTAACGTCCTTGACTTCATTTAACTGAGTGCTGAGTTCATAGCTTGGCGCTGGCTGCTCTGAAGCTCGGAGAGCTGTACTGTACTCTCAGAAAGAAAAGGGGCTCAAGCGCTCTCGAGCCAAGGCGCTAGTCTAGTGAATGTAGGTTGGTCTACGTTGTCCGCTCAAATGGGTGCTTGAGTACGTCTAAGGGTGCTGTGATGTGTATGTTTCTCTGAGGAACAAATGGTTCTATAGTAGGCACACCTTCTTGTAGCTACACTTACTGTTCCACGTACCATATAGGAGCACCTTGTAGTTCTACAGCTACGGACAGTAGTCCATCTGATTCTCTGTTTACTTTGTATATCCTGTTCTTCAGTGGCCAGGAGCTCTGCAGGACCACCACATAGCAGGTACTATTAGGGAGGTGGATCATTCTCAGCACTGCAGTGTTGTGTTGGTGTGAGTGGATCAGACACAGCAGTGCTGCTGGAGTGTTTAAACATCTCAGTGTCACTGCTGGACTGAGAATAGTCCATCAACCAAAACTATCCAGACAACATAGTCCTGTGGGCAGCATCCTATGGGCAACGTCTTGTGGCCAATGTCATGTGGGCAGTGTCCTGTGGGCAGCATCCTGTGGGCAACGTCTTGGGGCAATGTCATGTGGGCAGCATCCTATAGGCAACGTCTTGTGGGCAATGTCATGTGGGCAGCATCCTATGGGCAACGTCTTGTGGGCAATGTCATGTGGGCAGTGTCCTGTGGGCAGCATCATGTGGGCAGTGTCCTGTGACCAATGATGAAGAACTAGAGGAACACAAACTGTGCAGCAGCAGATGAGCTACTGTCTCTGACTTTACATCTACAAGGTGGACCAGCAAGTAGTAGGAGTGTCTAATAGAGTGGACAGTGAGTGGACAATGTTTAAGTCTGCATCACAGCACCACTTGAGAACAGGGCGAATGGGAATTAACAAAGTTTACAGAGAAACAGATGGACTACAGTCTGTAATTACTGAACTACAAAGTGGTCCTATATGGTAAGAGGTATGGTAGATACATTTCTTTTCTTTTTTTCTGTTTGTTTTGGGTATAAAAAGATATTAAACCATGGACAAAAAAAAACAAGTAACTTCTCAGCAAATCGTTTTAAAGCATCTCCTCTTATAAGCTATCGATCGAAGGTTTGGAATCTGCACTTTCAACAGAATTTCTACTCGTTTGAATGAGTCAGATCTATGTAATATAAAATTCAACATGCTTTTATTACTGCCGGCAATCTCTGTGACCTCAAAGGGTTCGGTCTGAAGCTCTCGTTTCCTCATATTGAAACAGATTCAAGAGTGTGTTTGTATGCTGATGAGAGCCTCCAAGCTCGGCACTAACTCTCTGGCTCCTGGTCCTGCTCTGTTTTGCAGATGTAACAACCGGACGCAATGCGTCGTTATCACTGGCTCCGATGTCTTTCCAGATCCTTGTCCTGGGACGTACAAGTACCTGGAGGTCCAATATGAGTGTGTTCCATATAGTAAGTAGTTCTTCAAGTCGTCTTCCGAAGCCACAAGCTAAAGTCATTTACTCTTTTTCCAATCTCGTGCACGAGAAGCAGTAAAGCCGGCTTTATAAAGTACAGCGTATGAACTGATTGGAAGTCATTAAGCTGAACTTTTACTGTTGATTTGATGAGTTTCACCTTAACACTGAATAACCACTTTTCCATCCCTTCTGCGAAGCTGACGCACCTTTCCGTACAACACGGCTGAGGCATTCGCGCTGGTCTTTTTTTGTCTGCGGTTGTTTTTTTGACAATCTGGCAGCTTCAGCCGCGGATGCCTCTGCTATCGATTTTTCCTCCTGCCTGTGCATATGCAGTAGATCCTTCTCAGCAGCAGCAGCAGAAGTGGAGAAATGTGTGCGCGTTAAAAAAGAAAGCCCCACCCTCTTCACATCTGGACGATAGCTTAAGAGAATGGGCTTCGCTTCAGCTTCAGGCAAGAGAAAAATGTTCGGTGGTGATTTACCCCAAGAACAGCAGCGCGCTTCCCGCTGAATCTGATGCATTATGGAAGCCTTGTCGGAGGCTGTTTTAGGGATGTTTTAGGCTAGACCGATGGCAGAGGAAAATACGCGCTCATTAATAACACGTGTCAAAATATGCCACGTGTGATGAATGATGTTAACGTCGCGTTACATGAGTAGTGCTGTTAACAAAAACTGTATTTAACTAAGCTACCAGTTGCTCCGCACTCAAAATAGTAAATCCTGTTACACGACAGACTAACAGAGGTCAATTGCATTAAAGCTACTTACAAGTGAATCACTTTCAAGAGGAACATTCATTACTGAGTAACTTAGATTTGCCCGTATGCACTCAGATCCAAAAAAAGTTTACTCTTTAAACCATAGAAGACTGTTTTGGTGGGTGGAGAGCATCAAACTAATTGTTTTCCATTTAATACATGCTTTTCATTTGTCTGGGTGTGTTATGCATCTTGCACTACTGTGCTTTAGGAACCCAAAGCTGAATAAACTGTATTTTCTAACCAGTCAAATAAACAATGACAAGAAAAACAGCTTTCTTTTTAGTTGAACTAGTTTTAACCAGCACCATAGTGGGTTGTTAGTAGTAGATCCCTAAAAAGGGCAAATGTCCAGAAAAAGTCCAGAGCCAAGGTTTTAAAACCACCGGTCAAATGAGATGTTTGATTGATTTAAGTGAAAATAAGTAAACACATCCTCTACACCCTTAAATATCTTTGCTGTCCAAAGGAAAAACATGTATTTCCATTTTTTTGTCCATTTTTATTCCACTCAATTTGAATAGAGCAGCTGCCGTGTGTATGGATGATTAATGGACCAACAGAAATGCCCCAACATAACTTGGAAATAATTCTAGTTCCATTGAATTACATTCAAAGTTTTTTAATTAAAAGTTTTGTCCTCTCCTGTAAAGTAGCAATTGAAAAGATACTTGTTTTTCATTGGACAGTGGCGATTTTCAAGCACAATTACTACTTTTTGGCTCTGATATATTCATATTCAGCATAAATCAACAACATATATGTGATCACATAGTGAATCATCTGAATTCTTGAACTGTGTAAATATATATGTGTTTAGAATTAGCTGAATTTAGTTGTTTAGTTATTTGACGTGGCCAAAAAAGTGTAAATGTTAATAGGACAAGTCACTGAACATTTATATACTTAGTGGTTTAGCTAAGGTTGGTGTTTAGATTAAGAAGTTAGGATTAGGTTTGGGGTTGGGGTTAAGGTTAGAGTTAGAATTAGGTCCAGCGTTAGGGTTAGGCTTTGGGATGAGATTAAAGTTAGAGTTACAATTAGGGCCAGGTTTAGGGTTAGGCTTTGGGTTGAGGTTGAAGTTAGTGTTAGAACAAGAGCCAGGGTAAGGGTTAGGGTTTGGGTTGAGGTTAAAGTTAGTGTTACAATTAGGGCCAGGTTTATGGTTAGATTTTGGGTTGAGGTTGAAGTTTGAGTTAGAATTAGGGACGGGCTAAGAGTTAGGATTTGAGTTGAGGTTGAAGTTAGAGTTAGAATTAGGGCCAGGGTAGGAGTTGGGTTTTGCGTTAAGGTTAAAGTTAGAGATACAATTACGGCCAGGTTTAGGGTTAGGATTTGGGTTGAGGTTGAAGTTAGAGTTAGAACAAGGGCCAGGGTTAGAGTTTGAGTTGAGGTTAAAGTTAGAGTTACAATTAGGGCCATGTTTAGGGTTAGGCTTTGGTTTGAGGTTGAAGTTAGAGTTGTAATTAGGGCAACAGTTAGGGTTAGGTTTTGGGTTGAGGTTAAGGTTAGGATAAGAATTAGGGCCATGGTGAGGGTTAGGACCTGGTTTTGTGTTGAGGTTAAGGTTAAGTTTAGGACTAGGGCTGAGATGAGGGTTAGGATTAGGGTCCAGGGCTAGAATTAGTTGAATGGAAGTAACATATTAGGTCTGTTTTATGCATCATATAAACAATACCTCTAACTAATATAAGGAAAGCATCAACAGTATATCTTCAGATATTTACTTCAGTGTATTCAGATGCTTCACTACTGCTGCTTCACTGAATACTGTGTATTACAGTGTGGAGAAGTGGGTTTTCTGTAGAGGATGTGTTAACCCATATAGAAGTCCTTTGACCAGGTGCACCCAGACCTTTACATGCAACCATACAGTTTCAAATGCTGGCACATTAAAAGTTATGATGCTGTTGCTTTCAGCATTCAGAAAAACACACACTGTGATATCCCCCCATTAAACTAGAAAGTGGTTTGGATCTAGGGTTAGCCTAACCCTAACCCTAACCCTAACCAGGACCTACTTTAAAATCACATATGAAGCTTGAGCAGCCACAAAATTGAGGAAAACTGGAAGCTTAGTTACTTTTAACACTCTAACCATTTGAGTTTCTTTCCTTCGTTAGTATTTGCTTTGTGATTTAGAACAATTCCATATTTGCAGCTGTCCTTTGCGAAGGTTCCCTCCTGCGGTGTCCGAAAAGCCAAGTCTACTGAGTCATCTCCGCATTAATTTCTTCTCCAGACGTTCTTTTTCACTCACGTTTGGCTCTTTAAATCCCCTAGTTTTTCAGCACAGCCGCTGAATCGGAGCACCTGGTCTACTACAGCATATTTTGCCGGTGAATAGAGGTTATGAAAAAAAAGACAAGCCTTTATTTATGGCTATGGTCATCAGCTGTATCTCCAGCTCAATTGATTTTTGTTGAGAAAGAACACTTTTCCCTTCAGAAAAGACGTCGGCAAAGAGAAATATATTATAGCAGAAGCTGTCAAGGTTCTTTGCCAGCTGAAATGACTGTTTTTCTCTTTGCTGTTTGCTACCTTGAATGTTTATTGAAAAGGCTCTGACAGTCCACTTGTAGAGGTTTGTTCTGACCAGAAAACGCTTGGGCTCTGTTGATCAAGACTGATTGGAAGCATTAGCCGTCTGCGCTCTTTGGTGTTCTTTTTAACGCGCTGTGCTCTCAGATACGTTTGAAAAGTCATGGCCATGGTGGGAGTTTTTTTCTTTATGATTTCAAAAGCGGTCAACGTTGGGTTAAGATACCATCAAGAAGCCCGCTAACCTTCTCAGATGGTTCTGTAATTAACCCTTTGATGCACAAGCTAAGCAAACCCCTTCTAATGCAGAACATGGGTCAAACTTGACCTGTATTACTGTATGTATTGCTGAGTAACTATTTGGTATGTGTGTGTATATATATATATATATATATATATATATATATATATATATATAGAAAGAGAGAGACGCATAGACAATATATATATATATATATATGTATAGACATTCACAGTAGCATCAAAGATCATTCATAAACATGAGTTCTCAAATATATATATATATATATATATCAGTTAAATAATATAATCAGTTTATTTTATTATATAATGCCTATATAGTGTATTCTGACTGCAAATGTTTATAAATGTCAACAGTTCCTATCAAACTCCATAGTAAATACATAGTGGTTAATTTTGACAGCTGTTATGTGTTAGAAGGGCAGTGATACAGAAATGATTTTCATTAAAAAACACTGAAATATGTATTTGTGATGATCAAAAACAAGTGAGGAACGCATGGAAGCTTGAACAATGAAATTAATTCTTTGTAGATTCAAGATATAGAAAATCAAATCTCAGTCGGGTCACATTTGACCCAGGTTATGCATCAAAGGGTTAAGCTTTCTATTTTGTTGGTTTTATTCTCTATCCCTGTCTGTCTCTCTCTCTCTATTTTGCTGAAGATTAACACCTGTTCATTGTGCCCAGGAATGAATAGACGTTCACAGTAGCATCAAAGATCATTCATAAACAAAGAGTTCTCAAACACTCTTTTCTTCTAGCAGTTTATTGATTTGGAATGAGATAGTAGTATCAATGTTAAGCCTTAGAAGCCTGCTGTCATTGTGTTGCACTCATTAATGGGATTGAGAGTATTGCCAGACAGCACCCTTCATACATTTCCAGTCCAAACAGCCAAGTTAATCATTTTACAGAGATATTACTCGCAAACATAAAGTAAAAAATCCCAAATCAAACAAATAGATCTCTGATCTGGGGCTTTTCCCAGTGATCTGTGAAAACAGGTGTAAAAATCAAAGTCGTCTCGCTCTTGCGGGTATATACGCAGAGCATCAGACACCACATGATCTATACAAGAGTCTATTTAAGGTTTCTTAACGAACTGTTGCATCAACAGGTGGTGAAGAAACGCTTTGTTTTGTTTCTCAGCTGAGGCGTGCAGGTATGGAAATGTTACGATGCCAATGGCTTCACTCTTAAAAACAGTCCATTATTATTGTGTGCTTAAGTTAGAAAAAGGCTGGAGTTCAAAGTGAACTTCAGCATCCATGGCTGGCAGTGAAACCAACATCTGGTTTATTCCACCTCTATGGTTGACAACAAAATTTGGGAAAATTGAACTCGTAATGGAACATTCCATCAAACGTGTGCTGCCATTGCTGTTGGTTCCAGAGTATTCCCTTGCTGCTCCAATTGAAAACAATGGAATATCTGATTTGCCATCTTCCATTATGTTGAAAACGGGTCATAACACGTGGCTATAGGCTTATAATTGCAGACCATGAATGCCAAACGTGAACAATTAAGAGGCAATTTGTATAAACGTAAGTTTTGGTCCATGGATCGATTTTAATTATATAGTTTATTACATGATGAATTGCATTAAATTTTCTTTTTTTCATGAACTGATTTCGAAGACAGTCCACAGTTTGGGAACCACTGCTCTCCAAGCTCTGTAGCTTTAAGTGCATGACTAGATTTTGTCCTTCAATGCATTTCTCTATGTATATGAATCTGTGGACACTCTCTCTTATGTCCTCCCTCTAACTCTCTCTCTGTATGGATACACTGTACCTGTGCATTTTTTCTCTTTGACTCATGCTAATCTTTCTCTCCCTTGACACTCTTTCCACTTTTTTTCACTGCTCAATAGAAGTGGAGCAAAAAGGTAAATGACTGCTCTGGTTCTCGGTCCTCAGCTCCTTGTTCTGTGTTGTTTGGTTTTGAGCCTTCCACCCAGACCCTGCCCCTTCGCCCTCCCTGCCCCCTCTTGCCCCCTCTTCCCCACCCTACCCCCCTCCTCGCCCCTGCTCCTGCCTTCCCTTATCCCCACATGATATCCAATACCCAGATCCTGAGATCTGCACGATCTCTGCCTCATTGACTCCAAATGAAAATTACACTGAGCGCTCTTTTGGACGAGAAATCTCATCGTAATCAACGTCTTCACATCACTTTATTGTAGATATGCTTTGGTCTCGGGGTGTCCAACCTGAAGTTCCTGGAGAACCTTTGGAGGCTCATGAGATTGCATAAAATCCATCACTTTTCTTCTTCTCGAAAATAGAACTTCAGTGCAGAAGTAATTTGTCACTGTGATTACTCCATATACACTGCAGAAAACGATATCCTGGCACGAGAACGCAGCTCACGTTTAGGTAATATATCAAATATTTCTCGCTATGTAATTGTGGACGTTGTACTTCTAGACGTTTCTAATTATGTGAAGTGTTCTTTCAAGTGAAGTGGTCTTACTGCACCGGCAGAAACTATTTCTTGAAACCAGTGTGATTATTTCGTTCCATAAAGTTACTCAATTCAAGTCAAAATCTCTTGAATAATCTTTGAAAGCCTATTTACTTCAAGTGGAAGAGACAAAAATCACCTGTATTTTTGTCATTCTCAGTGCTACTGTGGCAGCAGCACATCAGATCTTATCTCAAAGTAGTCATTATTAATTTTCTTGGAATACTGACTACATATTTAAACTGTATAACTTTGGTTGAAATAGAGACTTGTGTTTTTCAGTTGAGATTATGAGTTATTATGAAGTATTATGTTATAAATATTTAGAGTGATAAATATTTAAGGATATAGTTATTTTACAGTAGTAAAGTCAAGAGAAACGGCTAGGTTGATGAAAAGAAGTCGAAAGTAAAAAAGAAATGAAGTCATTATTATTATTATTAAGTCAGAAAGCTAATAGCCTATATAGAGAAATAGAAATAACATGTTGAGAATGTAATTTATACATTTTGAAACCATTTCAGGTTATTATTTCGAAATCTGTTATTTTAAGAAAATAAGTCTTTATTTTAAATATGTATACATGAGAAAAAACTCTTTTTATAAAATCTGTATTTTTTTTGAGAAAAATCTATTTAAGATCAATTTCTTTTAAGAAAAAACTCTAAAATAATTCTTCATTCAAAAATAAGTACATATTTTTGGGAAAATAAGTCTTTATATAAAATCAGTGCAAATTTGTAAGAAAATATGTTTTTTTTAATAAATAAACATTTTGAAAAAGTAAGTCATTATTTTGGAATAGAAAGTGCAGTTCTTGAGAAGTATTTTTTTAATATAAAGTCAGTACAAATTTTGAGAAAATAAATCTTTATTTAAAATCTGTACAATGTTGAGAAAATATTTTTTTTAAATCAGTACATTTTTGAAAATTTTGAGTTTTAAAATCAGTTTTGAAAAAAAAATAGTTTTTTTAAATAGTACACATTTTGAGAAAATATGTTTTTACTGTAATATAAGTAGTATTTTCAGTAGTTTTTTTTTGACGTGTCAAATCTTTATTTAAAATCAGTACGCATTCAAAAATAAATTTTGTTTGAAAAAATAAGTCTTTATAAATAGAGAAACATTTTGAGAAGTCAGTATTTTGGAATAGAAGGTGCAGTTTTTGAGAAGTAATTTTTTTGACATATCAAGTCAGTACAAATTTTGAGAAAATGAGTCTATTTAAAATGATTAAAAAATTTTGAGAATTTTATTTTAAGTCAGTTCATTTTTTGATACAATAAGTCTTTATTTAAAATCAGTTTTTAAAAAAAAATATTTTTTTAAATCTACATTTTGAGAAAACATGTTTTTACTGTGAAATAAGTAAACATTTTGAGAAAGTAAGTCGTTATTTTGGAATAGAAATGTTTTGAGTAGTATTTTTCAAAATCAGTCTTTATTTGAAATCGGTACAGATTCAAAATGTACTAAGTCTTTATTTGAAATCAGTTCAGACATTTGAGAAAATAAGTCTTTATAAATAGGGAAACATTTTGAGAAGTAAGTCACTATTTTGGAATAGAAGGTGCAGTTTTTGAGAAGTAATGTTTTTGACATAGCAAGTCAATATTTCAAGAAAATAAGTGAATAACTTCAGATGCTGCCGAGGCTTTTTCTCCACCCCGCGGGAATGGACTGCAAAAAACCTCACTTTCAGAAGCAGAAATATTAAATCTATTACCTACATTTCAAATGTCTTTCCGTGCCAGCATATCATTTTTTTGCAGTGTAGGACAAATTCTGGCTTGTCTATTTGGCTTTATTCCAACTGCCTGCCATGAAACATCTTTGACCATGTAGTTGGTGATGGGCGAGAGAGGCCGCTGATTATTTTAGTCATTTGCATGTGATATGCTGTCCACCACAGAATGCACATACATCGCGTTAATGGCCGAAGGCCCAGAGATGGACGTGTTGTTTTATCTTTGGCAAGGCCTCCCTCACCCATTATCTTTTTAAAGCGATCTCAGTCCAGTCGCTTCTCTCTTTCTCTCGCTCTCTTTCCCTCTCTCCCTCTCTCTCTCTCGCTGTCTGTCATCCTATCTGTCCCGAGCAGCATTGGCATTCTGCTCCACCGTCCTTCTCCTGCCTCTTCCCTCCTATCGCGTGTCATGTGTGTTGTTTGTTCTTTCCTCAGACATAATTCATGTATGTGTGTGTTTTATTTTCAAAGGTATGGCTTTTGCGCTGCTGGTAGAACCCTATACCCTAACCCCCCACTGCCCCCACCCCACCAAGTTATCCAATACCAAGTACAGCTGGACATTAAAAATAAGTAAAGAACGCCTACTTAGGGAGCAAGGCCGAAAGTCATCTCTCCTTTCATTTGCAGGGGCTTCTTTTGTGGTTTGTTTGGTCCCCTTTTCCCTTTTTCAGTTACACTTGTGTTAAAGCCATCTCAGGGAGCAAGGCCATAGCACACTCAGTCCACAGAAACTGGCCCTTGCTTTAACCTGTTGAATTTCCTCTCAACTATGCATGCCTCACCTGATTCTAAATGAAAAAAATATATATATAAAATGAGTTTATGATGCGAAGGCCACTGTAATCCATGTTTACAAGTGGCCACCATCTGCTCCTGGGGATGTATCTCCCTGCAGTTACCTCAGTCACCCTTCCAAAGTTGCTCTGCTGTACTAGTTCAATGTAATTGTGTAGTAACATTTTAAAGACTTACGATAATTACACCCTTAATCACCTTTACGTTCAGTTTAGATTCAAATAGCCATTTTTCTCCTTATGGTTTTATGCCAAAGAAGACAAAAGCATAGCAGAAGTGCTCAATACCTCCTCGTCTACTACAAAAACCCAGACGTGATATTGATTGATTGATTGAAAGTTTCGAATCCACACTTCCAGCAGGATTTCTTCACTTCTTTCAATGAGCTACGGCTGAGAAATAATTAATATCGAATTACACCATGCGCTAGTTGTTGCCAAAGATAACTGTAATTCCTAAGTGTTAATCAAGGGCTCATAAAGACTTGTGAGCATTCGCTTCTTGGATTAGATGTGTTGAATTAGGACTGGAGGTGAATTGCCCTAAGGATGGTACATCTCCAGGAGCAGGCTTGGAGACCACTGCCACACACACACACATGCACACACACACACATCTTGGAGACAAAGAATACCCGTAGAGAAAATCAATATAGAGTTCAGGAACATTTGCATTTCTAACCCCGTGTCTCGCTCTCCTGCCTTTGTTTCAGTTTTCATTTGCCCCGGGACGCTGAAAGCAGTGGGGGAGCCCGCTTTCGTGTTCGAGGCGGAGCAGCAAGCGGGCGCCTGGTGCAAAGACCCCCTGCAGGCAGGCGACAAGATCTATTTCATGCCCTGGACCCCGTACCGCACGGACACCCTGATAGAGTATAGCTCTCTGGACGATTTCCGGAACGGTCGGCAGACGACCACATACAAGCTCCCTCACAGAGTGGACGGCACGGGCTTCGTGGCCTACGACGGTGCCGTCTTCTTCAACAAGGAGCGAACTAGGAACATCGTCAAGTTCGACCTGCGCACGCGCATCAAGAGCGGAGAGGCCATCGTGGCCAACGCTAACTACCACGACACCTCGCCGTACCGGTGGGGAGGCAAGACAGACATTGACCTGGCGGTGGACGAGCGGGGACTGTGGGTCATCTACGCTACCGAACAGAACAACGGGCGCATCGTCTTGAGCCAGCTGAACCCCTACACGCTGCGCTTCGAGGCCACCTGGGAGACTTCCTACGACAAGCGCTCCGCCTCCAACGCCTTCATGGTGTGCGGTGTGCTGCACGTGGTGCGCTCCACCTACGAGGAGAACGAGAGCGAAGCGGGCCGCAGCCACATCGACTACATCTACAACACCCGGCTGGGCCAAGGGGAGCGCGCCGATATCCCCTTCCCCAACCAGTACCAGTACATAGCCGCCGTGGATTACAACCCACGCGACAACCAGCTCTACGTGTGGAATAACTTTTTCGTCCTCAGATATGACCTGGAGTTCGGGCCGCCTGACCCCGACGAAGGTAAGGCAGTCTTTGGCCTGATGTTTATGGTAACTGATCTAGGAGCAGCAAAGATTATGATAGCTCCGTGTTTAAAGTCTTAAAGTCGTGCAAGCTTTAAATTTAATTGGGACTGTCTATGTAGACCATCACCAGGTTTTGAGACAGACCCCAAATGGTCTGTCTCAAAACCTGGTGATGGTCTACATAGACAGTCCCAATTCTTACGTACCTTAAATACACTGTCTACCGAGGTTCCTTCCTTTGGCGGAAGCGGTGACGTCATTTTCATTTTCCCGCCCGCTTAAACTGCAGTAAAACCCACGAGAGGAGAAGCCACGGTGCTGAAACGCTGAGGAGATGCGGCCCGGCTGCAGTCTCTCTCTTACTAGAGTGTCTTATGAGGAGACATGAGGAGAGAATGCTGCTACTTATACAGCTGCTACAGAGTCGTTGCACTACTTAGGCAGCTCAGTAGTTTGAGACAGACCCAATGTGACAGATATGAGTCACTTTATTATATACCATTGTAGATAGAATATACATCAGATATGGGACCATTGTGTGGATTGGTCAGATAAACTTTTTGATTTCATACATATTATAATACTGATCGTCACTGTCCAAAGAAACAAACATGCATCTCCTTCTGCATTCTTTTATATCAGGAATATTTCATTAGAATTCAGTACAGTCCAGTCAGAGAGAATTTCCTCAGGCCAAATTACAAATACCGTTCAGTGTATTTTAACTATATTTATTGTTTTAAATAATGAACTGAATTAATTATTTATAGAACTTCAAATAAAAAGGTCTACATTAAAAAAAGAGAATGTTTTTAAAAAAAGTGCATCTTAAAGTGTTTATTTCTAGAAAAAGTTAATAAAACGTGCAGCTTCTTGTTAACTCTGTTTCACTTCGTGACCTGTTGGTGGAGCTGTCTGTGGGAAGAATAATTACTGGGTAAAATTATTGCTGCTTCTCGCTTAGAATCTCCGGTGTACGCACCGCACTCCCAAAATCTGCAGATCTGATTGGCTGAGGAGCCCTTGGTGAACTTGCAATGCACGTGATTGGTCTGTGAGTTTACTGCACCGCAAAGCCCGTATACCGTAAGGACAAAAAAAGCTCCGCCTCTTAAAATAAACACTTTCAAAACTAACCCCAAATTTTGTAGGTCTCAGTAGGTCATCGGTTTGGGTCCGCACTGGAAGACGTCTGGGTCCGGACTCGGAATATTAGCCTATTAGTGACCCCTGTTCTTCATCATTTGTACCAGCTTACATTATGTGGACCAATAGAAATGCTCCAAAGTAGCTTGAAAAAAATCTGTTTCCATTGACTTACATTGAAAGTGAAAATTGCCGTTTCGGAGATGCTTGTTGTTCTTCAGAAAGCAACGTTTTATGATGATGGCTCTGTATTACAAGAAATCTTGAAAGATTTTAGTGGCAAGTTTTGGACTTAATGTGGCGGATATGAGCCATCTTATTATATACACCATCATAGATATGCGACCATAACAGTCAAGTCCTGTTTGTGATTGTTCATGTCAAGCAGTCCCGCTTATAACATTACTGACTAGAAAAATGTGCATATGTGAGTCCTTACAAACATTGAAATAAACTGTCAAGGCCAGAAGATTGAATCGGAATGAAAGCGCTAAGCCTTGTTATATGGATGCAGCTCATGCTTGGACGCACTTGTGGTTTTCAAGTGTGTAAGCAAGTGTGAGCCTGCGCTGATTGTGCCTGAAGTGCAGGATATGTGGTAGATGACTGGGCGTTAATTTAGAATAGAAGTGCGACAGGGAGGAGAAGCGGTCAGTGCCGGTCCTCCAGAGAGGCTTCTACTGTAAACAACAACACCAACCAAAAAAAAGAAATAAATGACAGCCTTAGGAAATGTAAGACGTGGGCTGATTTCCACCGCTGTTAAGAGCCGGGCCGCCCGCGAAGGCTGATTATCGGCGAGAAGAGCTGTGAGCTGGACGGCTTCACTCATAAAGAGGCTCCGACCTCATCAAGTGTCTAATCTCGGGGCCCCGCGCCCATCTATTATGAGCACGGCCCTGTTAACCTTCCCCTGGCACCCGCGCGGCCCGTTGCGCTCTGAAATATGCTATTGCCGTCTTGTGCAAATGCGGCTGGGAGCCTAGAGATGACCCTCCCTCTACCTCACGCTCCTTAACGGATTGTGATGCCCCGTTGCCATGGCTACCTCATCAGCAGCTTGGGCGAATACAATTCGAAAGAGATTTGGACAATCCCCGACATCATTTGGCGAGTGCGAAAGCCAAACATATAGCCTGCGCCCGGCAGGGCCCACAAATCAGTGGCGGTGACAAGGTTGGAGGGATGACTGCGCGGTGAAGAAGAGCTCAATTACCGAGGGCCATTTGTTAGATGGATTTGAAATTCACCTCTTAAGAGCTGAGAGGAGCCAGATGTGTCACCAGACAGCACTCCTCTATCAGCAGGATAATAGGCATAATTACCCAGACACTCCTTCCCCTTCCAAAGCGGTAAACCCTGGCAGCCACTTCCACGGCCGTCCACTCTGCACCCTGGGGCCGCGTTGCACTTCTCCGAAGTGGCAACCTTTCCGTGCATACAAGCCAACGTTGCTCAAAGAACCCTATGCAGAGGAAGACATATGTCATGCAAATAACCTACTCCCTCCTTTCATGTCAAATCAGTGAGCTTCGGCAACCACAGATTCAGGCTTTGAACATTTGTTACACTACCACAACTAAGGCTGGGCCAAATCTAAGTCATGGTAATGAAGCTATTGAGCATTTCAAGGAAACATCTAGAAAGGTAATGGCCGACATTTGCTCTCAGAGATTTACACGCGTCCGGCATACGATCTCCAGGGAGCTCTCGTCTGATGCCAAGCTCCTTTACAGGGTTGCAAAAAATCTCCCCTTTCTACGGCATTTGATGCGGAATTGTGTCGCTTTCAATGAGAACCGGGGCCTTGCGCCACACCTGGGCCGCCAAAACGGGCAATTCCGTCAAACGATGCATTCACTTCCCACCGAGCACGTTAGCTCCCGTCTCTGAGCAAAGTACGGAAATCAGAGGTTCGATGAAGAACGGCCACATTAAAGACAATGCTCCTAATTACCTGTAATACCTGGTTCACAGTACACGACTGTCTGAGTGGTCTGGTCTTCGTGCTGTTCACACTACATGACTGGTTGAGCTCTAGTGGTGAGTCTTTCAGTTGTTGTGGCTTTCACACTACATGACTGATCGGCAACACGGGGTCACGAATTACTCGACTTTCACTCTGGAGAATCGCCGACTCACCTGGCTTCGGTCTAAAAACACGATTTTGTCACAAGAACACACAAGAACTAAACGCATGTGAGAACTAGTGATAACACGTAGAACATACACTATTTCCAAAACGGACATCAACAAACCAGCAGTACGAGTTGTTACTGCGCTGATCTGCAAGAAAGAAGAAAAAGTTCCGAAGATGGATAATGACCAGATAACGGGGCCAGCAGGGACTGTCTGTTCTGCAGAGGGAGCTGGAGGTAAATATTTTATCAATGAAAATGTACGCAGCCCGCAGCCGCAGAGAGATTGCCTGAACGATGACGCGGTTCTCTCTTTACGTAATCCCATTGGCTGTTGCTAGACACCACTGTTGACTCACAGTCGCCGACTGGCCTAGATATTAAAAACGCTAGATATTTGCCAGGCGTCTGCGATTAGTCGGCGAGCACTTGGCGACGACTCGGCAAGCTTCTTTCAGCCGTTCACACTACACGACTGAGCGAGCGCCGAGTTATCGCCGATTTGCCTCTGAGCAGAGGTTTTTGTCAGCGATCTGCAAATACAGTCGACGACTGAAAAACCTGGCTAAAATCGTGTAGTGTGAACTAGACATTAGTTAAAGCACAGGCTTCAGGTTCGCTGCAGTTCTGCGCATTTCCTGTTGGTTTTGGAATAGAACACATGCGCCCATGATGCGAAAGAGTGCGAAAAGAGGTGAAAGGTCGGTGATGTAAACTTGTTGTCGTGTCCAGATCTCTGAGTTTCGCAATTGTGGTTCTGACTTGGTCTGACCTTTACATGAAACTGAGAGATTCATAAGTTACTGGATGCATTTCCCATCTGTTTACATCTGTCAGGCTTGCCAGCATTTTTGTGCTTGGAGCTTTTCGCATTCGTCTGTTATCACTTGAGCCCCGCGAGTGTCTTTTTCAGTCAAATGTCACATTCTGCTTTTCTAAAATAGCACAGTTAGCAAACAACTTAACGACCATTTGGCATCTGCCTGTAACTCTTGCGGTGGAAGCCAGGCACATGTTGCGAGTTGACTCCATCTGCGTTACTGTACTAAATAGTAGGCGTTTAGACATTTGAATTTCTGGGTATAAACTTCAAACACGTTTTAGAATGGATGCGCCAATATGGGAATCACAGATTGATCCCAGTAGATGAGGTTTTGAATATGATTCAAATGTGGCGTGTGGTTGCACAGAATGAATATATGCTTGTTTAACACAATGGGTGCCAACTCAATAATACCAATATTGTCAGTGAGACATATTTTAATTTATGTGCACCCACTTATATAGTTTCTGTGTTACTGTGAATAGTCAAGTGAGTGAGAAAAGACCTGATCTCCAAAAGGCATACAAATAAAACACTCAAGTTTGGGCACTCCATAATAAAATTGAGCCCCCAGATAACTTTTACCAATGTCTCAGACCCTTATTAGTTTGTTAGAGCGTGAGGCTTTTTCACTGTCACTGTTAGGAAAGACCAGAATGATGCAAATGTCAATGCATCATAAATACTTTGATTCCTCAAACCTTGTCCCAGCAATCAACAGCCATGGGCTCACCTGAGTAGCTGCCCAGCTCTCTAAAAATTTAAATAATTGATGCCTGCAAAGCAGGAGAAGTCTATAAGAAGATAGCAGGGTGTTTACAGGTAGCTGTTTCCTCGGTTTGTAATGGAATTAAGAAATGGCACTGGTTAGAAGGCCAAGTTGAGGCCTGGAAGACCCTCTCAGTGAACTGCTTGTAAATTGAATAAGACACCCTGTAGATAGATACTTTATTGATCCCAGAGGGAAATTCAAGATCTCCACATTTAACCCATCTGTGCAGTGAAACACTTAAATATACACACACTAGGGGGCAGTTAGCCCAGAGCAGTGGGCAGCCCTACCACTGTGCCCAGGGAGCAGTCAGGGGTTAGGTGCCTTGCTCAAGGGTACTTTCATTCATGTCCTGTTGGTTCATGGAATTGAACCGCCAACCTTCTGGTTGCAAGGCTGGTTCCGTAACCTCCAGCCCAGGACTGCCCACGACATCACCTAGACATTCGTTTCAGCCAATATACAATCACTATGATGTCACATATGCATTTGAAATATTGCTCAAATCGAAACATCTGTCCAATATTGTACCCACATGATTCTGATGTCATTGTGAATCCCCACGTTTTTAGCCTTCCAGCTCCCGTGCAAAATTAAATAAGCAGCATTCAGACTCCAAGCATGTCTTGGCTGACTGACTACATTTGGGTCAAGGGGAAAGCTGTGTAATTGGATTTTTTTCTTTTTTTTTTTTCATCAAACCGTTCCTTTAAGTCATATCATCTTGGAAACTGCACCCATGGAATATTGTCTTATTTACAACAGTGGCCGTATCTGGGTTATTGTGTACACGTTGGCCTTGTCATCATCTGTGTTTTGCTTCATCTTCCGCGCTCACAGAGGTCTAGTCTGGGAGCAGCCTCCGACAAGCTGCAATTAAGTCGATCCAGACACTAGAATTTTAATGGGCCCACCATGCGTGAGGGGGAATGCATGCAAACAGCCCACTTTCGCTCTGACGCTTGCATGTATGTAAATGTGATTAACAACAGAATTATCATAATTACCATCCGCGGGTGATCACAGCGGCGTGACAAAGAACAGCCGAGATTGCCAAGCGTTTCCAATGACAAGCTTCGGGGTTTTTTTTTTGTTTTTTTCCGCCTCTTGCTTACACCTCAAGACGCCTTTTACCGAGACTACCCCGCGATAGTTGAACAAGTGTCGCGGCGCAAAGTTCACTAGCGGCGAGACGTCTGTCAGAAGTGAGTGACACTTTGTGAAGGTGGAAGTTGTCTGTTTGCTATTCTTGAAATCAAGGGACCAAAGCGGGACGTACGCTCAACTGCCTTTGCCGCGGGGAACGGGGCTAATAGAGAGAGACTCCAATCTGAAGTGTTCCAGCTTTGCAGGCAGTTGGTTGATCAGTTATATGGAGGCTACAAAGCAGCCGTTCCTCAGCGTATAAACGGAATTAATTGGTTAATGTTTACAAGGTTAGCGTGCGTTCCAGCTCCAGCTACTTAAACTATAAATGTTGTTATGTTTTAGGGCCGCTCTCGCTATAGATCGTAATAAAGCAACTCGTTCTGAAAGGGAATCTAATGGCGCTGAAATAATGTGTCTTTCCCTGAAAATGAAAAAAGCATTCAAGGCGAAGATGAAACTGATTGTTGCCCATTAAGGTTCACTAAGCAAAAGTTCATGGTTAGGTCGTTCAACAATGCCTGGACACAAAGCCCTGATTGAATGTCTGGGAATACAGGCTTTGGGCAGAGAAGTCGGAAGCATGAGCTGGATTCTGGGCATTTTGTGTGTTTTTTATGGATTTATAAATACGCATTAGTGCCGGTTACACTAACGTTGACTCAGATATTGCTGAACCGGGTAACATGACGCTGTAGAGCCATCACTGTATTGAGTCATGAAACTTTTGACAGAAACATACGAACTTGATCCTACAGACCAGCATTTTTCATGCTCTGTTTTAAACCATTTCTCGTGCTGTTTTTTATAAGCAGTCAATAAGGAAGCTTAACCTTCACGACTACTGTGCATAGTGAGTATCGAACATTGTGGGAATATTGTAATACGATGCCTTTATCTGGATACAAAGAGTGTTGTGTTTATGGCGAATATTGAATGTTGCGGGAATATTGTAACGCGATATTGCATCATGAGTGCCGTGGGCTGAGTTTCTAATTATAAGGCGTCCAGTAAAATGCTGCTTGGGCCCGTTCCAAAGGCTTCTTGGTCCTTGAGTTTCTTTGGCGCTCGACATTAAAAAGCAGGAAAAGCATTAAAAATCTTAACGCCACTGATGCTTCTGCTCATCTACATTTGGCAGCGCTTTCTTCTACAGGGTTCTAAGTTATAACGAGGGATGCTGTGATGCACAAACTCCAAAGTATGAGAGTACTATGTAAGAGTCGAGGATCGACCTTCTTTTATTTCATGTCCAGTGAAAACAGCCCTTAGGTTGGTCATTTTACACAGTTAAAGCATATTGAAGCATATTGGATACAAATATTTCCATTTCTGTGGTTTTCTAGCTTTGAAGAGCTCTTTTTGAAAGGACCAATAGAAATGCTCCAAAACAGATTTGAATAAAATCTTTACATTAATTTTATAGCATTGCTGTATGTTCACTTTTACACATTTTACACTCTGCACTTCACTCCCATCAGTGTGCATTCCCACACTGCACACTTCTGTCAACTTTCTATAATTCTATATCTTTGATCTTTCTTTATTGGGATACATATATACAAGGAATCTGCTGCAATGTTATTAGTAGGGGTGTAAGAAACTATCAAAATATCAAATATTGGGATATTATATTTAGTAATACTATCTCGGTTCTCAAAAACACAGCATCGATTCACAGATTTCTGGCAGACAGTGAATCATTGTGTGTTGGCTTTAAATCTCTGACCACTAGAAGGCAGTGTTATAATCCATTTTCAGCTCCACTCCAACATTAACAAGCAGCACAAGGACGCAATGCTATTGTAAGCACTGGCAAATCTGTTCATACAGTGGTGTGTTTTAATAGTAGGATTTGAAAAATCGCAATATCATAATCATAATATTTTGAATCTGTATCGCATCGTATCGCCAGGTTCTTGCCAATACACTGCCCTAGTTAGTTTAGTCCCACAAGTTGGGTGCCCTTTCTGCTTCTCATGATCCAAGTAATCCCAAAAAAACATAAAATGATGTTGAAATCTGAGCTCTGTGGTGGTCAGTCTTTTCTACCGATAACACTAGCAGCTTCTTTGTATGAAGTATCAATCTCCTTTCAGACCCACAGCATTGACACCTGTGGATGTTTTCAGAGCTGCAGCAAAATTGGGGCTTGATTTCCTCACTTCTATTAAACATGAAAGGTTTGAGTACTATGTATCTGATTGGGACCGTTTTGGTGGTCTCTCAGGTGTTGCACATTATTAAAGTTAGTGTAGTGGTAAGTAAAAACATACAGCCAAAGTAAAAGGTAACAGACTCTGTTAGACTCATATTTGACACGTATATGACACCTCGGAGGTAGTTCACTTTCATGTGACACTACAGGGAAATTTAATGTGAGTATTTTTGCACTCACCACCTTATTTCACCAATTGATTATGCAAATGTGACATATTTCGCAAAGTCCTTAATCTGCTTAATAGCTGGAACCTGTTTGTCCCGTCAGTATAATTTAACCTGACTGTCTTCAAACTCACAAAAATAGCTGCTCAGTAGCTCCCAAGCAGAACTAGACCGCAAAAGAAAGTGTTACCCTACTTTTTTTCCCAATCAAAGACCTATTCCTATAACACACAAGCTAGAAAAAGGTGTCAGTGAGAAAATGGTGCTGTTCATGGTCCTCCTTTGATAATTCTGATGTTCCTCAGGGGTGAGAACTCACATAGAATGGCTCCTGAGTCATTAGTGTAATTTATGCCCCCCCCCTCATCCACCCACACACACGCAAGCAAAAAAAAAAAACGGGAACATGCACCTTCTTGCCACTGGGCACTGGTCTTTTTTTATCCCGGTAACGATTTAGCTCTGATGCTAACGCCTGTCCCTCAAAGGAAAATGCTAATGTAACATATGTGACAAGAATCCGTCTGAAGCCTTTATCTCCTGGTGTGGTATTGAAGGCTGGCTCTCAAGCTCGCAGCATGCGGGGCCACTTGTAGCTGTGTCGACAACAGCGCCGGGTGGGGACGTTGTTAAACTTGGCATGGAACCGGAGCTGTGTCACAATACGCACACGTCTTTTGACGCCGGCCAAGCAAAAGCAATAGTGCCGGAGTTCTCTTTACGCAGAGTAGCATTTTCGGAATGTGGCTTGGAGACTTGGATTACATTTCACTGGCCGCCGCCTGGCCGTGAACAGCTGAGACATGCGTTAATGGATTATGAGTGCTGTACTGTAGTTCCTCTCAATGTCAGGAACCATGATAATTAAGTAATCTTTTTTTTCTCTGCTGCAATCTGCTACACTTCATGGCACATCATCCAGGCTCGTTCCATAGTCTCACACTACTTGCACTATATATGCGTATATATATATATATATATATATATATATATATATATATATATATATATATATATATATATATATATATATATACCACATCATCAGAGTACAGCAATTCTGTTACTCTTACAGTGAAAGGTAAGATTACTGCTTCCATATTCTAACTGTAAATGGAGATATTGTTATCAGTGAATTAGTACTGATATTAGAATTACTATTTATTAATATATATATATATATATATATATATATATATATATATATATATATACTACTTACACTGCCCTAGTTATTAGAGTTTAGTCCTACAAGTGTATATATGTACACCCCAAAGTGGCTCAATAATATTTAGATCTGGTGACTGTGCAGGCCATGGGAGATGTTCAACTTCACTTTCATGCTCATCGAACCAATCTTTCACCAGTCTTGCTGTGTGTATTGGTGCATTGTCATCCTGATACACGGCACCGCCTTCAGGATACAATGTTTGAACCATTGCATGCACATGGTCCTGCAGAATGGTTCTGTAGTCCTTGGCAGTGATGCGCCCATCTAGCACAAGTATTGGGCCAAGGGAATACCATGATATGGCAGCCTAAACCATCACTGATCCACCCCCATGTTTCACTCTGGGTATGCAACAGTCTGGGTGGTACGCTTCTTTGGGGCTTCTCCACACCGTAACTCTCCCAGATGTGGGGAAAACAGTAAAGGTGGACTCATCAGAGAACAATACATGGTTCACATTGTCCACAGCCCAAGATTTGCGCTCCTTGCACCATTGAAACCGGCGTTTGGCATTGGCACGAGAACCAAAGGTTTGGCTATAGCAGCCCGGCCGTGTATATTGACCCTGTGGAGCTCCTGACGGACAGTTCTGGTGGAAACAGGAGAGCTGAAGTGCACATTTAATTCTGCCGTGATTTGGGCAGCCGTGGTTTTATATTTTTTGGATACAATCAGGGTTAGAACCCAACATCCCTTTCAGACAGCTTCCTCTTGCGTCCACAGTTAAACCTGTTGGATGTGGTTGGTCCTTCTTGGTGGTATGCTGACATTACCCTGGATACCGTGGCTCTTGATACATCACAAAGACTTGCTGTCTTGGTCACAGATGCACCAGCAAGACGTGCACCAACAATTTGTCCTCTTTTGAACTCTGGTATGTCCCATGATGTTGTGTTATTGCAATATTTTGAGCTAAACTGTGCTCTTACCTGCTAACTGAACTTCACACTCTGCTCTTACTGGTGTAATGTGCAATTAATGAAGATTGGCCACCAGACTGGTCCAATTTAGCCATGAAACCTCCTACACTAAAATGACAGGTGTTTCAGTTTCACTGTCCAACCCCTGTATGTGTGTTCCAGAAAGAGGATTTAGAAGTAGATTACAATGTCACCATTGAAAAAGTGTCTTATTTTGTTTTAGGCCTAGTCAGTAATTTATGCAACGTTAGTTCGTTTCCAGAGTTCCTAGAAATAGTGCTTTGAGAGGGCATTCACTCTAAAACAAAAGTACCACTTTTGCCATACGGGCTGCTGGCGGTGGTCGCCTTTCTTGGGGTATGGAAGTGTTGTCTAATTGCCTGGAAAGGAATGAAAGGATTGGCTAAAAAAAGCAATACCCGCAATTGCTTATCTTCTAAGGGCATTTCTTCTAGGAGACTGGCAACACAACATGTACTGATAACTATTTTTTCTGCTGCAATCTGCTACACTTCATGGCACATCACTGTGGCCCCTTCCATAGTTGGTAACATTTTACTTGAACCCTACTTCAAAACGCTGACGTAACCGTGCTATAAATATGTCCAGACGGATGCCACGATGTATGGCATCATGCTAGTTTTTCCCAAGCATACATCACATAGCTGTCAAGACACCAAGCGTTATGAAATATATAATGAAAAGCACCAGTAAAGGCAACATGACACTGGTATATTACTGGGCATAATCTGTCATGACAACCCCCAACAGGACGCAACATGTTTATGGGTTATGATTATGTAGCAAGGCTCTCAAATAAAGTGTTGCCATACAGTCTCGCACTTCTAGTAATGATCACTGAAGCAAAAGTGCTTCCGTTCCTTCACTGGTTGTTAGCACGTTCTGAGCCGGTGGCTGTCATTGTTGTCTCTCACCAGCGTTTGCAGTTGTCATTTTATTGTTTGACAGAAATGATCTAAACAGGAATTCACAGCAACCTTCTGAAGACATTCCTATTCGGAGGCTTTCAATGAAATATGTATCACAAGTTTTCACATTTGTTTCTGTGCTGCAATCTGCTACACTTGGTGGTACATCACTGTTGCCAATCCCATAGTCTTACATCAGCCTCAGTCAGTGGTGTATAGAATCTTATTAGTTGATACCTAGTGTAGAGGCACAGGAGTGTTTGGCCAGTGGTAGGCATTAATCTTGTCTGGAATTTGGAATTAGTGTTTCTTGTTGCTTGGAATGATGAACGAAGCCGTGGCTTAAGAAGGCGATCGTGACAATATCTGATATTCTGTTTATTCTATATTCTATATATGATAGCACTTGTACTAAGGGTTGCACAGACTAATTAACTAGTCCACGAATCCAGTCTCTATTCACATAGGCACATCAGAAAAGACACCAGGTGTGAAGTTTGGCTTTGTTCTAACTCTCTTCACTGGCCTGCACTGCTTGTCTGAAGTCAGCTACTCTCTCAGTTACAACTCTCTAAATTTTGCTGGCTCTCGACTTCTACCACAGACAAGCGCCTCAGACAAAACCGCCTAGGGTGCGCCTAAGTCAGGTCCAGATGTGTGATTCTGATTCTGGGGTCCATATCTTGGGTATACCATATTTTTAGTGTCCCCGAAAGCCAGCAATCCCATCCAAGGCTCGTTGCAAAGTGCACATCACGCTGTACTGACCTGCAGAGCTTGGCTTTGTCAGAGATGTTTAAAGTCATCTGTTGGAAAGCATTATCTTCTCCTGTGGTTGCATTCATAATGCCATCAGTGAACGCCGACTTCATCACGACTTAGAACAGTCGGAAGTCGTGCAACCCCTAGTGTGGAGATACAAAAGCATTTGGCCCAAAATCATGCTGCCTAAAACAAAAGCCGTTCTGTTATCATGCTGGCTGTTAGCACATTCTTAGCCAGTGGTAGGCATTGTTCCTGCCTGGAGTTTACAATTGTTGTCTCGTTGCTTGGAGTGGAACGAAGCCATGGCTTAAAAAAGGAGATCACAATAATAGCTCACATTCTTCTGGCTTTTGTACTAGGAGCCTGCCAGTAAAGCATGTGTCGATAATTAAGTAATCTCTTTATTCTGTGCTGCAATCTGCTCCACTTCACTGTTGCTGCTGCTTGTTCTTTAGTCTTATACCATGCATACTCAAGCAGATAGATTTATAAAGAGAGTGTGGTTTAAAGAACAAGATATTATCAAAAAGAGAGTTTCTATCTTTCCATGGTGACTATGTAGTAATATATGGAACCTGTTTGTATTGATACCCAGTATAAAAGCAATTGGCTATATCAAGTAGGCATCCACTAAAAGAAAGAAGTTCTTTCCTTCACTGCTCGAGCCGGTAGCAATGTCTTTGCAATTGTTGTCTTGGCAGAAATGAAGGCATGACCTAAAAAGAAATTCCTGGCAATCTTCTAAGGACATTCCTACTTGAAGGCTGTCAATGAAAGATGTATCATAAGTAATTATGTTTTCTCCTGTGCTGCAATCTGCTACACTTCATGGTGCATCACTGTTTCCAGTGCCGCAGTCTTACACACAGCCTTAGTCAGTAATGTATACAATGTTATTCGTTCATTTCCAGTGTAGAGCCACAAAAGCACACTTTCCCCATGCTGGCACAGTCTAAGCCAGGGGCAGGCGACTTTGTCCTTCGCTGGGGTTGGGAATCGTGGCCCTGTTGCCTGGACAGGAATGAAAAGATGGCCTAAAAAAAGGAATCCCGGCGATGGCTTATCTTCTGAGGGCATTTGGACCACAAGGCTGCCAATAAAATGCGTTCCTAAATAGCAGCGAACCAAGCGGCTCGCAGCGACACTTCAAAGGGTCCGCCTGGAACGCACGAACACACAGCCTTACCTTGGCCCGAAGAATTAAGGAGCCGTAATCACAGGCGCCAATAATTTCCAGGAGCATTTTCAAATTAATGCAGGGTGTGTGGACGAAATGAATTCGCCTCCGAGGCCGTATTGATCTCGCGTCCGTAGAATGGAATCGTAAAATTAATTAATTTCATCAGTAGAGCGGAGGGCCTCGCGCAGGCGCGCCGGGGTTCGCCCGCTGACTGACGAGATGCCGCGTCCTGCCATGTTTGCTTAATCCTCGAGTCCGTCGGTGAATGAACGACAACAAAGCGTATCTTGGTATGTGTCACTCACGCATCCAGAGCCATTATTGCACCCCATCAGCGAGTCAGCCGAGGTCAGAGGTTGCGGCCCCGAGGGGACAACCTCGCGAGGAAGGGCCGTCCGGGCCGTTGCCGTGGCGCCGGAGCGTGAGAGGCATTTGGAGTGGAAATGAAACATTGAGAGAAAACAAGCAGCTGAACACAATGCAGGCCCAAAGAGAAACAGACATTATGCTTCAGCCTCCGTCTCCTTTCTCCTCTCTCAGCCTCCCTGTTTGCCTTCGCTCTCTCCGGCTCACCCACTTTGTGTTTGTCTAGAGGCAAAGCGTCAGCTCCGTGGTTAATAAGCTGCGTCTTGCTCTCGTAAATCGGGGGGTGTTTTGAAGACCGGATGGCACCAGTGCACCAGACTTGTATCTGCCTGTGGTCTTCTAAAAGCCTGCCACAGGAGCAGAGCAGCCCGTCTGCTAATGGCCCACATTTGGTAGCGGAGGAGCAGCAGATACCTGCTGCCGTGCTGCAATAATAACTTGCCGTGTAAAATGATCTTATGGTCTTATTGTTTTTTACTGTGGGAGCATTCTAGGTGTATTGCAAGATTATTTCATTTATTTCTAGTCCTTTTTTGTTCTTATTTCAGGTGATTTTTTGGTAGGCCAATATATCTCACTGTGCTGGTGAATATTTTAGCTTATTTTGGGAAACATGCTTTGAAATCAATGCAATGAAATAATGTGGCTTGCAAAAAATAAGTATGTTAAATTATCTTATAGTAAACGTACAATATTCTTAAAATGACAAATATAAAATACATTAACTAGATATAAGATTGTAATGACCCAGGATATCGTTTACAGTATTCAATGAAAAACAAGTCCTGAAAAACTATCTACTTTCAATTGGGGCTGGGCGATATGGGAAAAATCTTATCACGATATTTTTTTTCATATCAGTCGATATCGATATATATCACGATATAAATCAAATCACTATTTCCTTTTTACTTTAAATTAGAAGTGAAGATATCAAAATGTAAAAAAAAATGTTAAATTGTTTTTTAAAGACCATGACAACTGTATTTAACACTGTATTTATTTTAATTAAACACACACACACATACATATATATATATATATATATATATATATATATATATATATATATATATATATATATATATATATATATATGGGGCAGTAGTATGAACAGTATTCACACACAGACACTGTGTTAAGCAGGCTGTTGCTGGCCCTTTAAGCTCAGCTGAGGAAAGGACTCATAGCGGCTCAAATAGGGAGTTGGTTTAGTGATTCTGTTTTCGGTAGAAAATAAAATTTCCCGCCTCGAGATTTTTGGTTATAAAGTCAACTTTGCCTCAGCGTTCTCACTCAAACTCACTCAAAAACTCACTCAAACAATATACATATTTATGTTTATCGATTACTAAATTATGTCGATTAGCATAAAGTGTGTTGATGCGTTGCTAAGGTGGTCGCGCCCACTGAAAGCATGGTTTTATCCTGAGTGTGAGCTGCAGCTACAAACAATCGCTGGCGTGTATCTAAAGTTGTGGGAGTGTTTTACACAGTAACACAACAGTGTGGTGCTCTGTCAGCTCTGCACAGTGGAGATGATCACAACAGTACAGCTGCTATACACGAGACCTTGAACTCAAACATCCCGTAGAGCTTCATCAACACAGCAGCAGGACAGCACCTGTTTACCTGTTTATCTTATCTTATAGATTATTTATAGATTATTAACACGTGTAACATGTTTCTTTCAGTAGTAGTTAACGCTTTCTGTCATCATTTTCTCTTATTTTATTCTCTCTGCTTGACTATGACGCCTGCAATAACCACATTACTAGCAGGTGGGTTAAGCTGCCACTACGCCTACACTCTGCACTGTGTGGTTCAACCAAACATGAAATGGCTGGAACTTTAATTGAGCCACCTGATTGGTTTGGAGTGGCACTATTCTCATTCTCATTGGCTGTTTGTATTGTCTCTCAAAACATGGACTTTCTATCGACTATGTCTTACAGTCCTATCGAGGAAACTTTATTTCACGATAATTATCGTTATCGTTTTATCGCCCAGCCCTACTTTTAGTGTATGTTTATGGAACCAGAATTTTTTCCAAGCTATTTTGTAGCATTTCTGTTGCTCCATTCACCATGAATTGTTTTACACAACTTAAACGGCAGCTGCCGTGTTCAAATGATGTAGAAAACTGAAAATCTTTTTTTTGGGGTACAATATCATATACATAAAAAAATGTCTTTGTATGATGTGGCGTTATCATTATCCCTGCTGTTGGAGCTGTGCATTCCAGTACGCAGTGTTCTCCTGGCGTTCACCAGGCTTTCAGATAGCTCGATTCATCCCTCCAGAGAACATGTTTCCACCGCTCCAGTGGTGGGCTTCAAGCCACTCTAGCTGATGCTTGGCACGTTATGATCTTAGGCTTGTGTGCAGCTGCTCGACCATGGGAACTCATTTCATGCAGCTCCTGAAACAGGGCTCTGCTGCTGTTGCTGCTGCTGCTTGATGATGACAAAGAGCTTCATGGCCAAGCTGTTACCCCTAGATGCTTCCGTTTCACAATATTGGTACTTAGAGTAAAGCAGGGAGATCTAGCCGGGCGGAAATTTCACAGAGTCACTTGTGGCGAAGGTGGCCTTCAGTGACACTGCCATGTTTAAAAGTGATAGAGCTCTTTAGTGCGACTCTTTACGAGTGACTGCATGACTGTGTAACTATAGTTACGGCTGAATCTGAACTCAGTAGTAGTGTCTACATGCTTTATACACGATACAGCCCTCTTTTTTTAGAAGGTCGGATGCTTCGTCGAAGCAGTCGATTTGGAATCCTAAACGTGTGCCGGTCTCTAAAGACGTTTTATGAGCAGCAGTAGTCAATAAGGTAGAAATTAGTGAGTGTAGCGAGGTGCGATTTCCACTCTATAATTATCTTTTACGAGGAGAACAGCGGTGGAAGCTGTGAGACAGATGCCCATCTGTATTCAGTTAAGATCCTCTAGTAATCACTCTGAGAGGTAGATCAACAAAAACAGTTCCACGCCACTGGGGTTGTCGCTGGAGTAACAGTCTGCTTCATTAATATTAAAACTTACACGTATGTTTTTTTTTTATAGCTCTATGTTTTTGTTTGTCGAGAGTGGGTTTACAAGTTTGTGCCCCATGTAGTGGCTCACAAACGCCTGAACTTGTTTACCTTTGAGTTGGTGTGATTCTCAGTGTGTGCACTTATGGGCTAAAAGGTTAGGCAAGGTTTCGTACCAGGTGTTTATTATCAGATCACAGAGACTGATAATATACACTCAGTACAAATCCTTGACTAACCTTTTAGCCTATAAGTGTACACACTAAGAATAATACCAACTTATAAATAAATATAATAAATATACTGACCTCGTATTATAAGACACCTAGCACTGTCTAGATATTATAGTCCTGGTTCCATTCCCACAGGCAGCAGTCATGGGCTAGAGGTTAGGATACCAGCCTTGCGATCTGAAGGTTTTTGGTTCAATCCCCTGAACCAACAGGACCCCACAGAATTGCCCTTGGGCAAGGTACTTCCGCTGTGTGCAAGCTCAAGTGGCAAATAATTAAAAATTTAAAATTCAACATAAAGTGAAGTAATGTAGGTTACAGGGAAAACAGCAGTTAACACAAAATATAGTATCTATCTAGAAATAGTACAGTGTTGCGATTCTGTTGATCTAATAACTGACCTAGTTTTATTTTTGTTGAGTGAACAGAGGTCTTAGGTGGTAAAAAACCTGTATATACCACAATAAATACCACTATAGATTTCTAAAATCACATGCCATAACAATTTAACAATTTCTGTACAGCATTGAAGAATTAAATTAGAAACTTTAGCGCAAGTGTGCCCCTTGGCCTCTCCCAGGTGTTTCTTTTTTTATTGTATTTCATGGAAACTGATGCGATGTGATCAAACCTTCCTATCAAAGGAAAAATCAGATGCAAGTAAAGAAGACAAGTGCTTTTCTGAAGGGCTTGTAAATTCTAAAGGTTAAAACTTCAGAGGTTAAAACTTCTGAGATTTATTTTATGTGGGGTTTTGTTTAAAAACAGATGAACGAAATCGTGAATCTTGAATCTCAGAATTAAAAAAAATGTTAAACCTGATGATGTATGTATTAAAGCCCCTAAATTGCTTGGTAGCCAGCCAGTATTTATTGAGCCTTAGCTAAAGATGGAACTGATCTGATACCGAGTGTTGACATCTGGCTTTGAGTCTGCTCAGATTCTGTAAACATCTCGGCTGAGCTTTAATTTATTTAAACAGGGTGGTGGTGCGGTGGGTAGCACTGTCTAGATATTATAGCCCTGGTTCCATTCCCACAGATAGTGATGAGGAGACAGTCATGGGCTGGTAGTTAGGGAGCCAGCCTTGCAATCAGAAGGTTGTTGGTTCGAATCCCTGAACTGACAGGACCTCACAGAATTGCCCTTACCCAGAATTGACCTCAAAATTTAAAATTCAACCTAAAGTGAAGTAACACTGGTTACATGGAAAACAGCAGGAGCCTAATGTTAACACAAAATATAGTATCTAGCTAAGAATATTACAGATTCTGTTTATTTAAGTAGATTTATTTTGCACACATACACATATCTTGCTATTATTATTATTAATATTTTAAATTATATTAATATTATAATATTATATATTAATACTTAGTGAAAGTTTTATTGCTACCAGCCAATGCTTAAAGTTTCACAGTAAGTATAGTATCTAAAAAAAAAGTGGTATCTCATCAACTCCAGTTTCAGCCTCAGCTTTTCTTTTAGCAGGTGAAGTTTTAGCACGTTTTCAGCAGTCTCGGTACTTTTGCACTCAGGCTAACTTTTGCTGCTGTTAATTCACTCTCACAATAGCGCAGGTAGCACTGGGTACTGAGCAAAGTCAATGATTCACCCCTTAAACCCCCCCCCCTTTAAAAAAAAAAGGAAAACAGGTGTGTCTTATCACACCCCGATATTGTGTGCTGTCAGCTAGTGGAGGAAGTGCTGCTTGCTCGCTCTGGTGCGAGTGGCTGCTAACAACCAAAGGTGTGGGTGGCAGGTGTTAGCGGAGGTCGGCTGAATCAGCTGACTCCGGCGCTGCGGTTGTAAATGGAGGGGCAGGGAGCGGGCCCCAGAGCCGTTTCAGCAGACAGCTGGGCGAAACAAACGCTCGGCAAATGCTAGGTAAAACAGACATCCGTCTCAATCATGGTTTGATTTAAGCCGGGGATCCACAAGGAAACAGTCATAAATGACTTCAGCTACTGGGTCACATGATCGATAGCAGGGGTGAAGAGTGGCTGATAAATTGTCCCCCAAGGACTATTTATTCACTGCAGTAGAGCGAGACGTGGTTCGGGCTGTATTGATGTCACACATTTACCGAGCACATGCTGTCTGTGTTTTATATTCGGCCTGTGTGACAAGCACTTAATTTCTGATATTGAAACAAATACGACAGTAAAATCTCTTGGAATTGTTGATCGTTTTCTTGGCGGTGGTCGTTTTTATTCTCTTTTTTATCTCCACAAGAGGAAGCGAAGAGATGAAAGGACATTTCAAAGCTATTTTTCCTGTTTTACGAATGGAAATGGCTTTTTTTCTCCCCTTTTTTAATGATATCTAATCCTGGCCTAAAACCTATTAAACGCTGAAACATAGACTTGGAGCTTAATGCCCATTAAAAGTTGGAATGTGGCCTCACCATGTGTTGTTGTTGGGTTTTTTTTTTCTTTTTTTCTGGCTAACGCCCGTTCACGCAGGCTGCCGTAGCAAAGTAAGCAATGTCAAACGATTCTGGTGCTAGACGTGTGCAAATCTGATGGAAATTCAACCGAAACCTTTTCCTTCTCCTGAGAGACGTCCTGCCACACTGCTGTGCTTCGGGAGCCTTTCAGGAACTTTTCAAACGTGACAGTTTCTCTTCTCTTGTTTCGAGGCCTTTCTATCTTCTTGTGACAGAGAAGAAAAAAAACTAAAAAAATAAAAATCCACTTCCACCGAAATCTGGTAGCTGCTTAAGGAACTCGGGCATCATTTGCTTCATCCAGACTAAACATACAGACGCTGATCCCCCTTTTATTATCTTGTTGTCTCGCAGCCAGCCTGTTTCCACACACACGCATTTAATAAATTGCTTTTGTGCCTTCCTTCAAAAAAGCAGCCATCTGGGAACTCGAGATGGAAGCAACTTTCGGACGCACCGATTTGCATTTGGTGTGTAGCCGGCACGCGCCCAGCCCAGAGTAGTGGAGCGAAGAAACTCGGACGTAACTTTTAGCGCTAGACTTGTTTCGTTTCAGGCTTTGGTAAGTCCGTTTAAGCCTTTATGCAGATGAGTGATAACCGGTACGCCCGGCACTGTGCTCCACCTTTGCTTGCTTTCATCCTGCTCGTCAGCAGAGCATGCAGCGAAACCCACTCACCCCGGCGCTCGCGTTATTGCCGACGTTCATCTGTTGCTGAGTGGTCTTCGCCTCTGATGGACTATATGTCCTTGATTTCTGATTCTTCCACAGAGAGTGACTTCGCCAGCTCTTGAAATGACAGCTAATTGAGCCTCGTTTGCTGGCGGAGTGCTGCTGGATGACGCCCCGAGATTCCTCCTTTCTGCCCGCCTGTGAAATTGTTCGGCATAATCAAAAGAAAATTGTAGAGCTGCGAGACAGGAGATGTCAAAAGAAACAGTGAGGCAGGCTAGGTCACTGACAGGCGCTTTACCTCGCTTGCTTGGCCACCCCTCCACCACCCCCCCACTCCTCACCACTTCTGCTTTTTTTTTTTTACCCTTTTCTTCAGGCCTTAGGGCTGAAGTAGACCATTTAAGTAGACAATGCTAAGAGAAAATTCAATGGAAGCTGAGCAGAAGGGCCGGCGGTGGCTTTGGGATTGAGCGGCGTTCCGTGATCTTCAATTGGATTGGCTGACAGGGTCAGATGGGCGCATGACAGGTCATTCAATGATATTAATGTTTGCTTGTCAGCGAGCCCGTCGTCCGCAGTATCTGCTGCTCTCGCGGGAGAATAGGACTTTCTGTTTGTGCTCACATGGTGATGGTCAGGTGTTTGTTTGAGATGTTGTAAGGCTAGAAATGACCTTGTGTACAAGCCTGTCGCCGAGCATTGCAGGACGGTGGCCTGGAGTTGCTGTCTGTTTAGACAAGTGATGGGACTGTGGAGTTTGGAGTCGACTAGGTCGGCATTCATGGACTCCTCAAACAGTGTAGTTCTAATGGACCACCAGTTTTTTTTCCCATCTATTCCAACTTGTGTCCAGTCATGAGCTGAACTAACTTTCTCTCTTTACTCTTCCTGAGATAATGACTGTCCTCCCGTCTGTTGACCACTGTTGAAGGACGGACCTTCAGGGCCTCCACCCCCACCCATCACCAGCCAGCTCTCCTGTCCATATGTGTCAACTGCTACTCCCTCAATTACATCACTGTGCCATCCAGATGCACCAGCACTGAGATAGAATGGGACTGTTTCAGCTCACGCCCACTTTACATAAAGATTCAGTCATAGACTGCCTCAGCCAGAGACTGCCTCTACCTGGGCAGCTTCTAAAGCTTTGCTATCCAGATTTCAAACAGAGACTCGTTCATTTGGAGTTTAGTTTATTAAGCTGTAAATACTGTTTGACCAGAGGAGGATGGGTCTTCCCTTGTGAGTCTTGGTTCCTCCCAAGGTTTCTTCCTCCAGCCTGAGGGAGTTGCCACTGTTGCCTCTGGCTTGCTCACTGGGGGATGTTGTAACTGTCTGTTTTCAAAACTCTGTAAAGCTGCTTTGAGACAACATTGTTGTAAAAAATAAACTTGACTTGACTTAAGAACACGGAGATGAACCTGGTATAGCAGTGCCGGGAGCCAGGGTGCAGGGAATATGTGGAGCGTGTGGTGGGCCACAAAAGACTGTTGAGAAACATTGCTCTAATGCCAGTGAGACTGTGACACAAGCTCGGTTCCTTTCATCCAGCCAGTGTGGGTTTTTCATTCCAAATGTATTTGCTGTTGCGTTTGTGAGTTTGAGAGTTTGGACCACACCTTCGCCATATGGCTGTAGAATGAGAAGAGATTATATGGCTCTAAGAGCGGAGAGAACTCTGAAAGCTTGAGCTGGAGATCCGGGCAGCTTTTGCTTTAAGCTAGAAGGCTGGACACCTTTTTCTCTAAGAGGAAAGAGGGTGAAAATGAAAACTTCACAGGAAACAAAAAGCGGAGATTGGAAGTAGGATGAGCTTCAGGCACGATCTTCTCTTTGAAAACTTTTCCTAACTTCTTTTTCTGATTGGCTTGAGACTTGAGACTTAAGACTCATGGAACGTCAGCCTGCTGCTATACCATATTCCTGCATCTTGTAGCGACTTCCAGTTGGACAATGGATAGAATGAAGCATGCGGTCAATGTAGTTTTTAAAGGAAGGAGAACAACCTGCAATAGTTGGTTAGCATAGATAGAAAGTACTGTCGCTCACACAGTCCTTAAATGAGCTGAAGTTATCAGTTGATCTGTCTAAAGTCTTAACAAGATACAGATTTCATTTCTTTAAAATGTATTAAAACTCCAGCTGGGTTAACTATAGTGCTACCTAGATAGCGATGTTGCTATACAAACTACAGCCTAAACAACTGTTTCAAGCTAATTTGCTGCACCTCACAGGTTTTGCAGTGCACGCAACAAATAATGAGGCTAAAACAAGACTTTCTTCTGAAGACATGAGACTCGACTCACACTCGAACCTCAGTGACTCAACTCTCACATGAAGCAACTTGCTAGCATTTCTGTTTTGTTAACTCAGAAGCTAATTAGTAGCTAATCAGTGAACAGAAAGGTGAACATGAAGCTGGAAAGCTGAGCTGGAGGAAAGGGTTTTGTGTAGTGTTTATATAGGAACCTCCCTGTAGCTGTGTTTGTAACATTCACTGACCGACCGGTCAGGCTGGTGTAGACTGTTTTAGTATGTTCCGAAGTGGACGGACCTTTATTGTGATGCCACCACTGTCAGGCAGGGTGGGTGAGTATGGAGAGGGGACTGAATTAGTGAAGGAGTGAGTGCATGAATGTATATGAGCCTACTGATGCTGCATACAAGTTGCACTAATCACTCGTTGGAGTGTCTGAGCGTCTCAGCCCAGCGGGTCACTGTGTGTTCCAGCTTACTCTTTTCCCTTTTCAGGCAAAAGAGTGGAGCTGCTGCAGGGGTGATAGGGAGGCGAAGATGGGGGTGGGGAGGGACTTGGGGGGCATAATGAACTGCATATTTGGCCGGAATGAAGGAACAAAAGAAAAGATGTTCCAGATTGGTGGCTTGGATGGAGGCCCAGCTTGCGCATTGGCTCGGAGGAAATGGAGATCCGTGTCCGATGATGGGTTGCCATAAATGCGATACGGCCCTTCCCTCCAAAATGGCTCTCCACCCTCCGCAGCTCGAGTTATCCGTTCCATCGGCCCTCGGTGCTCCCGAGCCAGCATGATCCGAGTGATCAAGTGGCTTTAGCTGCAATCAGCCAACCCACAAACACATTTACACTTCTTCTGGCATTATCCTAGCAGCGTGCTCGAGCGCAGTTAAGGCCTCCGATAGAAGCGTTCGCTCGCACACTCAAACATACATGAACGAAGCAAACATGGCTTGGCGCCCAGCTGCGTGGAGCCATTTCCTTTTCTTTCTTTTCTTTGAGGAGAGACAAGTTTGAGGGCTGCATCTGTGTGTGTGTGTTATTTGAAATATAAGCTGCACACTTCATCACAAATTCTCTTAAATATGTCAGACTGAACGGCGTCAAAACCTTCTTATCTCAGCTGTGATACGCGGGATTTTTCCCAAGGACTTTGCATTTTTAGCTTCCTCAGATTCACTTTATCAAAGAATTGGGCTGGGGGGGGCTGTGTGATGGAGGGAAGGAAGAAGAGATGGAGAGGGGGAAGAGATGAGAAGAGGCGGAATTGGAGAAAAAATGAAATGAGAGCTTAGTTTTGTCTCTCGCCATTGACTTTTAATCAGGCCAGAGAACCAAACGGCCGCAGAAAAAAAAAGAGGACGATGTCCGAGCAGAACGTGGCCTCAGACTCCCGTGTTCCTTTCATGAGTTTCTGGGCACGATGTGGTAGAGGGGATGAAAGGCTGGAGTAGTTAAATATTTGCATGGCTATCGGTTTTGTGGTGGAAACAAAAAGAAAACAACGTGTTCTGGACAGTGGCAGCGCCTTTCTGCTTTGAATTAGCCAGAGAGAAACGGCCTCATCAAGACCTCCAGTGCAGTTTACACAAATCATTATCACAAGGGAAGTTCGCCATCATCAGAGAACCAGACGCAGTGGTTTATACACTAAACATTTTTCCGACTTGATGTATTTCAGTAAAGGGCTGAAGAGGTCAGCCCGTCCGTGTTTTATGGGAAAAGGAAAACCTCTGCTAGACTTCTGCAAAGGTCTTCAAATCCGGATATTAAAATTTCGTCCTGGGACCTAGATTTTCTAACCAGTTGCATGTATGACCCTCAATATGCTTTGAATTACATTAACAGTTAGTTAGCTATGGGTGATCACAAATCTAGAACTGAAACCTTTATTGAAGACCCGGATTCGATGACCGTTGGCGTGTTAGAACGGCCCGCTGCTGCTGTAACTAGCTGCAAACTGTGGAAACAGTGGGGTTTATGTTTATTATTGCACTGTATGAGTCTGAAATGAGTCTTGGCCAAATTCTGCAGCAGATTGTGGACTATCCTTCATGCTCAGTTGTGCTACATGAAAGATTATGCAAAGATTTCTGGGCAGTAAGTCCATGATGCCAAAAATGACAGCATTTTGCTTGGGTAATCTGTCAGCTTATACTATTGCTATAGCCAGTACCATCTAATGTGCAACTTCCCATGGTGGCCCCCTATTGGAGCAGTAGTCACATTCCAAGAGACATGGAATCCAACATGATGCTAGTGGAACTTTGTTGTAGGTTTCATTGGTCATGAAGGTACTAAGCTGGTATGAAAGATGACCAGTTTGAGCTTAAGACTATATATTCTATTATGGTTTTCATGTCTGACAGTGTTATCATGGCAAACGAAGAGCAGTGGTCTTCAGATTTAAAATTACTTGATGTAACTAATTGGCCACATATTGTGTCAGAACTACCAACGATTGCAAACAATTTGAAGACCTCTAGAGTCACTCATTGATTGTACACGTTGTGAGTTTTTCCCACAAAATCCACATTTTGAAACATTGAACTAGCAAATAGCGTGTGAGGAATGCAGTGACCAAAACGTGTTGAGTGAGTTTTTTCAGATTCCCCAACGCTGCATGTAAACAGTGAATAACAGTAACATTCAACATTCTTGTCTTCCTGCAGTGTCAACAGTGCCAGACAATGTGGTGTCCACCATGTTCCCCAGAAGGACCACAACCACTATCAGCAGCAGCACCACCAGCACCACACACCGGGGTGTCGCTAATGTGACCGCCACTGCTGACCCCAAGCAGGGCAAGGGTGTGTTGGATCCAGCCGTGGAGCAGCCTGGCACCACGGACCCCACCATTTCCAGCCTTCCCCCCTCCAGCAGACGCTTCTGCGAGAGCACAGAGATCAGGGATATCGTCTGGCCACAGACACACAGGGGCGTGACGGTGGAGCGACCATGTCCTAAAGGGACTAGAGGTGTGTATGTGTGTAAAGGGTAAATGTGAAAAACTGTTTACTGTTTCTGTTTTCACTAGATGCCACCGTGGACCACCTAGGCTAGAATTACCTTAACAGGCGCCCGTTTAACACTTTAGGACTTCCTTTAATGCTAGTGTTTTTGCTGTGTTTGTGTCCATGGTAGGGTAGCTGATCTGTATGTTGCTGTGACAGCTTGTCAGCAGATTAGGCTAGTGTTTCGCAACTCTTGGGACCCCCCTAGGCTGTGTAGTTTTGTGTTTTTCCTGAACCTGAATCATGTGGTCTTCGGCTGCCTAACTGTCTGAGACTAGGGCCTTGAAATCCACTCACTGAATCCAGTTTCCAGACCTGCAGCTTGTAATCACTTGTAACTGTTGATGTAGCATTTAGTGTCCTACCTACCTGTGAATTACAACTTCTTGGATCACAAGGTTGAATCTCAGTAATGCCATGACTGAAAAGACCATACAGCATTTTCAGCAGTTGGTGTGGCCTAGTGGGTAGTAGGTCACACCAAACTGAGGTTCAATTCCTCAAGCGGGCAACCACACCATGCTATACCTTCTAAATTCAGTGAGTGAGACTTCTGATGCCTGAATCTGTACCATAATTAGGTTTTCATTTCTGTAGGTACAAGTGGCTGCCACATGCATAAATGCCAAGTCCTTGAGTTAAACTAGTTAGAACAGGCAGACTGTCCGGTGCCGGTAGACTGGAGTTGGGAAACATGGGATTAGATGACACACCTGTTTATTTGATTCCAACGGAAATTTTTTATTTTTTTTATTTTAGGGAGGTGGCTTTGTAACAGTAGTTTAGAGGGCAGGTTTGGACAGTGAGAGTGTTATATTAGCTGCTCTTCACCTTGTCTGTCTTTGCTTCTTCATGGTCAGGCATTGCCTCGTTCCTCTGCACGGCCACAAGTGGCACCTGGAACCCCAAAGGGCCAGATCTCAGCAACTGCACTTCACACTGGGTCACTCAGGTGGCACAAAAGGTCAGCGATAATTCATTTCATAGTAAAATATATAGAATATAAATGCTTTTAGTATTTATACTACCAGCATGTTAATGTCTAAAAGTCCAAGTATAATTGTTGTTTCTGTTTGATTCTTATGGCATATTCCAATTGTTTCAGTATCATTATCTCCTGGACGTCCCAGACATTGTATGAATGTATTCAGTTCCTTCAGCAGCAATCGTGATTTAGCTTAATGAGGTACTGAGCAGTCAAAGCAGGTATTAGATGAGAACTGTAAATAATACTGGGTTGTTTCCACAATGAGAAGCTTGGAAAGGGTTAAATAAACACACTGGCCTATGGGAAAGCAGTAGTTACTGTGTTAATACTGTTTGAGTGGCTAAAACATGTGCATGCTACTGAACGTGTGAAACAGCTTTCCTTAAAATACGCTTTAATTAATGCGCTCTCAGCAGGAGCCGCGAGCTAGTTACGTCAAGAGAAGCCACATTTATCTGACGCCAACAAGTGTTTATTTAACCTTCAGCGTGTCACACACCAGAGCTTTACTCCTCAGGCCAAATATGTGTTGCAAATTGTCACAAAGTTTATCAACATGGCTTCCCACTTCCCTCGTTCCAAACCCCCTCATTTACCAAACCTGCAATTTGTGCTCCCATAATCACACATTTGGTTCTAAATTGGGTCAGATCCGGAGCGGAGAGAACGCGGCCAACCTGGCCAACGAACTGGCCCGGCACACTCAGGGCCCCGTGTTCGCGGGAGACGTCAGCTCTTCCGTCCGCCTCATGGAGCAGCTGGTGGACATCCTGGACGCTCAGCTTCAGGAGCTCAGGCCCAGTGAGAAGGACTCGGCCGGACGCAGCTTCAACAAGGTACGTGAACGCAATTGAAACGAAGCGATCAAGGGCTTATGAGCTTTTAGGAAGAAGTGAAAAAGTCCTGCTTTGTCGCTGTGCAATAACGATTCATGCTATAATTCATATTATGGCTATATAACAATTTATCATATTTCAGCTCCTCCCAGTATTACTTACTACTATTACTATTAGTTTTGCAGTTTCCATTTGCAGTATTTAGGGTTTTCTTGCTTACAGACGATGGACTTTGTGTTATTGTATTAAAAAATAATTGTATGATTGCCATTGTGAGTACTGCTAGAACTGGTGACAGTCAGAAGCTTGGTAATTAATTGTTTTTTGATAGAAATGAGACAAATATCTAAATAATGTTAGATGTAGCTATTTTTGGGAATAATATTGACAGTAAGGCTAAATCTCATGCCCCTGTTGGGTCGTCATCAATGGTGTTTCATTGTGTGCCTTCATCAGTAGTTTGGTAAAGAAAGCTGTCTAATTCATTGTATTGGTAAAAATACCAAAGAATAGACTATGGAAGCTGAATTACAGCTGAATTAGTAGTTATAAGTAGTTATAATCCCACAAATATACATGCAAACACTGTATCCCTATCAACAAGGTTGTTTGGGGCTGATCAGTAGTTTGGTAAAGAAAGCTGTCTAATTCATTGTGTTGGTAAAAATCCCAAGAAATAGACTGTGGAAGCTGAATCACAGCTGAATTAGTAGTTATACGAACTGGTGGGGTTATAAGTAGTTATAACCCCACAAATATACATGCAAACACTGTATCCCTATCAACAAGGTTGTTTGGGGCTGCACAAACCACATCCCTGTATGCAGAACATATATATTTATAGACATATTCATATAAAATTACACTTTGCTTTGTTAACAGCCAGTCATGACCTGAGAAATGTAAGTGGAATTGAAGCTGCCTATAATATCATACATATTAAACATATTATTTGTATGTATGTGTAAAAGATCTTTTCATATCTGCTTTAATTAATGCATTCAGATCACTGTGTCAGTGGAAATACCAAAGAAGAGATTTTGCGTGTGGTAACTAAATATACCGGTCGGATTACATGTTAACAAATCCTTCTGAAAAGAGCGGAGTCCAGGTGGATCCCATTGAAAAGTCCATTTGAAATTGGATTTGTACGTTGCAAAAGAGGGCACTGGGTCCCCCAACCTTCTGCCTGGTAGCAGAGCAGTTCCTGCTCGCCTCTGTGTTGCTAAGCCCCATTCACGAGACCTCACCAACCTCGTGGAACCCCGGAGCCTCGTACAATTCGGAATTTGTGGATTACCTGATCCCAATTGCCCCCGCAGTTTCCAAAGCTCGTTTTCTTGGCACTGCGGAATTCGGCCAGGCCGTGCACGCTCGCTGAACAATGACCCGACCCGTGCATACTTGACAAGCAGAATCTCTTTTCTTCTCTCTCCTCCGCCAAGGATTTCTTTCTCTTTCCACTAGAGGAAAGACCACTCCCTCTCGCCTGCCTCTGCCTGTTGGCATTACAGCAGGCCCCCTTTGGCCCTAGGGCTTCTTCTCCTTCGAGCCCCCCCACCGACTCAGTTCCAGCTCGCCTCCCCTGTAATTACAGCGTTAGCGCATCCGACTCACCTGCCGCCGCAGATGTAAAAAGCTGCCCGTTAATGGCCGGGAACGTCTAAAAAAAGCCGAGCGAAGGAGCCGCGGCCCCTTCAGGAGCGTAATTGCCCTCCCCGGACGCGACTCAGGCCGGGCCGCGCGGCGGAGGGAGATATTTTCACAGGAGAGGCTCCGCAGGGGCCCGAGAGGCCACAGATATCTAACGTGAAGGAGTGCAGAGTGGCAGGAAGAAAATAACAGGCTGGATACGGCCTCAAGGCTGGCTCTCAGTGCTCCCCTCTCGGTGCCTCGGTCTCCGGGCTGGAATAAAGGCAGTGAAGTAGGTTTAATTTTATGAAGGATTTTTTTTTTGAAGTCAATGCAAGTTTTCCTTTCGTCCTCCGCACGCCGCCGCTCGGCTGGATTGCTTCGGACCGAGCCTATTAGACAGTGAATGTCCTTATACTCGCAAAATCTATAGAAAGAAAGAGAGAGGGAGAGAGCCAGAGAGAGAGAGAGAGAGAGAAAAAAGAGAAGGGCACTTTGTTTTGATGGAGCGAGCCCGAAAACGATCATATCGCCAGATAGCACAATTATCCTGACCATCAAATACAAATGACCTCCTCCAGCTCAATGGATTGAGTTTAATGGATTTTCGGGCTTCATTTGAATGCACGGTCCACTTCTTGCGTCTCCGTGTTTTTCCTCTCTCTCTCTCTCTCTCTCTCTCTCTCTCGCTCTCTCTCTCTCCCTCTGTGCGATTCAGCAGTACTGGTGTTTTGGTTATGTAAGCTGGTGATGTATTCTAAAGACACTTATAATTGAAGCGGGGGAAATGGGCTGGCTGGGCCGCTTCCATTTCTGCTCAGCTTCGGCCGGCCGTGCTGACGCTCTGATTACACACTCCGAAACACGCGAGCGTGTGCAGGAATGTGGCACCTTGATGTTCCTTTGATGAGGCGCCCGCAGGGTTTCATCCACTCTTATGTGTTATAAGTTTGTATGTATGTATGTATGTATGTATGTGTGTGTGTGTGTGTTAGGCAGTGTGGTGTGTATGTGTGCCAGTATTATTCTTGACCTTTACTGTGTTTTTGCATGTGTTTGTGTGCGTGTGGGCTTTTATTTTCATATATGAGTGTCAAAAAGTGAGAAAATGTGAAGCTATATCCTGTGTGAACACCTGTGTGTGTGTGTGTGCTTTAATTTTTCTATATAAGTGTCAACAGCAAGGAAACTCATGCAGGGCCTGTATAAGCTCTACTAACTTCTTACTTCCAACTGCGTCTGTGTGTGAGGACATCATAAGACTTTGTAGGAGTATGGATTATTTTGGGGGTCCTGACATAAAAAACAAACTGATGTCAAAGTTTTTAGGCGAGTATCGATATTAAGGACTTCAAAAGTCTGACCGATAATAACAGCAATATAACATTTTAAAATTAAGTCTAAAATTAAGACTAAAATGCACTGTAACTTGTAGTCATTGCATATTGACAAAAATGGCACTGTCTGTTTTTAGATAAAAGAAAAAAATTGGCTGAAAATTTAAATCAGAATAAAAGGATTGGCCACCAATAAAGTCTCCAATAATAAAATGGCTTTATAAATAATTTTAATAGTAAATAAAATGAGTAATTATATTATATAGTAATTTAAAAATAATAGTTTTAAATAAAGAGATTGCCATTGTTCAAAGAAAAACACTATTTTAATTAGCCGTTTGTGTTGTGTTGAAGTTATAGAAATGATTTACATTGACTTACATTAAAAGTAAGGGACAGTTTTGGGCTACACTGTAAAATGAATATATATATATATAGTAATACAGTTTTCCTTTGTGGAAAAGTAAGTGCACCCCTACATATGTCACTACTTCGAGGGTGCTCACCCAAAATCTGGTGCACCCGATTAGGTGCCAATGTTTAGAATGCCGTTGGATATTATCTTTGAGGAACCTGAAACCTCAGCTATCTGGTTTGCTCTTTGTTGTTGTGCTGTGGTATCATCATGCCTAGATCAAAGAAGCTTTCCGAGGCCTTCGGAACGAAGGTTCTAGACGCCTATGGCTCTGGGAAGGTGTTTCACAAGATATACGGAATATTTGAAATCAATCACTCCACTGCTCAAAAGATCGTCTACAAGTGGAGAAGATTTAAAATTGCTGTCAACTTGTCCAGGCCCAGTAAATTTAACCCGAGAGCAGATCGTAAGATGCTAAAAGAAGCCTCGAAGAACTGTAGAACTTCATTAGAGCATCTGCAGATAGCTCCTGCCACTTTTGATGTAAAAGTCTACTGCTAGAAAAAGACCGCACAGATATGACCTACATGGGAGATGTGCCAGAAGGGAGCCTTTGCTATCTAAAAAGAACATCAGGGCGAGACTGAAGTTTGCTAATTAATATCTAGGCAAGAACCAGGACTGTGGAACAATGTGGAATGGATGGAGGAGTCGATGATAGAGATGTTTGACCACAGGATCAAAAGCCATGTTTGGCGCAAAAACTAAGACAGCATTTGATCAAAAGAACCTCATACCAGCTGTAAATCATGATGTGAAATGTTATGCTTTGGGGCTGCTTTGCTGCTTCAGGGTTCGGCCAACATGCAGTCGTAGAATCGACTGTGAATTTTTTTTTCATGCTAGAGGCAGCTTGGGGAGAATATGAGATAAGAGAAAAAAAGCTGAAACAGAGGAGCTTCCAAAAGGATAATGATCCCAAACATACAAGTAAATCCACCAAGGACTGGATCAAAAGGGAGGACCTAGTGAAAGTCCAGATCGAAATCCCATTGCTGTGGGGGGATTTGGAACAGGCTGTACATGTAAGAGGCCCCTCATTGCACTGTTGAAGGAAAATGTCATGGAGGAATGGACTGTTCTTTTTAGCAGATGTCAGAACCTGGTGGACAGTCATAGGAAATACCTACATGAAGCTGTTTCTGGAGCAGGGGTGTACTTACTGTTTCAGCAGACCTGTTCTAAAGAAAAAGACATACATAACGTTTTACTGAACATAGTGTTTAACTGAAACTCATACTGACATATATGTTAATAAAAGAAATGATAGGTCTCTGTACATACTACTATAAAACCATGTAAATGTCTCAGTAGCCAGTAAAATCAGTGTATATTGTTATATTGTATATTGTAATATATCACAATATATTTTTAATATACAGTGCCTTGTAAAAGTATTCGGCCCCCTTGAACTTTTCAACCTTTTACCACATTTCAGGCTTCAAACATAAATATATGAAATTGTAATTTGTGAAGAAACCACAAGAAGTGGGACACAATCGTGAAGTGGAACCTGAGAGACACACCAAATATTTGCTCTGGTCAGATCGAACTTTTTGGCCACAATGCAAAACGTTATGTTTGGCGTAAAAGCAACACAGCTCATCACCCTGAACACACCATCCCCACTGTCAGACATGGTGGTGGCAGCATTATGGTTTGGGCCTGCTTTTCTTCAGCAGGGACAGGGAAGATGGTTCAAATTGATGGGAAGATGGATGGAGCCAAATACAGGACCACTCTGAAAGAAAATCTGTTGGAGTCTGCAAAAGACCTGAGACTGGGACGGAGATTTATCTTCCAACAAGACAATGATCCAAAACATAAAACAAAATCTACAATGGAATGGTTCACAAATAAACGTATCCAGGTGTTAGAATGGCCAAGTCAAAGTCCAGACCTGAATCCAATCGAGAATCTGAGGAAAGAGCTGAAACCTGCTGTTCACAAACGCTCTCCATCCAACCTCACTGAGCTCAAGCTGTTTTGCAAGGAATAATGGGGAAAAATTTCAGTCTCTCGATGTGCTGATAGAGACAAACCCCGAACGACTTGCAGCTGTAATCGCAGCAAAAGGTGGCGCTACAAAGTATTAACGCAGGGGGGGGCGAACAATATTGCACGCCTCATTTTTCAGTTTTTTATTTCTAAAAAAAGTTTAAAATATCCAGTAAATTTTGTTGCACTTCACGATTGTGTCCCACTTGTAGTTGATTCTTCACATAAAATTACAATTTCATATCTTTATGTTTGAAGCCTGAAATGTGGCAAAGGGTTGAAAGGTTCAAAGGGGCCGAATACTTTTGCAAGGCACTGTAATTACATACATTTCTTGTTTGGTTCCATATTTCTCCACTGTGTTTCTAGGTATTACAAGGAATTGTTGAATTCCATCACCAGCACACTTCATTTAATATAATTAAGGAGCTGATTAGGCAATGTAAAGGATAGATGATTAGATGATAACAGTAAAACTGGATTATACCAGTAATACAGCAGCTAAAACTGGCCTTCCTTCTTTACCATCTGAAGTAAATCTGTTTAAGTAAATGTGTGGGTCAATATTGACTTAATACTCTGAAATGTTTCTTCACATGAACTTTCCTCACTCCATTCAGATAAACAGGCTAAACGTAGCACTTAGATGCATTATGTTCTGTTACTTTTGGCATACTGGTTATAAACGCTAATACCTCAAGACCAATTTCAATAGGATGAACTGGCATATTGCCTACTTCTTGTCTGTTGTCATAGGAAACTGGTCTGATCTTGCTCACCGGCTGCATCAATAGAGGCACTGCTTTTCTTAGTTTTGTGTCTTTTATTAATTAGCTCTATTATGTTTATTTAGTATATTTTTGGTTACATCTCTTCACGCAAAGGTTGTATCCAGTTAGGTTGAAACTCTCAATGCTGATTTGTAGATTGGTAGATTAATTAGTTTAGCCATTAAGTACCATTAAGATCCATAGATACACATACAGTAGTACAATTCCAGTACAGCCATTCCAGTATGAATCTTCGCCTGTATCTTTCACCAGTGTTGATGAACCCGTGGCTAGTTTCACACCATCGGTCAGGCCCCAGTGTGTATCTTGACCTTTCCTCTTTCTCTGTATGTGCTCTTATTTCTCTAAATAAGCGTCAAAAGCGGGAGAAGACATGCAGGGCCTATATGAAGGTACATACAAGCTGCATCCTGCTTCCTCTCACCCCACTTCGCTGCATGCGGCTTCTCCGTCTGTCTGGCTGTCTGTCTGGCTGGCTGTGTGTCTGTCTGTGTTTCTGTCTGCGTGTCTGCGGGACGCTCTCTGCTGGATTCTGACTCATTCTTTAGGCACTTGTTAGCGTCTCTGCCTTTGTCTGCCTGGCTGCTTTTTTTTCCACTTTCTCCCCACTGTCTCTCTCTCTCTCTCGCTCTTCTCCTCTACCTTTCATCTTATTCCCCTCCCCCCTCATGCCTTCGCACTCTCCTCCCTACTTTATACTCTCTCTCGTTCTTCACTGTCTCTCCTCTCTTTCCGTATATCTCGCCTCTTCCCTGTCCTTCTTGCAGTCTCCCTAATTTTCTCTACTCCCCCCAACCCTCTCTCTCTCTGTGCTCACCTGTTTCTCTCTTTCTTTCTCCTCCTTTGCAGCCCCCCCCCCCCCCCCCCCCCTCCAGCCCTGTCCCTCAGCACTCAAGTGTTGTATGAGTAATTGCCTTTCCTACAGATGTAATTGCGCCCCCTTCTTTTGTCCTCCGATAGCGCGATCAAAGCGGCTGGCTTTTTCACCTTCTTCAACTCTCACCGCTCCTATGTCACACGCCACCGTGCGATCGAGTCTTTTCCTTCGTTAGCGTATTTGTGTTTGTATCCGATGCATACCCCTCTCCACAAGTCCCTCCTCTCTTTTTTTTATTTCTTTTATACACCAGGGTGCATTCTTTTCATCGCAACAAACCCAAGCTAGCGCAAAGAAACACGCTCCGCCGGAAAACTCCCGGCCTGCGGCCACGTGAGACTCCTCCTGACTGGAGTTTATTTATGTGATAAAGCTTTTTTTTTTTTTTTTTTTTTTTTTTTTTTTACACTCCCTCCTTTTTTGTCTGCCAAGAGAAATAGGCCAACGTCGGGCTGTTTCGCGTGCCAACTTCCTCGAGTGTGCGCTATGATCCGCTCGCCTCAAAGTCCCTCTCCATTCAAACGCCTGTTTTAGCATTGACAAAACCAGCCTCAAATTAAGAACGCCCCGAGCGCTCAGTTCTCACGCAGTAAATCTGGTCTCGTCTGCCACAGGTCTTCTTACATGCACAGCAGTCTCTCATGACCTTTGGCCAGAACTGAACCTCTAGAACTTTAGAGTTGATTTATACTGTAAAACCCTTTAAACGCTAGACATGGAGAAGCCTGTAGATGCTTACATTGCCTTTAACTTGTCTATGTCTATTCAGTTCTCCTAACAGAACCCAATCCTAACCTCTACCCTGGCCCTGTACCTCACCTTGTTGCTAATCTTAACCCTAACTCTGATCTAATCACTTCTTGTTAACATCTGTAGAGAGTCTAAAGGGTGCAGTCTATATAAAATAGAACCAAATGTGATAATATAAACATTGAAATAATTACATACGAGGTCACATAATAAAGGTCATTGACCTTCTACGTATGTTCTTATAACAGGTACCTGTTTTTTTGCTTGCGATGATATCAACTAATGACTAAACAACAATAGAAATAGTCGTAAATACTATTTATACTGAAGACTGTACACCACAATAACTTTTCAGTAGTTCTAAAAATAAACATAAATGTGTGTCTACAGTCTACAGCGTTCAACATTTCCCCAACTGTTTCGGTAAGAAGTAGTTTTCATGCTTTTATTATTGCCAGAAATCAATTTGACCTGACAGCCCAAATTAGAGAGGAGTCCTAAATCAAATGCTCCATGCAGTTTAATCGACAGCTGGTTCAGTCAGTTTGTCTGCCAGTGACCACCAAAACAAATAAAGCCACAGCCGGGTCCGGAGTGCAGGGTCGATGGTTTGCACTGTTGAGCCAAATGATGCTAAAACACGGTTAGCTCATTAGCGCTGTGGCTACTGTTACGTTGCGCTGATGGGATAGATGTGCTAGTGTTACTTTTTGTTTGTCAACAGTCCAGTTGCTACTGTTAGTGCCAGAGCAGTGCAGGCTGCTTTCTAATGTGGTTCCAGACTATGAAGTATCAAACTACACTCACCGCAGGCCACAGCAGTGACCCCTTGATTCAACCCATAAAGTGTTCAAAGATGAGCTAAAACGTAACAGCCGCAGAGCCACTCAAAAGTCTGGACACACTAAGAAGAGGTTTTCTTAATATTTTCTAAATCACACATAATAATAATACAGAAAACATGAGATATATATATATAATAGCACACGTTAACCTTAACCCTTTGACGCATAACCTGAGATTTTATTTTCTATATTTTTGCTGTATATTAATTTCATCGTTCAAGCTTCCAGAAATTCCTCACTTGTTTTTGATCTCCAAAAAATCCTGATTCCAGTTATTTATTTTCAAATTTTTTAATAAAAATCATGTTTCTATCACTGCCCTTTTAACGCACAACATAGGTCGGAATTAACCTTTATATGTTTACTGCGGAATATAATAGGAACTGTTGATATTTGTAAACATTTGCAGTCAGAAACATATTTATTGTAATAATTATTTAAGAGAATCAAAAACAAGATTTTTTATGAACACATGGAATATTAAATAATGAAATAAACTGGTTTCAGTAGATAAACCAAAGAGATTTATTACATTTAAACAAAGCAATACATACAATAACATAGGAAATGAATATGAGTCCCATGTTGTGCATTAGAAGGGGTTGACTTAGCTTGTGCACCAAAGGGTTAATGCAACCTGATGCTCTCTCTTGGGTAAGAACACCAGAGATCATTAGAACAGATGTAAATAATCAATACAAAGTAACATGAATATGTTATTGTGAAAGAAGTAGATCATATCTTGAGCTCCAGTTTGAAGAACAAAGTGTGGATCCAGATTTCTCCTGGACGCCCCAGACATTGTATAAATGTGTTCAGTTCCTTCAGCAGTAATCTTGATTTAGCTTAATGAAGTACTGAGCAGTCAAAGCAGGTATTAGATGAGAACTGTAAATAATACTGGGTTGTTTATAGAAGAAGAAACTTGGAAATGGTTCAATAACCACACTGACGTATATAAAAGCACTACTTACTGTATTAATACTGTTCAAATTGTTTAAAAAAAATAAAATAAAGTGTATGGCTGAGCAAATAAAAGTTTCCCGTCTGGAAAAAATAGCTTTTTAAATATAATAACGTCCCCAAGTGCCTCAAACTTTTGCACAGTACTGTATTTTTCCATTCTCAGAAATGAGAAATTTCAGAAGGCCTAGAGGCTCCTCAGTGCTTGGCATTCAAGCAGCTTCACGAGGAGCCACATTATTTTTTATAATGTTTTTTCCAGCAGGTCTTAAGAAGTTCCTGAAGTGCTGAAAGCTTGTTGTTGCTGAAAATCACCTGTTTTTTTTTTTTTTTGTTTACACTTAACAAAAATATATACATACGGTTAACACGTGTCTTAGAAACCAAACCAAGATCCAAAACCAACCCAACCAGATGTCGGAACCTTTGACGGCTATCTTAGGGAGAGAGCAAAAGCCATCCAGTCGCAAGGTTAATCGGAGTGGTCTCCGGGTTATGGTGGGCGCGTTTCAGCTGGGAATGGAAATGAAAAGCAGTAAAGTGGCCGGCGTCATTGTACTTATTGGTGGCGACAGAGCGGTAGAGGAGCTCGCTGTCACCATGACACAGCTAATCTTGAGTCATGTGTATCTCAATTCCATTTTATCTCCGGTAGATCGAGGGCCACTCGCTGGAAACTCGGCAGGCTATCTTCTTTTTCCGCTTTAATAGCGAGTCTGGAGTGACAGCGTGCAATAAGGGCCCACTATACGGTGTAGCAGGCTGGTGTACAGTGTTTAAGGAAGGTCGGGAACGGTCCTGGAACTGTTTAATTCAGTTAGCACTCGCTCCAGGCCTCAGGAAATGAAAGGATTGTGATTAGGAGCGAGAAAGGGAACGTGAATGTCTCCGTCGGGTTTTTTTTTTTTCTCCATCCCCCCACACTCCTGTCCGCCGGGCTTCTGCAAACAGATCCCGCCGCCCGATAAGCCGTTTCCCCCTCGCAGGAAAACGCATACGTTCTGAGGGCACTGCGGTCAGATCCTGTTATGGAATGTAATCATAATTGTTCCTTGGAAAACAGGCCGCTTTGTAGGAATAGGCCCACTTAGGCCTAGTGAGCAGCAGAAGAATGCTCCATTTATTTGGAAAAACTATCGGGCTAGTTTCCCGACGCAATTTGCAATAACAATCCCTGTGATGGTTAAATGACAAAGGTAACACACAACACACACGCGTACACAAACACACATGCAATTCCAGGCACACAACCAAGCCCTCTTTAACCCCCCCCAACCCACCTCCCAACCCCCAAATTTCCCGACCCCCAATCATGGTTGTACTTGCTTGTCATGACTTTCATTTGCTCTCGTTACCCCCTCATGTGCCTCATGTATTTTCCTTTTCTTTTCTTTTCTTTATATATTTTTATCTCCGCGACTGGGAAACGGCAAATATCAAGTGCCTGTCATTTCTCTTGTTTCCACGGTTACAGGCCATTGTGGACACGGTGGACAACCTCCTGAGGCCAGAAGCCCTGAAGTCCTGGCAGGACATGAATTCCACGGAGCAAACGCATGCTGCCACCATGTTACTGGATACCCTGGAGGAAGGGGCCTTTGTCCTCGCAGACAACCTGATTGAGCCCGCCGTGGTCAAAGTGCCCGCGGATAATATAAGTGAGTCATTCCGTCAGGCATACTCTGTGACAAGGCTTTATGTGTGAGATCCGAGCCGCCTATCAAAGCGCAGTCTAATAGCTCTTTTACATACAGGTTACAATGTTCGCTCTCCAGCTCATTTCAAGAGAACAAGGAGCCAAAGCCCTGTAGATTTGGCAGTTTAACCCTTTTAGTGCTGAGAGAAAAAATAAAAAAACTGACTGGTTCTGCCTAATATACTCTTCTTCATTAATATACTGCATTGGTCATTTTTCAAATTGGATGTTATATTGTTGCTGTCCAATGAAAAATAAGTATCTCCAAAATTGCAACTTTAAAGGAGAGACCAAAAATATACTTCACTTTCAAGGTAAGTCAATGGAACCAGAATTTTTTTCAAGCTGTTTGGGAGCACTTCTATTGGTCCATTCATCATGAAATCTTCACACAATGTAAACGACCACTGGTGTGTTCAAATCATGTGGAAAATTAAAAATCGACAAAAAATGAAGATTCATGTTTTTCATTGGACAGCGACGATATGTACTTTTATATGTGAATGAAGTTGAATGCAAATGAACTATTTTCATATTATATATTAGCAAACACAAAGAATTCTGTTCTATTTTATAGTTTTGCACAAAACTAGATATCAGTTACAAGTTTTTTACAATTAATTACAATAAAATATAATTTCACCCCCTTCTTTCATCGGTGTAGGTAAACATGCACTCCAACATTTTAGAAAAAGAGTGTTTTATTGTGTTTCATGTTGTGCCTGTTATTGTTGCATAGGTTGATATGAAGAAAGTCACTGTCTGTTTTATCTTGGCTGTCTTTGTGGAGAGGTGTGAATTATTTTCACACTAAGGGCTTCCACTTTCACCCATCATTGCTCACTAGCAGTTCAACACACCATTACACACACAAAGAACCAAGAGTGGCCCGTCCGTTTGGTCAACCACAGTAAGCAAACATTCCCAAGTTGACATCCAGGCCACCAGCAGAATGCTTCATTATACTGTAGCATACAAATGATGACAAATTTAACTGTTACCTTACTAAAACAAATCAATAAGAGTGAGACACTGTCACAGGGCACCCAACAATAAAAGCCACATGTATTTTGTACAGTGATAGAAAATACAGTGGCACAAATAAAGCTGAAATTCCACAGTTTACTAAACATAAAACAGATTAGCATGAAGGTAAATATAGAAACATGGAATGGACTGATTACCCAGGTTTTGGGTTTTGGCTCAATTGTCTGTCCGTCTGAATGTAAAGGGAAAAGTACAGATGAAAGTCACACTGAAAGATGGCTACTGCTACTGCTTTATCTACCCATTTGTTAACATGTGACATATCAGGCTAGTGATCTTCACCTTAGCTGGGCAGCACTGAAATAGGGCTAAGAACTGATACCTGAATCTGTGGGTTCATAGCAAGAAACACCAAATAAACCACCCTAGCCCATAACAAGGGTATCTGCAAATAGCCAGTTTGGCTTCTGCCAGTGGTGGCTAATTGCTGCAGTTGATAGAGCAAGTTCTTAATTCTTAAACCAAGAAATCTCAAGTTTGGTGCCAGTGGGCTCTAGTATTAGCTGGCTAAGATAGCTTTAGTTAGACCCCCCTGGCACCTAACTTGATATTTCTTCATTGCTTCATACATCTTCACAGCCATTTCCTCTTATCTTTGTCATTGCAAGGAAAGTGGTAACAACCAATACATGAAGATGTGGGTTCATAGCAAGGACCACCCTAAACAACCCCTAGCTTTTATCAAGGGTATCTGCGCAGGTCCAGTTTGACCTTTGCAAGTGAGGGCTAAGGTTAACTAGTTAATGTTAGAGCCCACTGGCACCAAACTGTTTCTGCATTTGTTTAAGAATTGATAAACCTACTTCCTCAGCTACTTTATCTTTCTCATTGCATTAAAAGTGGTAGAAAGACTACTGTGTGGGTTTTTGGACTCTATTGAAACAAGTAGAAACACAGCATATACTAAAACCATGAGAGCTTCAGGCAACGTAGTGGAGACTTGGATTAGACTTCTTAATCCAATCTTTTAGAGCGGAAAGACGTGTTAGAATTTGGAAGTGATCGTGGAAAGGTTTACAGGTTTTATCACTGATTTTGGGATCTGTGTGGACCTGAAAATGGCTATTGCACCAGACCTACCAAGATGATGTCATACCTGTCTCCATTTGTGCAGATAACATCATGCCATCCAGTGTTGAAAACCACTTAAGCAGCTTTATTTGTGATTGCTTAACAATTTAACTCAGCAAGGCTGTGAAGACTCAGGCATGGGACTACATTAATCTCATAGCTCCAGTGCCAAACCAAACAGGCAAACTTTAGACACCAAACATGTCTCGACTGATCAGCTTCTCTTGGGTTAAGAGGGAAATTGTGTATATTTGATTGTTGAAGGCTTTAATATTCATGGCCTCTGTTGGAGAAGGCCCTGACCCCTTGGACTCTAGTTCTGACCCACCATTGTGTCTGGGACACTGCAGATGTTCATTAAAAAGACTCCTGTCAGAGTGCGTAAACCCAAAGGTGACCCTTTCGGAAAGTTCAGTGGAATCAGAGGATGGAGCAAATGATGTTTGCGCTTGTTTCTTAGCTGCCTGTGATGTGAACAGCTGATTTCTCCCGAGTGGTCCACTGCCTCCAGCTTCCAAATTAGCTGGCTTCGTTTTCTAGCTTCTCACTTTGAATTTGACTTTGAAGTTAACCACGAGACGGGCATCTAATCTAATATGAACATTTCTCTGCATTACACATTCAAATAATGTTTTGTCGTTATTTGAAACTCTTGCAAGTGTGTAGGCGTGGATCCTCGATGTTGATGACAAAGTGATAACGATGCCATGATCTGCGCTCTTTAGAGACTGAAGTCACCTACGCTGTTCAGAGCGGGCTAACATTTCTAAGAAGATGCCACGCTAGTCACTCTGCTGATTATATATTAGTAGTGATCAAGCAGCCTGATTGTCTTACCGCTTCATTGAGTAATCCAGAGGCCTGACAATGAAAGTAGACTTATGCAGAGAGGCTGGTTTTCGAACACACATTCAAATACAAGAACTGAGTCAAACGAGAACATATGGAGCCTAGAGTTGTAGTTCTAGTTTTTTTTTCACCTGCTTGAGAAATGGCCGGAACCGTTACAATAGCTGTGATTAAGGATGGAATAGTCGTTTTGGTCATTTTGTTCTACGCTAATGAGTCTAATTTGGTGAATTACCTAGTTATCCTAGCTTATCAGATGACATGAAATGATTTACTGCGCTGTTCTCCACCCATACACTATTAAACATCTCTTACAGTTTCACAGAATCATGCCAAGTTTATGCTTTTACTGCTGAGTGTGGAATTATGAACCCAAACAGTCATACTAGAACAGATAGCATATGGGTCATTGACATGGCACACATATTATATGGCCATTGAAGTCAATTTTAAGTCCATAAATGTCCTAAAGAATAAGGAAATAAATACATAACATATATCTGATTATTCAACAATACCTCTTTTGTGTTTAGCAAACTTTCCATCCATGTTAAATTCATAGTTTATTTTTGCCTCCAATCCATTAAACCATTTATGTTGATTAAGTAAAGACCAGAAAAGGATATTAAGTCACATAAAATTGTAAATAAAACAGTTTCTAAGTAGAAGACAATATTGCACAATATGGCAAATTTAAACTCACCCACTCACCCACAAACCTTTGTTCTTGAGGAAGACTTTTATTTTGACATGTACTACTTCGTAAAGAAAACCCCAATCAAACTTCATGCTGCAACGCCAAAGTCAGTAGCTCTTTCACAAATTTTATATAAATTTTATTGACATTTTGGTTTGAATGGCTCATTTTACCATATCATGAAATTGTGTAATTATTATAATAATATGTATTTGTTTAGAAAAAAGTGTTTGTTTATAGTTTAAGGAAAGTGTTAAATAATTAAAAGCTGTAATAACAGTCAATATAGTTGGCATAGAAAAAATAGGAAGTTAAGAAAACTTCTTATTTAAAATCTTAATTTTAAGAAACAGTGAAAGCTTCCCAGCATATATTACCATAGTATCTAACATAAACACACTGTTCCAGTCCACATTTGGGTGTTTGCATGTGTTGGTGATGATGAAGTGATGACAGGGAGGAAGACATTAGAGTACTGTCAGGTCCTGTTGGTACCAGTTTTGAGCAGATACCAAAAGTCGTAATGGCCGGTAGAAAAACCAGCAGTACCAGTTTTCTGATGCAGATACTTCCCGCACTTTCTGCAGTGGAGAAACATCTAAAGATTTTGAAATACTTTGCTGGAAGAAGAATAAACTAAGATGCTAAAATATTTCTTTTAAACCAGATAACGCACTAGGTGGCAAAACAGTGCATCTAAATGAGTTTGTCCATCACATGAGTACTGTACGGAGGCCTGTAGACGAGTCTTTATGATGCTAATTTGTTTTTCCCGTCATGAATAAAGCCAGAAGGGCGTTTAGGCACTTAAAGGGCAAAAATCATTTAATGTGTAATTTGTTTCTAGATTTTCTTTCCTGCTCTGTTTTGTGTATTATGCTGGCTTAATGCTGGTTATTGGAATTTACAGTCATTTATTTACAGTAAGTGACGAGTGAAAAGTATATTAAGTTATTTTGCCAGGAGCTAATTTGGCAGCAGAGCTGTTTACCTGAGTATCGTTACTTTAGTAGCATTTCAGAGATTCCTTTTTTTTCTTTTAGCAATCAGCCGAATAATCACGCCTGTAAAAGCAATTAGCCTCACAAACGGCTAATTATTTTGGAAATATCACTCTCTTTTGCTTTGTTTCTTCAGAGAGAGAGAGAGAGGAAAGAGAGAGAGAGAGAGAGAGAGAGAGAGAGAGGGGGAGAGCGAAAGAGAGAAAGTGAGAGAGAGAGGGAGAAGGAGTGAGAGAGAGGCAGAGAGGAGAGGAGAGGGAGAGCGAGAGAGAGAGAGGGAGAGAGAAAGAGGGAGGGAGAGAGGTGAAAGAGAGCGTGAGAGAGAAAGAAAGAAAGAGGGAGAGAGAGAAAGAGAGAAAGGACAAATGAGAGAGCAAGAAAGAGAGAAAAAGAAATACAAAGAGATGGAGTGAGATAGAGGGAGAGAGAAAGAGAAAGGGAGAAAGGAGAAAGAGAGGATGAGAGAAAGAATGAGAAAGAGGAGAAAGAAAGAGAGACAGAGAGAGAGAAAGAATGAGAGAGAGGAGAAAAAGAGAGAGGGAGAGAAAGAATGAGAAAGAGGAGAAAGAAAGAGAGACAGGGAGAGAGAAAGAATGAGAGAGAGGAGAAAGAGAGAGAGGGAGAGAAAGAATGTGAAAGAGGAGAAAGAAAGAGACAGAGAGAGAGAAAGAATGAGAGAGAGAGGAGAAAGAGAGTGAGAGAGAAACAGAGAGATAGACAGAATGAGAGAGAGGAGAAAGAGAGTGAGAGAGAAACAGAGAGATAGACAGAATGAGAGAGAGGAGAAAGGGAGTGAGAGAGAGAATGAGAGAAAGAAAGAAAGAATGAGAGAGAGGAGAAAGAGAGTGAGAGAGAGAATAAAAAAGAAACAGAGAGATAGAAAGAATGAGAGAGGAGAAAGAGAAAGAGCAAGTGAGAGGAGAAAGAAAGAATGAGAGAAAGAGAAAGAAACAGAGAGAGAAAGAGAAAGCATGAGAGAGAGGAGAGAGTAAAAGTGAGAAAGAGAGAAACAGAGAGAGATAGAAAGAATGAGAGGAGAAAGAGTGAGCGAGAGAGTGAAAGAAAGAGTGAAAGAAAGAAACAGAGAGAGAGAAAGAATGAAAGAGGAGAAAGAGAAAGAATGAGAGAGAGGAGAAAGAAACAGAGAGAGATAGAAAGAATGAGAGAGGAGAAAGAGAAAGAGTGAGCGAGAGGTGATAGAAGGAGAATGAGAGAGAGGAGAAAGAGAAAGAATGAGAGAGAGGAGAAAGAGAAAGAATGAGAGAGAGGAGAAAGAGAAAGAGGGAGCGAGAGGAGAAAGAGAAAGAATGAGAGAGAGGAGAAAGAGAAAGAATGAGAGAGAGGAGAAAGGGAAAGAATGAGAGAGAGGAGAAAGAGAAAGAGGGAGAGAGAGGAGAAAGAGAATGAGAGAGAGGAGAAAGAGAAAGAATGAGAGAGGAGAAAGAGGGAGCGAGAGGAGAAAGAGAAAGAATGAGAGAGAGGAGAAAGAGAAAGAATGAGAGAGAGGAGAAAGGGAAAGAATGAGAGAGAGGAGAAAGGGAAAGAATGAGAGAGAGGAGAAAGGGAAAGAATGAGAGAGAGGAGAAAGAAAGAATGAGAGAGAGGAGAAAGAGAAAGAGGGAGCGAGAGGAGAAAGAGAATGAGAGAGAGGAGAAAGAGAAAGAGGGAGCGAGAGGAGAAAGAGAAAGAATGAGAGAGAGGAGAAAGAGAATGAGAGAGAGGAGAAAGAGAAAGAATGAGAGAGAGGAGAAAGGGAAAGAATGAGAGAGAGGAGAAAGAGAATGAGAGAGAGGAGAAAGAGAAAGAATGAGAGAGGAGAAAGAGAAAGAGGGAGCGAGAGGAGAAAGGGAAAGAATGAGAGAGAGGAGAAAGAATGAGAGAGAGGAGAAAGAGAAAGAGGGAGCGAGGAGAAAGAGAAAGAATGAGAGAGAGGAGAAAGAGAATGAGAGAGAGGAGAAAGGGAAAGAATGAGAGAGAGGAGAAAGGGAAAGAATGAGAGAGAGGAGAAAGGGAAAGAATGAGAGAGAGGAGAAAGAGAATGAGAGAGAGGAGAAAGGGAAAGAATGAGAGAGAGGAGAAAGGGAAAGAATGAGAGAGAGGAGAAAGGGAAAGAATGAGAGAGAGGAGAAAGAGAATGAGAGAGAGGAGAAAGAGAAAGAGGGAGCGAGAGAGTGAAAGAGGGAGGAAGAAGGTTTAGTCGAGTCTTTTTGCAGAAGTTAAACTAACAGAGAACTCAGTATTCATACATGCGGGTGTGATGTCTGTTTAGTGTGAGTCGTCACTAATACATCTGAGTGAGCTGAGAGCGGTCTGCAGGGCGAGGGAAGCTGTGCCGCAGTTGTTTTATGGATGTGCTGGTAAAAAGGAGTCTTTTCCGAGGAGGGCTTATTCAAGAGACAGAGAGAGAGGGAGTAGGAGAGAGAGAGAGAAAGAGGGAGGGAGAGGAGGGGATTTGAAAGAGAGCGGATTTGCCCGATCCTCAGTGCGCCGGCGGTTTGATTTCTCTACCCCGTTCAGAGAAAAGCCGACACAGGCCTGTGCCAGTAGACTTTATTAGTGATGTGAGCTCATTCATATTAGTCAGCTTTGCGCACTCGACTGTCGTTTTGCTGCACAGGCCTTCGGGTTGCCATGGTTCTGCCTTCAACCTTTTCCCTCAATGGCCTTCCAGCCCTTTGATTCCAGAGTCAGCTGCGTGGAAACTCTCATCAAACTGGCATTGAGACGGTGCACCTGTTTTACCCTGGTTTCAATCAGGTCTTTTGAGCCGCGCTTGAATGTTGAAGCAAGGAGAAGGCTAGCAGATATCAGAATTTCAAAACCAGGCACTCTATTTGAAAAGCAGATGCGAGCGAGGAGTCACTATTCTTCCCGGTAACGTTAGAGGAGGATTATCAAAAAGTCTCTTTGTTCTTTTTGTGGTTCAAGTGTCTCCTTTTTCATAATGTGAGTCATGTTTCTTAATGCAGTGCATTTTATTTATTATTCTAAAAATACTCATACACATCTAATTTAACTATACTGATTTTAAAAACAAGTACATTTCACATATTTGATTTATTATGTAAATAGTTATTTTATATATATTTTAGATTTATTGTATTGCAGAGTTGTAAATTATTTTTAAATAATTGAATTAAAATGATTTATATACGTATACATATTGTATATTGTATTCTAAAAATAGAATTGTACATCTAAGTAAGTTTTAATTTAATTTAAAATATTTAAATTATATTTATATTAATGTAGCTGTTTTTATATTTAAATAACAAAGTCTTAGGGAAATTTTAATCATTTTTATTAATTTATTTAATTTTTATTTCACATTAATGTATTTTTAGATATTTAAATTATCGTTAATGTAAATTATAAAATTATTATAATGTTATTATTTTAGAATGATTCGATTTTGTATTATTATTAAATATACAAAAAAAATCTATCTGCTGTTTTATATAAACATTATATATGTAATTTTGTATATTTATATATTTTATATATGCTTTATAATTGTAGTTATTTAAGGGCCCAAACATAGTACAAACTTTAGTAACTATTAGTTATGCATTGATCATCATGTTTATTAATATTAATATATGTATATGAGTGTAGCCTATGTATAGAATATGATTATTTGTGGTGATAAATAATTAATGGACCTGTCTGGGTGTATTAGACATTAGACACCCTTAAACTTTTCTTGGTTTTCTGAGTAAAAGTAAGTCTGTAAACATATTTCAGTGCACACATTTCTGTATATTTGCTGAGTTGAATGTTTTTGCCCAAACAGTGTTGTATTATGATTTATCAGGATGTTTTCACGTAGTTACACTCTCTAAAACAGTAGAACATGTAACCAGACCCGAAGCACCAAAGCGCTTGCATACGCCTGCATGTACGTTCCAGTAAGTAGTGAAGTGCGCTACATGTTTTTGTTGTAGCCCGACGTAACCCGCACCTGATTGAGCTACAAAAACAGTAATTACTCCTTAAATGGAGATGAATCACATGTGCTTTTTGGCAGCGATGCATAAAGAACATGTATCGGTGCATCTGCTCGGGGACAGGAGTCAGGAAACACTGGTTAGATAATAAACTGACTGTTTTCCTTCTTTAATGCACTGCGCTTTAATGATGCACTGCTTTATTGTCCGGCCAAGTGCCTGAACACAGTGTTCATTCTTACTAATAATGTAGCCCCGTCTAGACTGACTCTTTAATGTTCAGGCAAAAAAGTGGCCTTTTAATCCACCCTTCCCCTCGGAAGTGGGCAGTAACCTCAGTTTACTCGTGGAGTGGTACTTTTACTTGCAGGATAAGAAATCTACTCACTACTCTTATAACTATTAGCTGCTAACTCTGTTATTGTGTACTGTTATCAAAGAGAAAAACCCACGTCTATGCTGATCAATGCTTGATGTACTGAGAAGCTCCACTCCAGTACTATTAGCTACTTAGTACTCAAAGCGGAAGTCTACTATTTTTCAAAAATTCAGAAGAATTAAAGGACTAAGCTATAACCAAAGTAGCCCTGAGTGGTTTGGTGTGAAATTATTCATTCTAATGAAACGTATCAGCTCACAGTGATGCTGATGGGAACCAGACATCTGAAGAGTTTAAGCTCCAATACAGAAACTTGTACCATGAAATGTTTATGAACACTCTGCCTGTCTTGCTTTCTTTCCTTATTTCTTTATAATGTTGAGATTTCCAGTCGTAGCACTTACATAGTTTTATTTGCATGACTATTTTCTAAACTCTCTGTATACCTTCTGTTACTGTTACTTCTCTTATACTGTGGACCCCGTATTCTCGCTTTACTCAAAAAGAGTTACCTTGTAGACCAGTTAGGTGGATATATGTGCACCAAGTCAAATCAAGTGGGTTTTATTGTCATTTCAACTACATACAGAGTACACAGTGAAACGAAACAACGTTCCTCCAGGACCATGGTGCAACATAGACAGTGCATACAGACACAAGTGCAACACAAACAAACAAGTACGGACAGACAACACAACACAGTACAGACAGAGAATAATAAATAATTGCTGGTAGTGTGCAAATTGTGTAATGTGTAATAAATAGAGTCCAGTGAGGTAGTAAAGTTATTAGTGCAATGCTTTGTGCAAAAATGCTTTGTGCAAAAATGCTTTAAACCTGGTTTATTTAACAGTTTTTTTAGATTAAACCAGTGTTGCTCTCGGGGTCCCTCTACAGTTGAGTATAATTCACTCTCTATTGGAACCCCCCACATGGTTAGCTGTACATGTGCATTTGTTGACTAGCTAAAGATGCAGAATTCAACTCACCTTCTTATGCAGGCGGGTCACACAGGCATATGGACTTAAGATTACACGAATGATTTTGATTGTTCCTTTGGGGAAATAACAGAAATGGTGAATGTATTCTGGGGAATCCGTATGCTGGCATCACAAGGTCGCGAGGGGAGATTTTGTGGAGGTGTCTAAATTCAGCAGGACACCAGCAAATTGTTGCTTTGTAAGGAAAAACATATATCTCAATTTTTGTCGATTTTTAATTTTCAACATCGTTCGAACGCAGCAGCTGCCGTTTACTTGGTGGGAAAATTTCATGGTGAATGTACCAATAGAAATGCTCCAGAAATGCTCCAAAACATTTCTGGTTCCACTGACTTACATTAAAAGTGAAGAAGGTTTTTGGCCTCTCCTGTAAAGTTGCGGTGTTGGAGCTACGTGTTTTTCTTTAGACAGTGATGAAATACAACATTCTTTTACAACAGGAGAGAAAGAACTGTGTAGAGTTATATTACAGGATTTCGTCAATTTCTTCCCTTGCTACCCGTCACATGCTGGCCTTTTGCTCCTACAAGACTCTGTGAGGCAGGGATGTAGCTACACTCTGCTATCATATTTCTATTGTTTTTTCCGTTAGTCGTGAGACTGCTTTGCATCCTTTCAATCTTTTTCTGCTCTCGCCAACGACTAAAAGCCAGCCCGAGATTTAATCTTGTCCCGTCTTTAGCTTTTTATTTATCTAACGTTGTCTTCTTTCATGGCATCGCGCACACTGGCATGATGATGTTCGTGCTGGGAATACCGAGCTGGCTTCTTCTTATAGCTAGCTGGCGACCCCTAGTTGTGGGCATGTGACATGGTGCTGTATAAAGTTTCGCAGTGCTCGTGAGAGGCCTCGTGCACGCTCCTCCAAAGTTACATAGCGCTATAACAGCCTGTTCTGCCTAGTATATTATATTCTCCATATCAGAGCTTCAACATCATTTCATTGCCCTCGAAATGATCGTGAAGCTGTTATTTCAGAGTGAAACTGTTACATGATGTTGCTTTAATATCCATATCGCTACCGTGGAAACGAAAGCTCATAACTTTACAAAGAAACGTACTTTACTTTTAATGCAAAGTCATTTAGGGCCATCTCTTTTGGCCCATCCATCATGACAATGCACACACGGTGTAAAGGGTCACAGGCGTTTCCAGACGCTGTCAGAAAGTGAAGCGTGACAAATTTAATATGCTTAGAGTTTAAAGTGGGTTCCTATTCAGCTCACTTTTTCTACCTCTGCCTTCGCCCGTCCACGTCCCTCCGTTCCCCACACACCTCAGACACATACCACACATTCGTACTTGCCTTTTCTGTCTCTCTCCACTTCTTCATTTGAGGAGCGTAAGATGTGGTAACAATGCAGGCTGGTGCCCGCTGGCTGTACGGCTGACAGAATGTGCCCTGGAGCGCATTGGGGAACTTTTTTTTTTTTTTTTTTTCCAAGCCATCCACTCTGTCTCTCTCGTTTTTCTTTCTTTCCTTCTTTCTTGCTTTCTTCTTTCTCTCCTTCCTCATTCTTTCGGTGTCTCTCAATGGCAATTAGCATAATTTAGCTCCAACCACAACACAAGGTAAGTGCTCAAGGCTCTGAATGGAGTGGCTGCCTGAAGAAAAGCAAGAGAGAAGAAGCAAAAGGCAAAAGAAAGGCCCTGACAGTATTTCTGACTGCTGGAAAATAGCAGGCTGGAGAGAGAGAAGGAGAGAGAGGGAGAGGGAGAGGGAAAGAGAGAGACGGAGAGTGTGAACTGTCTGGAGGAGAGAGGAGGGAGCTAGCGCTAATGCTAGTGCCTGACCTCGCCGTATTTTCATACATCAAAGGGAGAGTGAAGTGTGAATGGTCTGGAGCGGCGCTCCGTCTGGGCCTCAATCAGCTCAGGCTGAAGCCACAAACTTATCGGAAGCCACAGGGAGAAGCGCGGTAAAAGTCTAGTGATAGGTTTGATCTCGGCTATATTTGACATTCACGCGCTAGCAGGTACTCTGGGTATATGTCTGGGGGTGTAAATATATGTGTGTGAGCCTGGAGTGAGTGTGTCCGTGTGTGTATGTTTTCTTCCAGCGGCTACTCTCCCTGGATAAGTAAACGCTCAGTATCTCTCTTTTCAGCACACACTGGTGGACGCGGTTATATCCTGGTAATGCTTTACAGGGATTGTGGCTGAAAGAGAGAGAGTAGGTCAGCGAAGCTTTCCTCAGACCCTCTCAGGGTTGCGTTTAAAGAAATGGTGTAAATAGATCATTTTAAAGAACATCATTGTGAACATGAGTAGTTGCAAGCTTTCCTTTGGTTCTGCAGGAGCTGAGCAACCTCAGATACAGTAAAGAGCAGCTGTTAAGCCAGAGATTAGGCCCACCAATGGTTTTCAGTGGAGAATCTTGACTAAGAATAAAATGTAGGCCATGACTTTGACCCTGGAATGGATTTTTTAAGACTTGTCTGTAAGCAATTAGTGAGTGTGGGTTGGATTCCACTGGTCAAACACCAGCACAAGAAACAAAGGCCACTGAAGACCAGTGGTAAAGCATGACTAATAGAGATAGGCCTTTAGTTTAAGGTGAAGATGGTGTAGATGTCAAAACAAAAACTTTACCTCAATGCAAATTTCCTAGTGCACCCACAATTAACCCCTTGGACCCCAGAAATTCTAGGGGTAGGGTGGTCACCAGTGCTTAATTTGTAAAACATCAGGTAATGGAACACTAAAGGTGGGGTGATCCAGCAAGTGGCAGTAATGGAAAAGGTCATAGGCACAACAGTGCTTCAAGTGTCCTTCTAACGTAGTAGCATTCTATACAATACAATAATCTGCAACCATAAAATCTTAAAAATGAGATACGCCACTGGATGAATAGTTTTTGATGTGCTACAAAAACAAAAAGACGTCAGAGGTGGTGGATCCACATAAATATAAGTTCTGGAACGCAGGTGCCTGAAATATGAGAGGTGGCGGATCTTGTTCCAGCAAGATCCAGCACAAATTAAGCACTGATGGTCACTAACCATAATAACTTATGATGTTATGCTCAAATACAGGTTCAGGAAAAGCTTCTGTCTTTGGTAACTGACTAGAGATGCAGCCCTGGTCTGCCTCAGGTTGGCGCTGTAGCTAATTGGTTTATCCAGTTGGCCCTTCATAGCCTTGCAGGTTTCTGAAAAACTTTACAGGTCGCCATAAGATATCTGAAAAGTTCCCAAAAGACTGGTGAAAAGTGAGAATTGTTACTTATTTCTCATACTGAAGACAACAGAGGAGGGTAAGATCTCAGCTATCGCATTAGCAGACTAGAAAAATGTATTCCCAGAAGAAGAATTGTTAACTCAAACAATATTTGGGAATTAGCATGAATGCAGTTATGCTGAGTGATGCTGGAGAAGCCAGCAAACATGGGATCCTCCAAATACCAGGGTGTATTTTGCACATTGAATGCACCTTTGACATTCGTAGTACTAGGTTAGCACTAAGCTAATGCTGGTGCACATAAACAGTTGTTGGCTAGATTAAACAACATAGACATTTAATGCTTGCAAAAGACATTTCAGCTTGTGTTTGTAGCTTTTAACAGAAATGATCTAACCTTCAACAAATAGAACTGTCATAAAACTTCTCCCATATAGTTTTCCATTTATAACAAATACCTGAAACTTGGTTAGACTGTGGACGGTGTTCATGGTCAGTTGATGTATCTGTCAATACAATACAATAGAACACAACGCACTAGGGGGCAGTAAGCATACTTGCCCGGAGCGGTGGGCAGCCCTATTCACAGCACAGCAGTTAGGGGATTATTTACCTTGCTTAGGGGGCACTTCAGTCATGTGCTGTCGATTCAGGGGATCAAACCAGCAACGTTCAGGTCACAAGGCAGGTTCCCTAACCTCCAGCCCACGACTCCCCCACAATGTTAATAAGTATCCAGGACTTCCGGATGAACTACAGTGATTTTATTCTTCACTTTGCATCAATTGTAATTCAAACAAAACAAATTGAATTGATTTCTAAATACTTTAGACTTTCAGGTCAGCTCCTGGAGTCCTGACCAGTGGGAGGGGTACATGTAGGTACAATGAACAATATGATTCTATCATATAAAAGTGGACTAAAGAATCTAGACATGTATTTGTATTTTGTTCCCAGAAATCATTATGCCTTCTCTGAAAGCCTAGAAGACCCTGCAGGGTTCCTGTCGGGTGAATAGCATAAAATATGTATCTTAGGTTGTCACAGTAATTCCTAAATAAATAAAAACCTAGTGCTATTTGGGAATTGGCGTCACCCTGAGTTTACTTTGCACCAAATGTCAGTGATTCAAAAATTGCCTCCGGTTTCAAAAAGGACCATAAAAACAATGATTTCATTCCACAAGAATAGCAGCAACTCAATTGATGGTGTGCTTGTTATTTAGTTGTTAGGTTTAAGACTTCATACTGAGTACCCGTTAGAAAAGTGCTGTGAGTTGTTAAGAGTATTGAGGTCTGTGCTAGCTTAAAATCCCATTACCTGTGACCCCAACGAAGACTGACAGGCACTGCCTGATTCCAAACCCTTCCAAACTTGCTTGCATTGTTATGGAGCGGCTGCCTCCAGATGTATCCAATGTATCACTGAAGAGATGACGTGCGAGTCCTCCTGCTATCATAGGTCAGAATGCAGTTTCGCAAACATCGTGTCGTCCCTGTCCAGCGTGTTTTTATCTGATGGCCAGGTCATAATGTTTCCACAATGAGCACGAATCTGACATTTTAACAGTTCCCCGTTAGCAGGCTTTCTTTCTGTTTCCTTCATTCCTTCAAAAGGAATACTTCAGGGACACTCTGTACATATGGACAATGTTAGAGTGAAAGAGAGAGAGAGAGGCAGTGTGTAAAGAGAAAGAGAGAATGCAGACGTATTCTTTCAAATAACACCAAATCTATTACATAACGCAGTCAATGCTCACAAAACAAGCTCAGTCCTGACCTATGCACGACTGGTCAAGTAACAGGCCCCAGTGTGGACCCCAATGGGCCCATAGGGTTTATTGTCATAAACACCATTCATTCAAACAGTATATCACCGCTATGCTGTTGAAACTGTGTCTGCTAATCAGATAGGTTTTCTGGTAAACACTGTTGCCCCTCAGCACACTTCATGACCTTGCTTGTCTCTCCATTACTCTCCCGTCTCCTACAGTGTTGGACGTGTACGTGCTGAGCACTGATGGCCATGTCCAGGACTTCAGGTTCCCACAGAGCAGCAAAGGAGGAGCTACCATCCAGCTCTCGGCCAACACCGTCAAGCTCAACAGCAAGAACGGTGAGGGAGGGAATCGCAAGGGCTTAGCCGATGGGTCTTTTCAAAGGCAACAACTGGTTTAACGTGAACTTCAGCTTGCGGGATTAGCCGGTGATGCTGCGGCCCACGTCTTTGTCCTCGCCTTTTGTGGTTTGAGTTCCATCCCACAAAGTAGGGATTATGTTTTTGCTTTTTTGATGTTTTGAAAAAACCCAGCAATCTCAGCAACAGCACAAAGAAAATGCTCTGAATGTTAACTTACTGTAAAGATGAACAATTTATCAAGATTTCATCCCAATTTGAGTCATTAAGAGGTTTGGTGTCAAATATTGCCAAGTTGTTTAACAGTGTTGGTGATAGGAACCAAACATATGCAGCATTTAGTTTGTACATGTTGGCTGGCCACTGAGATCTTGTTTTACGGTAGGTTTGGGAAGCTTTTTGGCCTAAAACTGTATAATTTGAAGTGGATAAGGATGTTCAGGGCAAATACTTTAATATCATCAACGTTACATCAATGAAAAGGCATATCGTCGCTGTCCAATGAAAAACATGCATCTACATTTTTGTTGACTTTGAGTTTTCTAGATCGTTTAAACACGCCAATGGTTGTTTACATTGTGTAAACATTTCATGACGAATGGACCAATGGAAGTGGTCCAAAATAGCTTGAAAAAAATTCTGGTTCCATTGACTTACATTGAAAGTATAGTATGGTTTTGGTCTCTCCTGTAAAGTTACAATTTTGGAGATACTTGTTTTCCATTGGACAGTGACGATATGTAGGTTCACTGGTTGTTTTTGATGGCAAATAAAATGGCTATGTTTTTGCTGTAGGCATCTCAACCCATGGTTTCTATCTCTACTGTAGAAATGTGAAATGTGGAAAACCCCCATCAAGTATTCAGATTTTACTCTTGATTTGGCCCATTCAACGTGAAATGTTCACATGACATAAGCAGTTGGCATTTCTCGAATAGAAATAGCTCAGATATAACTAAAATAGCTGAATTCGCTTCACAGAACCGGTGTAGCTGCTTTCCTCAAGACCATAATTTACGTGCATGACCCTGCAGTGCATGAAGTATTAGTGGGCATTAAAGTGGATTAGGATCTGTTCAGTGAAAAGACCTCTTTGCTCTCAGGGATCATGTATATGTTCATTGAGCTGCTGTTTTGTTTTTTTATTCTTTCTGATTGGTGGTTTCCTCTTGCTGCGCTGCAGGTGTTGCGAAGCTGGTCTTTGTCCTGTACAAGCACCTGGGCCGTTTCTTGACTACGGAGAATGCCACCCTGAGGCTGGTGGGCGAGGGCGGGGTCAGGAACCACACCCTGACGGTTAACTCCCACATCCTGTCCGCCTCCATCAACAAAGAGTCCAGCCGCGTCTTTGTGTCCGAGCCAGTCATCTTCACGCTCGAACATCTTGATGTAAGTGTGATGGCTGTGGTGCTGCTGATACTTGTGTTCCGCGCACAGTATAATTACTGTCTTTTATTAAAACTGTGAAAGAACATAATCCGCAGTCTCTGCAGTCTCGCTCTGAGCAATAAATATAGTCATTAATCTTGTATTGATGTAAAGTTGATTTTGGGTGTCATTAAGAAGTCTGAGAGATTCAGTGTAATGTTTGTAGTGAAATAATATCTTTCTTAAACATGGTTTAAAAATTTTTGACCTGAAATATTATGATTATTATAATTGTTGTATTATATTATTTATATGTATGGTCGCTCTCCAAAGAAAGAACAAGTATCTATTGGTCCATTTATTATGAAATGTTCACACAATATAAATGGTATTTGTTAAAAATTGACAAAAAATGATAAAAATAGACTATAAAAATAGATTTATAAAAATAGACAGTGACAATATATGAACAATATGTACAATATACGATATATATATAAAATATACAGCAATATATATATATATATATATATATATATATATATATATATATATATATATATATATATATATATATATATATATATATACAAGAGAGACCAACAACGTACTTTACTTTTAATGAAAGTCAATGGAACCAGAAACTTTTCCATGCCCTGAAATATTATAATTATTATAATTGTTGTATTATGATATTTATATGTGTGGTCGCTTTCCAAAGAAAAACAAGTATCTATTGGTCCATTCATTATGAAATGTTCACACAATATAAATGGTATTTGTTAAAAATTGACCAAAAATTATAAAAATAGACTATAAAAATAGATTTATAAAAATAGACAGTGACAATATATGAACAATATGTACAATATACAATATATATAATATACAACAACAAAAATATATATATATATATTTTTGCTGTCCAATGAATAAAATTAATTAGCTAAATCTAAAAAGTATCTCCAAATTGAAACTTTACAGGAGAGACCAACAACGTACTTTACTTTCAATGGAAGTCAATGGAACCAGAAACATTTCCATGCTGTTTTGGAGCACTTCTATTGGTCCATTCAGCATGCAGTTGTCAGACGGCCATTGACGTGTTCAAATAATGTAGAAAAATAGAAACCAACAAAAATGGAGATGCATGTTCTTCATTGGACAGCGACGATATGTTAAGTTAATTAATTAAACCATTAACAGCAATACAAAGTCTTTTTTCTAATTAAAAAAAAAAATTGTTGTAAGACTAATGAGAATTAGAGTAACCATAACTTGTTGCAGTACCATTGAAAGCTCCAAGTTACATTAAAGAATGCATAAGAAGTTTTTTAGGGTACTATCATGTTCTTCCGGCGTTTCTTTAAGTGCCATAAAATAGAATTTTAGTGAAGTCCGTACATCTGTAATATGCGAGTCTTCTGTGAGTCACTTATTACTAAGCAACAGACACAGGAACATTAGCCCTGCGCTAAACTGTCCAGTCCGGCTGTGCAGTTTCTGAGTGAGTCACAGCACGTCACTCAGCATTTTACCATTACTACTTTAAATACAGCCACATCGAGACCATACCCAGCCACGCTACATCACAGGTGGCTGGAAATGTACGCAGAGAAAAAAAGGAAGTCTTTTTAAATAAACATGCTAATGCTGATGGTATGTTAGCTAATGTTCCAGCCTAGCAGTGTTGTTGTGTGTTGTTAATTGTGGCCACTGAGCCACAGAAAATGAGACTCTCTGGAGAAAGATTATTAAAAACAGCAGCTCAGTTAAAACAAAGACCTTAATGTGTTTACTGCCTGCTGCTCATCATAAAGCAAAAGCAGTGTGCGCTAACTGTAGGTAACTGCAATTATAGACCAGAATTAAATGTGTAGTGTAGTTAGGTTTGGTGTTTTTTATTTCTTCCCCAGTCCTCGTTTCCTGCCACTTTTTAAAGAACATACATATATATAAATGAGTTTACTGCCTGCTACTAAAGTACTACCAATCAAAGGTTTTAGTACACTACCAGTCAAAATTTTTATATATACATATATAGGTTTCATTCCAAGTGATTTTGAGGCATTTCTATTGGTCCATGTGAAATGATGTCACGTTGAAATGATGCAGAAATTGATGCAGAGATACACAATGTAGGCTCTGATTGATATATATATATATATATATATATATATATATATATATATATATATATATATATATATATATATATATATATATATATATATATATATATATATATATATATATTATGTGTATTTGTCAAAGCCTACATTGTATTGTGGACAATGCCAACAAATATATGCTACTTATGGCATTAGGGGTGAAAAAGAAATGGCAGGTCACAGTGTTAATTGGAAATGTACATTTTCTTGCCTTGAAGGTTGTGGCACCATGTTTAGTAAGACTATAAAGAAACTCAGTCAGTCACATGAATCAATTCACATACAGCTGTAAGAGCATGAAAACCTGGGGCATGTTGTTGCCTTGTGATTACGTATGCCAGACCTCATTAATTAACATAGCCAGGCTTTATACTCGAGGCCATAGAGGCAGATATGACGGAAAACTCAGGGACATCAGGCGCAGTGCTGTAGCAAACATTAGCTGCGTACTAATAAAAATACATGTGCATTCTGACCACGGTAACACTTGCTGTTTGATGCGCTTCCAGCGTGTTAGTTGGCGTCTTTAATTCTGAACCATCTTTGACGATTGTGTCATTAACAGTAATTGAAATGCGTTACAGCTAACTAATGTTGTCACAGATGCCTCAAATCTTAAAGAATAATCTCAAACAGTCAGGCTTATGTGGGCTTTGACACTTGTGAAAATGAAAAATGACAGTCTTCTTATTGAGCTGTTCAGTGCACGTTTGTCTTTTACTGATTAAATGTTCCTGTGATTGTCTTTTCAGACGGAGAACTACTTCAACCCAAACTGCTCCTTCTGGAACTACTCTGAGAGGAGCATGATGGGATACTGGTCCACTCAGGGTTGCAAACTGTTGGGCACAAATAAAACTCACACCACCTGCTCCTGCAGTCACCTCACCAACTTCGCCATCCTCATGGCTCACCGTGGACACGTGGTGAGTAACATTTGCTTTGCCTTATTCACTTGTAGGCTTACAAGTAGGGGTTCTTTAGTACTGACACTGGTTAAACATTGAACTGTGACAACTCAGGGTTGTATAGATGCTCTCTATGATGGATAGCTCGTGCTATATTGAACTCTTATGGTTAAGATTGTAGAAGCTATTGTTGCTTGAAAATATATTTACTGAATATTACATAGGCATTTCAATGTAATTACACAATTTAATACGTATTTAAAAACAAATTGCATGTACGCTTGGCTTTCATAAAGAATTGAAGGGTCCAGTTTAGATTTTTAATTCTTTTCTGTTCATTTCAAGCCAAGAAATTATGAAAACATGGCCAAAAAATAATCTTGGATGCTTTTTTCCTGCAAAATAAGAAAGTAACTAATTCACAATAGCATATATTCTCTTGTACTGACAAACACAAATATGGTATCAATTGAATTAAGAGAATCTGAACATTGAACAGAGTTTCTCCACACGGTTTTAAGATCTATTAGTGATAAATTATTGATACAGTATTACCTCATACTGTTGGATGGCTGACCGTAAGTGCCCCGACTAAGGTCCTGTTTCAACTGCTTCCCTCCGAGGGTCACGTGAAACTCCCCACATGTTAATAATGAGCAGATTATCAACAACAAACTGATGAAGGAGGCTCAGCAAGATGGCTTTCAACAGATGCTAAACAGAGTCTAAACATTTCTGAGGGAAACGGGGAATGGGTAGCATTAAAAAGCCATCAAAAGGAAGTTGTGTTTACAGTGTGTGGCTAAAAGCCAGCAAGGACACGTGTTCCTGAACATGAACCTCACCCAGCCGACAGCAGTGCACGTACCCGTCCGGCGCAGACTTGGCTAAGCAGGCTTTTTACGAGAGCAGTACAATCACGGCGCGATTACATGATTAATATCATAAGCAGCTAGCATTTAGCCAGTAATGAATGTGGAAACATGGGGTTTGTGGTGAAGGTAATTATACGTCTTGCCCCATGAACTCTACCCCATCCATCGTTTGACGCTAGCGCTAACATTAACCACAATTAGAATCCCGCCTTTTGAACGCGTGGGTCGCGAACGCATCACCTCGGAACAGCTCAAGCCTGCCAAATTTAATAAAAAAAGTAAAAACCCATATATATATATATATATATATATATATATATATATATATATATATATATATATATATATATATATATATATATATATATGTGTGTGTGTGTGTGTGTGTGTGTGTGTGTGTTTGTTTGTGTGTATAGATAGATATAGAGAGAGAGAATACAGCTGTTAGCAGTGATGATAAAGGTGATAACAGTGATTCTCATGAATGGGGGTGTTTGGGTGAAGGTATGGAGAGAGTTAATGGTGAGGGTCACTAGCTCGCCGTCAGTGCGAGGGTTAGCGGAGAGTCTGTGATGGTAGTGGAAGTGTAAGCAGTGTGAGTGTTAGCTCTGAAGGAGTGATTGTGTATGAATGGAAAGTGTACATGTTCATGCTGACAGCACAGCAGATGCTAATGCCGAGCCTGTACCAGTAACAAGTACTAATGCGATGGCGCAGGATTCAGGGTCATTAGTGATGACAGTGCAAGGAATGTCACAGTGAATGTAGGGCAGTGGAGCATTGAGCGTGCAGTCTGGGAAGAAAAAAAATGCCTACTCATAGAATATTTTAAACCCCAGTGGAGACATAACTAGGAAATTATGCAGTAAGCAAAAAGTGTTCAATCAAAACTGGATTCTCCTAAGCAGCTTCATGAACAGCCACCTGAGATGTTTTCCACAACATGCTCAGGGCATGTTTTCCCCATGCTAAAAACTTGCTGGATGCTGAAGACTGTTTGTTCCAACGATATAATTTAAACCTTAGACTTGTACTGTGGATGGTCCGAGCCTTGCTGGCTGGGAATGTGAGGAGAACTCTGAGGAACACACGCAGAGGCTGAACAGGGGTGCAAAGCGGAGCTTTTCTTTAAACCTGAGAAAACAACGCAGAAACTAAACTGTAAATCCACTCAGAACTGAGAGTTTACACAGAGCTTTCCAGCCAGAGCTCTCCCTCTAAACTCCTCTCTCACTGACTGAGCGAGCCTCGATCGTACTGGCTGTGTGTAATCAGCGGGGAAGCCTCACGCATGTGGTCTGGGGCTGTAACGTCAGCTCCCCCTTCAACTGCCACAACATAAATAAGCTGAAATTAAAGCAGACGTCCAGACGTTTACCAGTAACTGAGACTCGGGTTTCCTGAAGAAACTACAGACAGACTGTGCCGCTTAATCAGTCCCTAGATGGTTGGCAGGATGCTGCTAGATGGTTGCTGTGGTCTTCTTTGTGGTTGCTATGGTTTTGCTAGGTGGTTGCTATGGTGTTTTAGGTGGTTGCTGCGGTCTTTCAGTTGGTTGCTATGGTCTTCTCTATCATTGCTATGGCTTTGGTTGGTGGTTGCTATGGTGTTGCCAGGTGGTTACTATAGTGTTGCCTAAAGGTTATCGTGGTATTTTAGGTGGATGCTAGGGTGTTCCAGGTGCTTGTTAAGATGTTGATAAGTGGTTACTTTGGTATTTCTGATTGTTGCTAAGTTGAACCTAAGTGGTTGCTATGGTGTTCTGAGTGCTAGCCATGGTGTTGCTAAGTGGTTGTTGTGATATATAAGGTGGCTGCTAGGGTGTTGCTATGTAGTTGCTATGGTATAATGTACAAATGAGGGTGTTGCTTGAAGGTTGACATAGTATCCCAGGTAGTTGCTATGGTGTAACTACAAGTACAAGTACAAGGGTGTTGCTTAAAGGTCAATATGGTATCCCAGGTGGTTGCTGTGGTGTTTTTGGTGGTTCCATATAAATTACCTGGATATAATACTACTACTACTACTACTTCTACTACTACTGATACTACTACTACTACTAATAATAATAATAATAATAATAATTGCTACAATTATTGCTGTCTGTGTGTTTCAGGGTGATGTAAGTGTCCATGAGCTTCTCCTGAATGTGATCAAGCGGATGGGCATCGCCGTCTCCCTTGTCTGTCTGGCCATCAGCATCTTCACCTTCTGCTTCTTCCGTGGCCTGCAGTGCGACCGCAACACCATCCACAAGAACCTGTGTATTAACCTCTTCATCGCCGAGCTCTTCTTCCTCGTGGGCATCGACATGACTGGAGCTCCGGTAGGCAAACGACGCCCTGCGTGCAGCGCAGTAGTGCGGGGAATCTGTTTCAGCTTGTGCAGGAAATGAACTCACAGGAGAGAGGAAATATATTTCTGCTGTTTAAAGAAAAAACATGTGTCTCTATTATACCCATTGTTTTTTTTAAGCTTAACAGCTGCCCGTTCTTTCTGGGAGACTTGTTTTCAGTTTTGCAAAGAAGTCCACAGGGATCTTTTCTTCCACACCTCCAAAGTACAATCTTACAAGTTTAACATTTTCTGCCTCTCACAATCCAAGCAATCTGTGATGTTGAGGTCTGGACTCAACAGTGTCCATTGTTCTGAGAACACACATTTTTTTTAGGTCTTCTCTGATTTTCACTTATATTTATTAGCCTTTTTCTTTTTCGGTTTCAAGTGGATTAACTTATGTTATGTTCTCAGAAATATCTCCAGAAAAGTGAATGATGTTTGTTTGAACTGGAAATCAAAGGAATGGCTTTTGCACAATACTATAAATGAATACAATAACACCATTGTATATTATAAAGGTAGAAGGGCTGACCTTACACATGAAATTATAAGGAAAAAGCATGTTCTGCCACACTTTATGAGGCTAGCCATAAACCATCTTCCTACTACGCCGTGCTGGGGATAATGTTCAGCACGCACGAGGTCCTGTTATTCGTAATGTGACAGCGTCTATTAATGTTGATGTTAATGTTCCTCTGAGCTGAGAAGGTCGGCTCATCCAAGTCCAAACACATCGCCAGTGTTTTGAATCAAAATCACAGGAACGGAGAAAAACTCCATTGATAAGGAACACAAATCTAGAGAGAAACTCTTGTGGATAGATTCGCTGTCCAACTATGCAAATTGAAACAGTATGTTATGAAAATGTGGACATGTGTCTGTGTGATAAACTCCTTGGAACGACGCTGGCTTTCTGTAACTGATGTGTTTCCCTTTCCTTGTTTTTTTTTTTTCGCTCAACAATATTTCTGCCTGTCGTCTCTGTTTTCTCCCCGTGCGAGCAGATCGTGTGTTCGGTCATCGCTGGAGTGCTGCATTTCTTTTTCCTGGCGGCGTTCTCCTGGTTGTGTCTGGAGAGCGTGCAGCTCTACCTCATGCTGGTGGAGGTGTTTGAGAGCGAGTTCTCGCGCAGGAAATATTACTACGCCTCCGGATACCTCTTCCCAGCCGTGGTGGTGGGCATTTCGGCAGCCATCGACTACCGGAGCTACGGGACCGCCAAAGCGTGAGTGACCTTTTCCTTCACGTTGGTGCATTTATTCGTGCGAAGCTCTGACCTCGCCGTGCTTCAACAAGATTGGGATTGTTCATGCGGCAACTCAGCGCCTCACGAAATATCAAATACTTCAAACCGCATACATATAGAAACTCACCAAGCCCTTCTTTACATACACCTCCTTATATCTTCACCCATTCTGTATTTGATCAACTCTACTTATGATATAGGAGCACTTTGTAGTTCTACACATATAGACTGTAGTCCATCTGATTTACTGTGCACTTTGTTAGCCCCCTTTCACCTTGTTCTTTAATATGAGGACCCCCACAGGAGCTTTATGTGGGAGGTGGATCATACTCAGCACTAACGTGGTGGTGGTGCTTTAGTGTGTGTAGTGCTGGTGCGAGTGGATCAGACACAGCAGTGCTGCCGGAGTGTTTAAACACTGTCCACTCACTGTCCACTCTGTTAGACACCCCTACCTTGCTGGTCCACCTTGTATATGTAAAGTCAGAGATCATAGCTCATCTGTTACTCTGGTCCTTCATAATCACAGGACGCTGTTGATTGGACTTTTGGTTGGTGGACAATTCTCAGTCCAGCAGTGACACTGAGATGTTTAAAAAGACACTGCTGTGTCTGATCCACTCACACTAGCACACAACCACCACAACATCAGTGTCACTGCAGTGCTGAGAGGGTGACAGGGGATAAACAATGTATGTAGCAAATCAGATGCATTATAGTATGTAATTGTTAGTACTACTACACAGTAGTGGATAAAAGATACAATGAGTGTAGATATAATAAGTAGACGTACCTAATTATTAAGTAGGTGTAGTATATTTATGCATATACATATATTTACAGGAGAGGCCAATAACTGTATTTACCTTCAATGTAAGTCAATGGAACCATATTTTTTTCCAAGTCATTTTGAAGCATTTCTATTGGTTCATTCATCATGGAAATTGTACACAATGTCAGTGATAGCTGCCGTGTTGTAATGATGTAGAAAAATGAAAATCCACAAAAATACATGTCTTTCATAGAACAGACACAATATATATAATAATTTTTTATGTAAATGCTTTTTATTTAAGAAGTGGTCATGCAGCACAGCAACAGAAACAGCCTGTTTAAGAGGAATAAGTAAGGCCTGTTTAATAAGAAATAAGAAGAAATAGGAAGAAAAAATAACATGTGAGAAAAATGGGACTGGGGCTCTTTAGAGAACACTAAACAACTGCATGTTTCATGGCAAGAGAGCATAATTAGTCCTGTTTAATTGGATTCACTGCAGTGCAGTATAGAATAAATACGCTATTTGTTACGACTGAGGGACATCCAGAGCTGTGGGGCTCCAGCTGCTTTTCTAATTCCGTTTTTTTTTTTTTTTGGATGGGAAACATTTTTACACCAGGGCTTTTATAAGGGCACTGGTGTAAAAGCCGAGCCATCGCCTGAGAAGAAACAGTCTCTCTCGGCTCGAACCTGCGTACGCGTGTTAATGAGACAGACAGAGCATATTTTGTCACTCCCTCCTGGCGAATCTCGACTCTGACGCGACGGAGAGAAACAAGCTGTAAGCAAACTGTGACCGTAATGATTTTGCGTGCCGACTCAGCTCCTTTCCAAAGGCACCTGATTGAGATCGGGTTCTAAATTGCTTTACTTGTTCGTCTCCTTTTTCTTTTTTTGTTTCCTTCTAAAAGAATCCCTAGTGATGTACAGTGTCGCATCAGGCCGGATTCAAATGCAGATAGCATCTGTAATACACACATGAATCATTCTCTACTCGCTACGAATTCTTAATCAAAGCTGCATAGGCGTATATGTGGAGCATACACTGCGAGCTCAGCTTAGTCTCAGAAGAAGAGTGAAGATGAAGGGAGGGATTGGTATTGATGCATGTATGGCTTTGTTTCTCTTCTTGCCGATTATCAAAAAGCCTCTTTCTTTTTTTGGTTTGGTTTTTAGAGGAAATGTTAAGCAGAAGTTCTCAACAACAATGTCTGATTTGCATCTATTGCTTTGCAGTTGTTGGCTGAGGGTTGATAACCACTTCATTTGGAGCTTCATTGGCCCTGTTGCGTTCATCATAATGGTAAGTGTTTTTTAACCACCAATGCCATAAACCTCACTGCTAAGAAGTTATATATATATATATATATATATATATATATATATATACCATTGAAAAGCTGAAGCTAAATACTTGTTAAAAAATCTTGATTAGGCTTCATATTGTAACAAACAGGATGCATGGGTGGTAGGATGGGGCTGTGAGTCAAGTTTACTTGCCTTTGCCAGAAGTTGTGGTGGTAGAACAGAGGTCAAATCACCGGCAGTCGTGTCCAAGTCCAAAAATAAGAAGGCCATAGAGGTCAAAACCAGGAACTCCTGAAGAAAAAAAACCCCAAAAACAAAACAAGGAACCAGACATCAAAACACAGCAAGAACAAAACTAGTGCTTTTTATACATACAGAGCTAACAAGACACAGGTGACTGCAGTGATAAGGGCGCAGAGCCACAAAGCCATGATAGGGATTTTATGACTTGCATTATAAGAGAGAAGTTATTGCATATTGAGACAAATAAACAAACTTGCATTATAAGAGAAAAGTTATTGCATATTGAGAAAAATAAACAAATATCCTCTCATCTAACCCAGCATGATGCTCAAACTGAGCTCAAATACGCAATGGCATGGTGCCGTGCTAACCAGTACCAACAGATGTTCTCCCATCCCAATTCCTCATTGACCTTGATCCCTTGATCTCCACAATGATCAAGATATTGAAGTTGTAGCCTCACTATCAAACTGATTGCCTAGCATATATCTTAATGCTGAGCTATGGCTGGTGGCTGCAGGCTAATTGTTTTGATCAATGCATTGACGTTGTAATATGTTGTAGAATATGTTTGTCTTGATGCACGTAAATTGTCTGGTTAGATACGGATGTGAACAAATTGAGATTAAGACCAAATTGAGTAAGCGTTCTCCTCTTTGTCAGATGGAGCACGCATTTGAAAGAAAAACGGAGAGAAGATCAATATTATCGATTTGTGTCATGTGGTGAATGAATATAGCCTATGTAGGCTGACTGCTGGTTTTTAATGGTTCCTGTTTCTTTAAAATCCCTATAACAATGTACTTTGCATTCAGGCGGGCTTGTTGCATGCCTACACTTGTGGGGAAAGCCTACCAGCAACCAATCTTGCTTGCTTGTCCCTGAGTGGCTTGATTGGCAGTGAAGTGGTGTGCATGCAGGGCAGCGTTATCATTAAAGTCGAAAGCCTACGAGACCTATTAAACTAGGCTTAACCTTTAAGCCTGAACATGGCTGACACATTCATGACTCTTTATGGTTAACCTTTAAACCATTTCAGATATCAATGCGTTTTAAATTCTCTCTTATAAAACAGATACTGACGGCCCTAAAACCTGAGCCGTGTTCATAGCAGTTGTAAAATACACAATATGTGCCCACCTATTACCGGCTTACGACTTTCTATGAGCTATCAATGAGTATTCTTTGATGAAGGAACCGTGTTTGTATAATGTAATGGGCTGATTAACTAATTTTCTTAGTTACAACCAGGTTAATCAGATAGCTAACAGGCTAAAAGATGGCAAGCATGCCAAACAAGGCCATCATCACGATCACAGGCCTGAATCAAAGTACTTAAAGTATGATTACCTCTAAAACTTCAATATTGAAGTCTGAGGAAGGTCATTTCAATGGCTTCAGATATCCAGGTTTCAGTCTGAAGTAACATCAACCCCAAGGCTGAACCTCAAGCAGCTCTGGACTCAAAGTACCAATGTTGAAGTTCTATCTTCTACAGCCCTGTGGGGCTGCAGAAACCAGCGTTTGAATTGTGCACTATGTAGGAAGTAGTGAGGTGTTTGACATTTGACCCCAGCGTAGGAAGAGGGCCAGCGTTGGATTGGTGCTGTAAAAGACTCATGGTTTTAATTTCGTGACTAAAAAGTGCTTTAAATGTGAAGATTTCTTTGCATTGTGTTACCATATGTTCATTATTATACAACAAAACGTTCATGTAGTGGGACAGTGAGTGACCGAATATTGTTCTTCAGCAGCTTAGCCTCTATTCCAGACTCTGCAGGAACTGCATTTCTTGGTGAAAAACTTGTTTATTTTGATTCCCATTAATATCGAGACATGAGTAAACGAGTGTGGGTCAGTATGTCTGTGGATTAGTGCTTGGGGATCTGCCCTGAGTGAGTACCGGCAGTTTGGAGACTGTAGTTCAAACAAAACCATGATGTTTGGGTGCCCCCCAAAAATAAATGGCACTCTATAGCCCCCCTATAACAGACGATTGCGGGACCAAACAACACTTCAGCACACATTTTCTCATCCTATTCATTCTCTGTGGGACAACAATCTGTGAGAAATTCCTCTCCTATTTGAAATCTGTGCATCCAATCAACAAGCTGTATACAAGCCTGATTCACACAATGAGACTGGACAAATGTGGAGTTGGAACAGAGTTGATATTTATTGTTACATGGCTAACGATAACAGTATATAACCTTAATAACTAAAAAACTCCACTACTGTGCTCCCTTCACTGGCTTCCTGTAGCTGCTCGCATTCAGTTGAAAGTTCTGATGCCTACAAAGCCAAGAATGGACCAGCTCCTCCTGACCTTATGGCAATGGTCAAAAGTCGAACCGCACCTCGAGCCCTTCGCGCTTCAAATACGGCTCGGCTTGACCCGCCATCACTCAAGATTCATGGAAGACACGCGACAAAACGCTTCTCTGTCCTGGCACCCAGATGGTGGAACGAACTTCCACTGGCTGTCTGAACAGCGAACTCTCTCGTGGTCTTCAAACGCAGACTAAAGAACTATCTCTTTGTAAAGCACTTATAAACACTGATCTACTGAAGTACTGGTATAAACTGTAATTGCACTTTATCTTCTAGGAACACTGGCTAAGTTTTGCACTTGTACTGTATGTAGTGTATGTATTCTCGTCTCTGTAGGTGTTCCAGTCTTGATAGGTATTGTGTTGTCTTTTTTTCTAGGTATCAGCACTGGCCCTGTGTTTATGGCAGTGTTTGAGTATAAGAGTAGTTTGGACTTAAACCTGTTTGTACTAGATAGAGAGACATACTCTGACCGAACACTAAGCACTTCTGTAAGTCATTCTGGACAAGAGCGTCTGCTAAATGCCGTAAATGTAAATGTAAAAAAAAGTTGTAAAAACATAAATAAAGCCATAAAATCAATAAGCCACAAGAGGCCCTCCACTGCTGCAGTAACACGCAGCCCCAAGTGGATGACTGCTTTTCAATTTTCTTATTTTTCCCCGCTCATGTCGTCTCTTTGGTCCATTAAAAATAAAAAAGCCTTTTTTCTTATACTGTATTTGAATTCGTAATTACCTGAAAGTCAGAGGTTATTGATCATTTGATGATATATTACCAAGATTGGCCAACTTTAAGCCCCTTTGGTGTTGGCTTCAAACCCCCCCCACAAATGCGAGCAGGAGAAATGAGAGTGTTTCTCCCTCCTGCGCTCATATCAGAGGCTTCTTTGGGCAGCGATGTAGGCTGTGAATGTCGCGTCCCTTTATGAAAGTCTCCTATGGCTGTATGATGATTCAGAGGGAGTTCAAAGAAGACTCCGTGTCCCTGTAGACTGCAGCAACAGCAGCAACACAGCCAGCTACAGGCACGGAGAGAGAGTGAGAGAGGCTGCCCAGTTCTCTGACTCCTGTCTGAATGTCACTCCATCCCAAAAGAGAGAGAAATTGGGAGGAGGAGGAGGAGGAGGAGGGGTGTAAAGGTAAAAGGAGAGATACGCACCCATTAGCAGAGCTGGACTCAACAGCTCCCTGACAGCAGCTGAGACTGACACTATTGTGTGGACACGCACTCGGAGACTGGAGCACATATCTGATGGACACACACAGCCAGTGTGGTGCAGGAGTCAGAGACCACCTGTCAGTTATTCAGTTTCCAGTCAAAGCAAAAAAAAAAAAAAAACATAAATAAACAAATAAAGCCATAATGTTTCGATATGAGGAATATATACTTGTATTAGGCTCCAGCAATTAAATATAACATGAGAAAATAGGCACCATTACCTTTATTACATCTATTCCTTTCAGGAGACTCCTTTTTTTTTTTCTAGCAGGATTATTTTCCCACACCTCCAAAGATCAGCCCTAAGCCCTAGTGGAGCTGGATTAGTTTTACCGGAGGAGGTCCAGTAATGCAATTTGTGCGTGATTTGACTGGCCGATTCACGGGGGATAAAGGATCCGTGCAATTTCTCCACATTACCAAAATTGCCCAGATTGAAACATCTTAGCGTGGACGTTATGCGACAGGCGCCACAGTCCCGAACAATAACAACGCAACGTACGGCTAAATGCCATATACAGGAGCATTAGGCTTGTAAAGTGGGCTCATACAACTTGCCGAGTGCCGCCCAACAAGGCAGACAACACTCTGTACAGACATGAGCCATGAGTGAAATATTTCATTTCCCTTCTCCTTGTAATTCAGTCATCAGTGATAATGTTTATTCTCCTTTTAGCTGTTAACCCTGCCACGTTTCTCTGATTTTATTATTACCTGGATTTAAACAGAACTGCTGTTACTGAGGGGGCTCCAAGTTTAGCGAACTGGCGAACTGTTTACTTACAGCAGACGTATACAAGCTAAAGATTGTATATTCATACGGGTTTAAATTGATGGATCTTGTATGTGAGCCCCCAGATCACAGCTCCCCTTCAGAACGGTTTTTCTGATTCTCGGGATCCAACTGACGCCAAATTACAAATTAAGGCCCATCACTCAGTAAAACCTTATTCTGCATCTCCTGTTTGGGTTTTCTGGTGTAAAATCTACTAAACTATTGGTATAAACTGTAATTGCACTTTATCTTCTAGGAGCCCTGGCTATGTATTGCAATTATACTGTATGTAGTCTTGTATTTATTCTCTTCTCTGTAGACTAAGTATTACATTTATACTGTATGTAGTCTTGTATTTATTCTCTTCTCTGTAGACTAAGTATTGCACTTATACTGTATGTAGTCTTGTATTTATTATCTTCTCTGTAGACTAAGTATTACATTTATACTGTATGTAGTCTTGTATTTATTCTCTTCTCTGTAGACTAAGTATTGCACTTATACTGTATGTAGTCTTGTATTTATTCTCTTCTCTGTAGACTAAGTATTGTACTTATACTGTACGTAGTCTTGTAGTTATTCTCTCCTCTGTAGACTAAGTATTACACTTATACTGTATGTAGTCTTATATTTATTCTCTTCTCTGTAGACTAAGTATTGCACTTATACTGTATGTAGTCTTGTATGTATTCTCTTCTCTGTAGACTATGTATTACATTTATACTGTACGTAGTCTTGTAGTTATTCTCTCCTCTGTAGACTAAGTATTACATTTATACTGTATGTAGTCTTGTATTTATTCTCTTCTCTGTAGACTAAGTATTGTACTTATACTGTACGTAGTCTTGTAGTTATTCTCTCCTCTGTAGACTAAGTATTACACTTATACTGTATGTAGTCTTGTATTTATTCTCTTCTCTGTAGACTAAGTATTACATTTATACTGTATGTAGTCTTATATTTATTCTCTTCTCTGTAGACTAAGTATTGCACTTATACTGTATGTAGTCTTGTATGTATTCTCTTCTCTGTAGACTATGTATTACATTTATACTGTACGTAGTCTTGTAGTTATTCTCTCCTCTGTAGACTAAGTATTACATTTATACTGTATGTAGTCTTGTATTTATTCTCTTCTCTGTAGACTAAGTATTACACTTATACTGTATGTAGTCTTGTATTTATTCTCTTCTCTGTAGACTAAGTATTACACTTATACTGTATGTAGTCTTGTATTTATTCTCTTCTCTGTAGACTAAGTATTACACTTATACTGTATGTAGTCTTGTATTTATTCTCTTCTCTGTAGACTAAGTATTACATTTATACTGTATGTAGTCTTATATTTATTCTCTTCTCTGTAGACTAAGTATTACACTTATACTGTATGTAGTCTTGTATTTATTCTCTTCTCTGTAGACTAAGTATTGCACTTATACTGTATGTAGTCTTATATTTATTCTCTTCTCTGTAGACTAAGTATTGCACTTATACTGTATGTAGTCTTGTATTTATTCTCTTCTCTGTAGACTAAGTATTGCACTTATACTGTATGTAGTCTTGTATTTATTCTCTTCTCTGTAGACTAAGTATTACATTTATACTGTATGTAGTCTTGTATTAATTCTCTTCTCTGTAGACTAAGTATTACATTTATACTGTATGTAGTCTTGTATTTATTCTCTTCTCTGTAGACTAAGTATTGTACTTATACTGTATGTAGTCTTGTATTTATTCTCTTCTCTGTAGACTAAGTATTACACTTATACTGTATGTAGTCTTGTATTTATTCTCTTCTCTGTAGGTGTTCCAGTCTTGCTAGGTATTGCATTGTCTTTTTTTTTAGGTATCAGCACTGGCCCTGTGTTTATGGCAGTGTTTGAGTATAAGAGTAGTTTGGACTTAAACCTGTTTGTACTAGATAGAGTTACATACTCTGACCGAACACTAAGCACTTTTGTAAGTCACTCTGGACAAGAGCGTCTGCTAAATGCCGTAAATGTAAAATCTTGTGTTTCCACATCCTTTCAGACCTATAGCACTGAGGTGTCTTCTCACAGTGGAGACACGATGAGAAGCCCCTGTGGATGTTTTCGGGTCTGAAGCAACAGAAGAGCTTGATTTTCTCCTCTCTCTCTCTATCAAAGATGAAAGCTTTCAGTGCTGTTTATCTGAAGGGGGGCTGTTTTGGTGGTCTAGCAGGTCTTTTTAGGAGTTTTACTGGAGGTGCACTTTTGGAAACTCCTGGTTTTCTATTACGTTCCTCTTCTTAATTGAAGTGGATTATTTTATATATACAAGTCAAGACGAGTCAGGTTATTTATGAAGCATGTTTCAAAACAACGAGCACTGGCCACAGGGCCGCACGACAAATTCAATCAGAGTTGATGACCTAAATATAGTACGAGGAAATCAATGAACAGTAGCTAAAGCAGTGCCAGGATGGAAATATGAAAGAATGGAAGTGTCAAAACGAATACTAAACAAAACAGACCACACAAAATTTTACTTGAGACACCACAGACCTTGGACAAAGGTATTGAGAGTAGAGGAGGCTGTGATAGAGTGGGCCAGACTGTTCCACACTGTAGGGGCCGAATCAGAGAAAGGCTCAATTGACCACAGTCTTGATTGTATATGTATATCTACTTTTTTGGGGGGACATTATATACAGTGAGGAAAATAAGTATTTTTTTTTTCTGCCACTTTGTAAGTTCTCCCGCTTAGAAATCATGGAGGGGTCTGACATTTTAATCTTAGGTGCATGTCCACTGTGAGGGACATCTAAAAGTGTGTTACTGCTGCAAATAAGTATTTTAACACCTTTATGGTCTTAATTCCACTCGCCGTGTTTGGAGGATGAAGAATGATGAATACCATCCCAAAAACACCATCCCTACTGTGAAGCATGGGGGTGGAAGCATCATGCTTTGGGGGTGTTTTTCTGCACATGGTTCAGGACAACTGCACTGTATTAAGGAGAAGATGACCGGGGCCATGTATTACGAGATTTTGGGAAACAACCTGCTTCCCTCAGTTAGAGCACTGAAAATGGGTCGTAGTTGGGTCTTTCAACATGACGATGACCCAAAGCACACAGCCAGGATATCCAAGGAGTGGCTCCGTAAGAAGCATATCAAGGTTCTGGAGTGGCCTAGCCAGTCTCCAGACCTAAACCCTATAGAAAATCTTTGGAGGGAGCTTAAACTGTGTTTCTTAGGGAAAGCCCAGAAACCTGGCTGATCTGGAGAAGATCTGTGTGGAGCTATGGGCCAAAATCCCTGCTGCAGTGCAAACCTGGTAAAAACTACAGGAAACATTTGACCTCTGTAATTGCAAACAAAGGCTACTGCACCAAATATTACCATTGATTTTCACAGGTGGTCAAATACTTATTTGCAGCAGTAACACACAAATAAATTATGTCTCTCACAGTGGACATGCCCCTATGATGAAAATTTCAGACCCCATTTTGGAGCACTACTATTGGTCCATTCATCATGAAATTTTCAAACAATGTAAACAACCATTGGCGTGTTCAAAATCATTGGAATTATTGGACATACACTACTGCTCAAAAGTTTAGGATCACTTTAGAATTTCATTTCATGCAATTTTCATGCAATTCACAAACAATATTGTCCATTTCACAATTAATGTAAGTGTATCAGATTATTTTTAAAGAATAAAAATGTTTGTATTAAAGCCTATTTTTGTATAGAGGCTTATTTTGCATATAGTCCTTTTATCAGCAATTCTCAGTCCTCTGTCTAAATCTCCTGGTACGGCCGCCAATCCAAGTTAAGGATGTTATTGGACTAATTGGTTGTTAGGACACTCTTGCTTAATTGTGATGCACAGCTGAAAAACATTCTACTAATAAGTGAGTATAAAAGGGAGAACAACATTCTAGGTTAGTTTAGTATCTGAAGCATCAGCAGTTGATGGCTTGCTGATCGACTCAAAATGACCAGAAAGAAACAACTTTCTTTAGAGACCCGTCAGTCCATTGTTGTGTTGAGGAAGAAGATACTCCATTGAAAACAAGAACATTTCACTGTGATCCCAAACTTTTGAGCGGTAGTGTATATATATATATATATATATATATATATATATATATATATATATATATATATATATATATATATATATATGTAAACAGTCAAGACTGTGGTCAATTGAGCCATATATATATATATATATATATATATATATATATATATATATATATATATATATATATATATATATATATAGACCTTTTAGTTTTAGTATTAATACTGGAAGAACACACATCAGTGTGTTTATTTAACCCTTTCCAAGCTTCTCCTTGTGAAAACAACCCAGTATTATTTACAGTTCTCATCTAATACCTGCTTTGACTGCTCAGTACTTCATTAAGCTAAATCAAGATTGCTGCTAAAAGAACTGAACACATTCATAAAATGTCTGGGGCGTCCAGGAGAAATCTGGAACTAAACATGGTCTACTTCTTTCAGAATAAGATGTATTGTATTCATGATTATTTACATCTGGTCTAATGATATATGTCGTACTTAGTGGTGAAAATGCACTTGTAAACAATGAGCTTATGTGCCTAAGGCTGTAGTGCGGCTGCAATACAAATATTGGGGATGAACATCATAAGGAAAGCTTTCATTTATAAATTATTTATGACTGCTTTTGGTGCGTTAAACCCAAGCAAACATCATAAGTACAAGAACAATATAGGATATGGGCTCTTTCAAAACCAATCATAAAACCTCTGATTAAATTCTGCATTTAGGAGGGAGCCAGCTCAGAGAGGCCAGCTCTGTCCTTCTTCCTAGTGCCAGGCAGGAACCCCTGCAGCTGCATTGTGATCCACTTGGAGGCTTGAAATTGATTGGCATGGAAAACAGCAGACAGGCAGAAGAAACAACAGCGTATTAACTATACAACTCGGCCCGCAGTAAACCACGTCGCATTTACTACAGCACAGCGAACAATAAAGCAGAGTGAATGTAGCGTCTTTTGAGTGTTGCTGAACTGAATAAACTTAGTTCTTAGCTGCTGTCGACGCTGAAGAGGCTTGTTCATGTGAAGGGAAATGTAATATTTATTCATGTGTGCTGTTCCATATATTCATCTCATACATGCAGGACTGTTCACAGAAAGCTGCATCGGCTGCCACATTCACATTTATAGAAATGGATTTCACACACAGAGGAGAATTTCTCTGCCAGAACTCTCCACTGGCTCACTTTGAATGTCCTCTCTACCCGGCCAGTTTTTTTTTTTTTGCCCCAGACTGTTTTTGATGTTACTGTACTGTTTGGTGGGGGTTCTATTTTTGGCAGGTGAGGGGTGATTCGGGGGGAAAGGAGAGGAGGAAAGGAGGGAGGAGGGGTGTGTGTGTGTGTGTGTGTGTGTGTGTGTATGTGTGTGCCGTGCCTGGTCCAGCCTGGCTGTCTCATCAGATCTGTGTCATCACTCCAGCTGTGTTAAGTGCATTTCCAGCCTCTGCTCCCGTACCGGCCCCAGTGGCTCAGACTAAACTCAACAGCACTGCAATCTCTGATCTAAAAGCTCTCTCTCTGACTCTACCTCTACCTCTCTCTACCTCTCTACTACTCTCTCACTCTCACATTCTTTCTCTCTCTCTCTGTCCTGTTCTTGCTCTCACACTCTTTCTCTCTCACTTTGACTATCTCTATCTCTCTCAAATGCTCTCTCTCTCTCTCTTTTTCTCTCTCACTGTGGCTATTTATCTATCTATCTCTCTCATGCTTTCTTTCTCTATCTCTCTCTCTCTTTCTCTCACTGTGGCTATCTCTATCTCTCTCAAATGCTTTCTCTTTCTCTACTGTTCTTGCTCTCACACTCTCTCTTTCTCACTGTGACTATCTCTATCTCTCTTAAATGCTTTCTCTCTCTCTCTCTTGCTCTCTCTCTCTTTTTCACTGTGGCTATCTCTGTCTATCTCTCTCAAATGCTTTCTCTTTTTCTCTTTCTCTACTGTTCTTGCTCTAACACGCTTTCTCTCTCTCTCTCACTGGCTATCTCTATCTCTCTGAAATGCTTTCTCTCTCTCTCCTGTTCTTGCTCTCACACTCCTCTCTCTCTCAGTGACAATCTCTATCTCTCTCAAATGCTTTCTCTCTCTATACTGTTGTTGCTCCCACCTTCTTTCTCTCTCTCTCTTTTACTGTCTCTACTTCTCTCTCTCTCCAACGCTTTCTCTCTCTACTGTTCTTGCTCCCACATGCTTTCTCTCTCTCTCTCTCTCCCTTTCTCTCTCTCTCTCTCTCTCTCTCTCTCTCTCACTGTCTCTACCTCTCTCTACTTCTCTCTCTAACGCTTTCTCTCTCTACTGTTCTCGCACCCACACTCTTTCTCTCTCTCTCTCGCTCCCTGTAACTGTTTCCCTCTCTCTGCTGCTCTCTCTCTCTATTGCTCTCTCTATGTCTCTCTCTACATCCCTCATGTTCTCTCTCTCATACTCTCTTTTCCTCTCTTGCTGTCTCACACTCTCACTTGCACTACTGCTCTTTCCCTTCTTTCCTTTTTACTTTATGTCTTTCTTTTTTGTCTATCTCTGTCTCTCTCCTTCTCTCCCCTCTTTTCTTTAATCATTCTGTTTGCTATCTTTCTCTTTTTTCTTTCTCCTTCTCTTTCTCTCTCATCTTGTTTCTCACGCTATCTTTCTCTCTTTCACTCTTCCTTTCTCTCTTGCTGACCTTCTCTCTCTCTCTCTCTCTCTTTCTCATACTTCTTTACGTCTCTGTTTATTTTAAATAGATTAAATATGCATAGATACACTGTTATAGCTGTTCTTTCTTTCTTTCTTTCTTTCTTTCTTTCTTTCTTTCTCCTGCCCTTTCTGTCCCCTTTTCTCTCCTGTCTCCCCCTTCCCTCTTCTCTTTCTTTCTCTTTCTCCTTTTCCCCTTTCTCTCTCTCTTGTCTATCTTTCCATCTCTTTCTCCTTACCTCTCTTCGCCTCCCACTCTCTCTCTCTCTCTCTCTCTCTCAATTTGTCTCTCTTTCCCTCTCTTTCTTTGTTTCTTTCTTTCTCACTCTCTCTCTCCCACCCTCTTTCTCCCCCTTACTCTTTCTCTGTAATGTCTCTCTCTTCTAACTCTCCCTCCCTTCCTCTCTTGCTCTCTCTCTCACACACACACAGACACACACACTACCCGCTGGCCACTCTTGCTCCCTCACTCCCTCTCTCTCTCTCTCCATCTGTTTTTCTTTTCTTACTTTCATTCTTTCTTTTTCTTTCTTTGTTTCTTTACATCTCCCCTACATCTTTTTCACGCTTTTAGTTACTGTCCCCCCCTCCCCACCACCACCACCCCACACCCCCCGCGCCACGTCTTGTCGGAGAGGTGGTTAGGTTGAACTCGTGTTGCTGATCGATGAAGCAAAGAATCCATTTGCTTTCCTTTCTATTTGCTTTTCAAAGAACATTGACTCAGTGTTCTCTCTGCCCGCATCGAGAGTGGGGGAGTCCAGATGAGTTTGTGTGCTCTCTGTTGTGCATGGAATTGATACGATTTTAATTAACAACTTCTGCTTCATTCGGTATGTTTCCTCTTCCTGAAAATAGGCCAGTGGATATGTACCACGTTAACAGCTTCAGACAGGGTGATGCTTGTACTGTTGTGTCCCTCTGTTGTCAATGTGTGTTGCATATTTTACCGAAAGATTTTTTTTTAAAGGATTGTTTTTTATCAGCGAGCCAAAAACACATGAATCAAGCTTATTTCCAAAGCTGATGGACAAATGTTCAAACGAAAAAAGGCTCGTACTGCAATAGTCGTGCTTTTTCATGCGGCCTTTCAAGCAGACTTGACTTGTTTGCTTCAGACTCCATTTGCAGGGCCTGTGTTTTGCTTTGTGCCTGTTCCAGAAAGGCGGAGGGGGTATTGATGTTGCAGATCAGCTCCAGATTGCTCCGCGGCCGGGCTGCTTTCATAACTTTGGGCCGCTGTGATATTATTTCCGATAACCCCCCCTCCAGACTCGATGTTTTACTTATGGAGCGCTCCTTCTTTTGGCATGAATACGGCCGCTGCGTTGGGGAAGGTTTTTCCATTTATTTCTGGGCCCCACTGAGAATTAGATGGGTGGCAGATTATGAAGAGCGAGCCTTTTAATAACATTTAGATCAGGATATTGATCCTCCAGTGTTATGGAAGGACCTTTCTCGGGGCAGAATGCTGTTGGCTGAGTGCCAGAATGACAGATCCTTACTTTCACTCCATCCTCGGTCCCTCAGTCTCTCATCCCCTTGAAGCATCGTTGCATGGCCCTCTATCACACAGACTGCTAAGAAGTTGTACTTGCAGACATTGAAAAACTAACCAATTCATGAAAGAATCCAAGGTCAGGTCCAAAATCAAGCAGTAGGTAATGAGCTTAGTCTAACATGTGCAGCATGCACCTGGATATACACCCATTGACCAATGAGTGTACATAAACAGAGGTGAACCTAATGAAGTGGAAACTGTGGATAATATATACCGTATATATATATATATATATATATATATATATATATATATATATATATATATATATATATATATATATATATATATATAGGAAATGGATCCCTAATTGCATTTTAGTGATCTTGAGGCCACTGTTGTTTTCACATCTAGGGGGGTCTCCACTTCTTTAGACTAATGGGTGAGCATTTCGGTCGTCTAGGGTGCGCCTAAGTAGGATGCAAATTTGCAAAATACCGGGGTCTTTGTTCCTGGTTACCGGACGACTAGCAATGTGATTCATGGCTTGCTGGAATAAGGGGACGTCATGCTCTAGTCATACTCTGTGGCTTTGTTAAAGATTCTTAAAGACGCTACTTGTAAAACCTTCCCTTCTCCTGTGGTTTTATTTATGGTGTCATTAGCAATAAATCATCTGTACTCACATAAGTGTCTTGCGGTTCCTAGCACAGACAGAGCAAGTAATGCACTCGTTTAATTTTTATGGGGAAAAATATTTAGTTTAAATGTATATCCAAGTATTCAAGTTTGGAAACATCCATTAATATCTATTCTGGCCAAAAAGAGGCCTGTAATACTTCAAGTATGGAGGTCTAGACAATGTACATTCACATCTGACTAACTCAGAAGTTGGTCCACAGTCATATACTCAAGCAATCATGTCTGCAAATATTAGTATACATGATACTGAAGTGTTTTAACGCACCAAACAGGTACAGCAAATATGGTTATGATTGTTAAACTATAGAAAATATAAACATATTTGTAAGCAATGTAGGAAATGTCATATAAATTCATTAATATGATGTACAAATAAGGTCTTTTGTACATTAGCTATTAACTACTTGTTGACAAATTAGTTCAATATTAATTAGTTGCAAGCTGTCAGTTACAAGCACACTGGAAATGTCTTTATGTGGTTTATCTTAATCGAGGAGCATGAAGAGATAATAAAGATCTGAATGACCTAATATGGAAATGAATGCTAGTCAATGATCACATTTCAGCTGCAGGTGTTACACGTTCTCTGAATATGTTTACATGTTCATGTAATCAGAAGTCATTCACAAATGTACAGTAATTAGTGAGCCACTACACTGAATATAGAAAAACAAATCTGAAGCTGAAGCTGAAGACTGAAAGACTAAACTTCCATATTTCATATATACGTACACACCCATATTTTTTTTTACCATGTCCTAAATGTATATTGTTCCAATAATATTACAAACTGTGAACAAAACTCTTGGTTTAGGTTTTGGTATGTAGTTTATATCGTTTCAGTCTACACTGTATGAGTTATTGTTATGACATGTGAGCCCAAACTTTTGAATGGTAGTGTTTGTACAAAATCTATGCTTTTATTTACTTCAGCATTATTAATAGTTAATTAACTCTTAGGCCTTAAAATAAAGTTAATTTTACTTAAAGAAATGGATGAATATTTTAAAAAAAGAAATAAAATGAGTTAAAAAAGAAAACCGAAAACTGGGTTTGAGTTTAAGAGCCAAAGTGATGAATCTCCCGTTTCAATCTGTCCTCAGTCTATTATTCTTCTCCAGACAAACGGCTTGTTCTCTAGTAAACGTTAGATTTTTTTTTTCTGACCGGTTGAAGTTTTTTTTCTTTTTCTAAGCCCTCGTGTGCATTTCAACAGCTATCGCGCAATCTAGCAATCAGCTCGGCCGTCCCGCTGAAGGTATTTGTTTTTTAATTGCCGCTGTTGTTTTAAAGCCGTGTCCCAGTAGCCTTGTTCCGCCTCGCTTGGATTCCCAGTGCATTCCCATGTTTCGGGCGGCGAAGAAAAACACGAGCTCTTGGCAGCAAGCGGCCTTGACTTACAGCCTGGGAAGGTGTCCGCGAGGCAGTACGTCTCGCAGCGGCTCCCGAACCTCAAATCAAGACCAACTGGTAGCGCGTTCGGGCCGCAGACGATAATTTGTGTGAACTGGCGGTGATCTTTCTCTCCATTGGCTGGCGGATGGGGGTCGCTTTGAGGCGTGTGCGCCGGATCCCGTTACTTGTAATAAAGCGGTATCGCAGGATAGGATCAGGATTTAAGACCGGGACCCCCCCGTTCCATTAATCACATTAAGAGTTAGTGAATGTTTCGAACATGTAGGACAGTGTCAGGATATCTGATCGTGGCTTATGTAGAAAGAGAGGTTCTTGTCTTTCCCAGACGAGAAACATGACTAAGTTCTTGGGAGTTTCCAGCAGATGTGATCCATTGCGGAGCTCTGACATGGCGACGTTAGCAGTCGTACGCCGAGGGATGACTTATTGAGAGCGTTTGGTTTTAGAGCGTAATGCGCCACGGCCAACATAAACCATTTTTAGAGCGGCGTGGTTCAGCGGCTGAACTAATAGCGCGGTAATCACAGGGCCGCGAGTTCAAATCCCAGGTGGGACCCACTGCCGCTTTGACCTCTTGTCTCTTTTCCGCGGCCTGCCTGGGAAAACACCCTCGTGCAAAAGCATCGGTCTTCGGAATATGAAATGTGTCTGTTGCCTTCGATAAACATGTCATGCGGGGGTGATTGAATGCAAATGTGGGGATTCCAGGAAATTAAAGGCAAGGCTGTGTGCTCCACTCACCGTGCTCTGAATGTTTTGACAGCTCAATCTGGTCTTCCTGGTCGTGACCATGTACAAGATGGTGAAACACTCCACCTCGGTGAAGCCCGACTCCAGCCGCTTGGAAAGCATCAGGTGAGTTTGCTTCATTGACATCTCTTCTCTTTAATGCCTGCCCGTCCACCGGATTGGTCCCCCTTTCTATTTGTTCCCAGACTTTTTTAATTCCACGCCGTTTTCCCTTTTTTGTCCCAGCCCGCCGTGATTGCCATCTTAATTGCTTTGGCTTGCGACGTTCTGTGTGGTCTCCCTTTATGCCGAATGTCTATAATTGTAATAATTACAACGTGACAATTACTTTATATTAACTCAAATTAGTTTTATGGAAATGGGAGTGTAATTTATGTCAAAAGTACGCAAAGGCGGCGTTCCGGGTCAAAGGCTGAGGACGGGCTAAAGGTTGCGCCGCAGCCCGAATGTTAGCAAAGCAGCTAATTTGACTTTACGGCTATAATTAGGAAAGCTATTAACCTTTGCACGCGGTAGTTAAGTTGTTCGGCGGTTTAAGCGCCGCGCGAGTGCTGTCGCAGCCCCTCGTAAACAGTGTCCTTGAAAAGCGCCGGCGTGTTTCAGAACTGTCACCGGCGTTACGGCACGCGCTCCAACGGAGACATTTTATAGGACATGTGTGCGCGCCGGGTAACGCGAGACGGGCGAAAACGAAAACCCTTCCCATGTCATGTAGCTGTAGCAGGCCACCATCCGTCCTGTCTAGAAAACGTGTCACTCGATCCATGCGAAGAGTTCCGGGAATCTCTGGAGAGAGAGTGAAGGAGAAAAAGTGCCGCACGCACTCTTCCTCTCTCTCTCTCTCTCGCTCTCACTCTCGCTCTCTCTCTCTCTCAGAACCCAGCCAGAGCGAGAGTGAAATTCTGTCATCCAGAAATGCTCTCTGGGCATTCTTATCAGATTTCTCAGCCTGAGTTCCGAGTGGATTTGTGTCTGTGTTATTTATGGATCTTCTCAGGGCATTTAGCTATTGTGCTAATAAAACACAGACTGAAGCATGATTGCCGCACTAGCTCCAGTTTTTCTTGGTGCCAATTTATGGCAATAATCTTCTATTCCTGCACTCATTCTGCGATCCAGGCCACTTTTTTCTTCTCTCATTTGTGCCAGAGTTATAACATGTCCTTACACAGTAATAAATGTAGTCGTCGGATATATATATATATATATATATATGTATATATAGGTTGTTTTTATAACATGTTATATAGTAATAAATGTAGAAACTGTAGTAAAGCTTATAAATGTTTATAATTTTCTAAAAACCTTCTTAGAATGCCACTTCTTATATATGTATGGTAATATATAGTATATATAGTATATATATATATATATATATATATATATATATATATATATATATATATATAGTATATATATATATATATATATGTGTGTGTGTGTGTGTGTAATATATAGTAACATAGTAACGTCAATAAATAAATGTAGTAATTGTGATAAATGTGATTTTAGAGTTGTTGTTTTGTAAGAAATGTAATACATTATTATTGCATTCTTGTATTACTATAGTGTCAAAAGGACATCCTACCATTTTACATAGTATTTTCTTCTTTTTTCATGTTTTTCAGTTAAATCTTCTTTCCTTCTTAGGATATATATTCTTGTACTCTTACATTTACATTTCTTACATTTATAAGTTCCTACCTAATGACACATACTGTAAATGTTGTAAGTTTTCTGGAATTTTACTTGTCAACATTTTGAGGACATGTTATTTTTTAATTATGTATTATTTTATCTGTATGCAATTAAATAAAAAAACAAACATAGACGTGTGTGTTAATATAAAATGTGTAAATTGCTAATTGGTATAATTAGCTTCGTACTGTCTTGCTTGAAGTTAAACTTTTGTAAAATATATATACTGAAAATCTTATAATAAATGCCATTCTATCTATTTTAAAAATCACCAATAGTTACACATGTGGTTTCTGTAAATCAGCCTGCATATGCTTTAATATGAAAACTGTATTAGTTTAAATTAGTAGTATTAAATTAGTAGTATAGTATTAAAATGGGCTCTCAGGCTGTAGACAGTGGTGTGGAAAGGATGTTATGACAGTAAACCTGATTTGACTCTTTCTCAGGTCCTGGGTTCTGGGCGCGTTCGCTCTGCTGTGTCTTCTCGGCCTGACGTGGTCATTTGGGTTGTTCTTCCTGAACGAGTCGTCCATGATGGCCTACCTCTTCGCCATCTTCAACACCCTGCAAGGGTTGTTCATCTTTATCTTCCACTGCCTGCTGCAGAAGAAGGTACGGACAGCTTCAGCACTTTGTAGCACTTTAAATATTTGTCTGAAGCAGACGGGACCACAGTGTTTACGTCTGGTCTGGGCAGATCCAGTCTTCTATTTGAAATGTTTCCCAGGCACAGCTCAAGTTCAGATTACTCCCACCTTTAACAGACTCATACATGTTCTTAAGGTGGAAATGTCAGACCATGATTCAGTTCATTAAAAAATACTCTCAATTCTGAATTTGACTAAAATACATATTTACTATAAAATACAGCCAATGAAAGCAACACACCAAGACTCGTTTAAATATATATATGGAGAATTTTTTATTCTGAGCTGAAAAGATTGCATGCTTTATTGAGTATGTTGCAAACTACCTCATTTTCTTTAAGCAGCTTTTAAGCAAAATATCAATTCATTTCAGATTTTGCCATTCACTGTGAACTTTTATAATAGATTGCAATTGATTCTAAATATCTATATATAATGTCTGTGATCAAATGCATTGAGTTCCTCCACCCCAGGTCAATCTGGGCTAATTTACACATCACTGCCTATAAGACAGACGGCAGTCGTTGTAGCATCAGTTTTAATTTATTTATACTGTGTGGTAAAAAATACATATCAAATACATAATGTAAAAATGTATATATCAGTTTCATGGTTAAAGCTGGAAATGAGTTTAAATACATTAGAATTGATTTTAAACATCTATATTTGATGTACTTGATCAAATTCATTGAAGCATTGGAGGGTTAGTTCATGGGGCAGTCGTGGGGAACTAGTCCTGTGAGCGGAAGGTTGCCGATTCCATCCCAAGAACCGACAAATGCCCTTGAGCAAGGCACCAAACCCCTGACCCTCTCACTGCCCACTAGGGTGTATATAATAATAACAATAATAATAATACATTTTATTTATATAGGGCTTTTCAAGAAACTCAGTGACGCTTTACAAACACCACAATACAAGATACAATCGAATAAAATACATAGTAAACAAGTGAAATAAATAAATAATGGGAATGGGAACAATCAGCAGAAGGGCATACACAAACAGAAAGAAATAAAATAAGAAAAATAGAAAAGTACATATGTGTATATGTGGGTGTTTTACAGATTGCACGGACGGGTTAGATGCGGAGGTCAAATTCCATTGTGTGCAGACACAAGTGGCAAATAGTTCTAATTCTAATTTGTTAAAGTAGATCTTAAACATAGAGAATATTTAGTTATATTAAATGTGGCTATAATGTAATAAGACCATTAGGAACATCCATTTATATTCAGTTGGTCATCACTGAATGGGCAGAGTTTTAGAGGCCACTTTAGTGTTCAGATAAAAATTTCAGGCCCGAGTAAAACTTGCGCCTCTCAGTTTACTCCCGTTTTTATGTGGACATTTGGGACGGGGGTCCACTAATGCAGCTAAATGATCGCCGTAGTCCAGGGTGCTGTTTTCTGCCTTTATTGTTTATTTGTCTAATTAAATTAAGCTGCAATCAAGCTTATGGCTGGTGATTAGCTGTCGTGATTGGGGAAATAACATTAGCCTCCGGGGACTATTAGCGAGTCGCTTACATATAATGATCAGCGGCCGACTTCAGTGGCGCAGGGCTGCCGTTTCTGGCTCCGTCTATGAAGCCCAATTTTGATATGTACTCCTAGATTATTTACCAGACAGCATAAATAAAAGAAAGTTGACGTTACAACGACTGCTGTGTTGCCGGCGGTGATGTGTAAATTAGCCCAGATCCGCCTGGGGGGGAAACTCTACGTCACCATTACTCAGTGTTATCCTTTCCTCTGTTTAATGTTTCAATTCATCAATGGTGTCAAAACAAGTGTTTGCCTGTCTGCTCCATTAGCCGTGTCCTCTCGAGGGTGAAATGAGTCTCCTTTTTTTTTTTTTTTTTTTTTTTTTTTTTGATGCCGGGCTGATATTGCTCGACTGCCTAAAAAGAAGCACCCTCCGGTAAATGTCTGTGATCGCCAACAGCCGTCAACGGGCTCGCTTTCCTCGTCTGTTCTCAGGAAGCAAGAGACATCAGAACAGAACAATAATCATATTCCGTCAGCATTACTGCCCATTTTCATGAGCTCTTGTCATAACCACAATGCTGCGTCTCGCCACACAAATGTAAAGTCCTTGTTTCTAATATCCTGCAATGTCCTGGCAACCGATAGCCGATAGCTCACTTCGCCTCCAGTGGGCGCGATGCAATCACGCGAGATGGGCTGTTTCTTCTAAAAGGGCATTGCGTTCCAAATAACTGACGCGCCGTTTGTCTCCGCAGGTGCGCAAAGAGTACAGCAAGTGTTTCCGTCAGTCTCAGTGCTGCGGGGGTCTGCCGTCCGAGGGGTCTCACAGCACAGGCAAAGCTTCCACGTCCCGCTCCACCGCGCGATACTCATCTGCTACTCAGGTGACACACTTAACATGATCACCAGTTCCTCAGTTACTACTACAGTTCAGTTTGCATGACTTTGTTGTTTATATGTAATTGAATAATTAAATCGTTGCTGTACCTCCAAAATGCCAAGTTTACAGGAGAGGCCAAAAACTGTCTTCACTTTCAATGCAAGTCAATGGAACCAGAATTCCTTCCAAGCTATTTTGGAGCATTTCTATTGGTCCGTTCATCAGGAAACTTTCACACAGTGTTAACGGCAGCTGTCGCATTCAAATAATGTGGAGAAATGAAAATGGAGAAAATTTGAGTTACAATATTGTATACGATATTCTAGCTACATAGGTACTCATAATGAATAGCATTTCAATTTACATGCTGTTTGGTATTCGATTCCACATTTTCTGGCTCTGTTGATGGCTAAACTATAAACACATGGCAGAAATTGGAATGCGCGGCTCTCCTTTCCACGTAAACGAGACACGACAATAACTTTTTTCATGAAATTGAAATCATAATAAAATGCCCCCTCTTCTACTTACAAACACAAATGTTGTCGAGATTGAACATTTAGGGTCTTCATCCCCAACAGAATCTCTCCTCTTGTTGAAATGAACTATGAGTGAGAGATGAGTAACACGAAATGACAACCCCCTTTTATTATTGCTGGCTATGACTACGGCTTAAAAAAAAAAAGAATTACAGCAATATATTTGTAGCCTTCTTCTTTCGGGCATGTCTGTTTTGACAAATATCGATGCCTTTAGGCACACAATTCATCTTGGTAAAATGATTTTGCACTTCAGCAAAGGCACTATGGGCCTGCTTTAATAAATAGTTGCCTGACACATTATTATTCACAGAGGTGAACAAACAAGCGGCGCCCCAAAAAAGTTATTATACGGAGCTGATGCATAGAATCCTCAAATACTGTTATTGTTGTGGCACAAAATAAGGTAACACTGTACAAGTGTCGCCCATCTAATATAGAAGTGATGCATTTATTAACATGCGGGACACATAAGGTGTTTATTGTTAGCTAACCTCGTGTGAACAAGTAAAAATATTAGTTCATGTGAATGTCTTAGTGTTGCATTCGCAGGTGTAGATAAACAAACATTAATCACACTAATCATAGAGCTTATAGCTAAGCTAAGAAATAAGAACTGCATTTATTTAAAGATCTTTGCTTGGGTACAAACTGCATATATGAACTAAGATCCATTAATCATTGTTAAATTATAGCTTAATTGGCTGGAATAACTCCCATTCAGTAGTCAGTACTCGGTTATGCAAGTTTAATTTTCTATACTGCAGTAAAGTGATAACAGTGGTTAAAGATTATGTCCAAAACACAAAACCTCTCAGGCAGAAGTGCAAATATACCAGTTCAGTAGTCAGTAAGGTGCTGAGTGATGTAATAGACTATTCAGCATCTATGTGCTAGTAGAAAAAAAAAAAATATATATAAAAAAAAAAAAAAATATTCCTATATATATATATATATATATAGGAACTGAAGTCTGTGCCACTGTGTTCTGCTCTCTTTAGGAAAGTAAAATGCTAAAGCTCCAAACTAAGCGGGGAGATCTGTAATACAAGCAGAACAGGAGCTGAACCAATTTAATTCAAATCAAATTAAACCCCATACAGCGACTTTAAAATCTTACTTGAGTAGATGCAGCTGAGTAAACATAACTACTTACTACCTGCTAATGTTTAACTGTTATTATAGCCAGTTTCATATTATGCTTTGAGTCTTAAATGGTCTCTGTAGCCCAGCAAGAGCAAAGGTAAAAGGTTTCCTGTGTTTTAATATTAGCAAATACATTAGTTTATGTTAATTAATATTGAATATATATATTTTATATATGGCTATAAATTATCCATTTATATATGTTTTATTTTTGCCGTCAACTAGCGTAGATGTACATGTCTTTAAGCCCTGCCTCTCAGTGAGCCCAGATTGGTCAGCTCACCCCCTCTGTTCTAATTAACCAACTTTCAGAGCAATTTCCAGACCCCAGCAGTAGCACTGCAATGTGTGGGGCGGACCAAAGCTACACAACCCACTAAAGGAAAGTGGGGGAACTGGAAAAGCATAATAGGACCACTTTAATGCACGGCGTCAAGTGTTGCGATAACAATTGCATTACTTAATGTTAGTTAGTCCACACTTTCTAAAAGGTGTAAGCCAGCAATAGCATTCAGAGTACCATAAGATTATAACAACAGTAGATTTATATCATGATTGTTTTGCAATGTGTACAAATACACATCATGCAAGAAAAACAAAATATCATCTGAAATATGAGAGGGATTCTGGGACTGGACATGGATTTAGGCTAGTCTTGGACTAATCCCTGTAGTGACAAGGCTGGAATCACCATGGAAAGTAGTTTTTGTTGTCTAGGCTTAGAGTTAATAAGGATCTGAGAAAACTTTGGATCTGAGTTTCGTCTGCAAATGTGTGCAGCAGACGCTGTTTATTTATGCTCTTCATTATTTGCGCTCGCAATTTTGCCTCCTGCCAGATTCGCTCTTGTGGATGCAATTCGCTTAACCCAAATTCTCGGTGAAATTTAATTTCTCATCCAGATTAGATCTGATTTTGTCTCCGCAAGTGGAGTGTAGTTGCACAAACAGTAAAATCTGCTATTTAAATGAGATTGGTTGCAGCTGTTATCATGTACATAATTGTGGTTAGTGGGTTGCCAGCTACAGTAAATCAACTCCAAAAGTGATTTTTCCCCCTTTTTTTTTATTTTATTTGCAGACGCTAAACGAACTGCTCCGAATGGCACTTTTAGCGAACGGCCTTTTTTGTCATGGCTGAAATATCAGTGTCATCGGTGTGAATCCACTTCACAGCTGTACTTCTCATACTGCAGTTAATTAGCAGCCACATCATTTTAAAACCCAGCGTGGAAAAAAAAAAGGGAAAGTTTCCTGTCAAACCTTGGAATTCTGCCGAATATAGCCCAGCATGTTTCGCATTACAGTGCATTATTAATATCTTCTCATCCTCCGTAATGACACTATAAAGCGAATATTGTTATTGCTTTTTGGCAAAGTAGCGCTTCTAGCAATTACTTGTTACCACAGATGTTAATAAGGCAGCGCCATGCTCGGAATATCATCCATAAATATGAATATGAATATGAATTTTTGTAATTCGTTGTGTGTAGTTGGGTTGCGTGTCGAGCCGAAGACACAATGATAATGGTAATGATAGATCTTACCTTCCGCCGCGCCTCAGATTAGTAGCGTGTGCTTTTAGCATGCTGCGTGCACCGCTAGCTAATGGAGTGTGTGTGCGTGGCTGTGTGTGTGCGTGTGTATATGTGTGTGTGCTGCCGCAGAGCCGCATCAGGAGGATGTGGAATGACACGGTGAGGAAACAGTCCGAGTCGTCCTTCATCTCCGGAGACATCAACAGCACGTCCACGTTAAACCAAGGTGAGGCCTACATACCGCTGCAGACAGCAAGTGAGACAAAGCTAATAGACTGTAATGTTGAAGCTGTGTAGCTCTTTCATGTCAGGGAGATGTTTTAGCTCTTCAGTCCTCATTGTTCTGCTGTCAAATTAATATCTGCCACTTATTACATGAATTAAAGACAATAGATGTATACATATGTATGACACTTAACCACAATGTTTACAACTGTTACTCCCAATTATGTTTTGGCCAGTTCTGCTTGCTAGACACCCCGAAACTAGGAGAATGAATACAAGGACATGGACAAATGAATACCTTCCACTTATTACATGAATACATAATAGATAAATACATATTCATGACATTTAACCCTTAAATGCATATCTTGGATTGCTGGCAGTGTTTTGGCCAGTTCTGCTTGCTAGATAGGTCTCTCCCATTACATGACACCCCTAAACTGTGAGAATGAATACAAAGACATTGACAAATAAATTCCTGCCACTTATTACATGAATAAAAGGTGATAGATAAATACATACTTATGATACTTAACCCTTAAAAGCAAATCTTGGATATCTGGCAATGTTTTGGTTTAAAATAAAATGCTAAAGCTCCAAACTAAGAGGGGAGATTTATAGAGTGCATTCTGGGACATTGTCAAATGAATACTTGGCACCTACTACATGACTAAAAGATGATAGATAAATACATACTTATGACATTTAACCCTTAAAGGCATATCTTGGGTTGCTGGCAGTGTTACCAACTATCACTCCCAATTATGTTTTGGCCAGTTCTGCTTGCTAGATAGGTCTCTCCCATCACATGACACCTCTAAACTGGGAGAATGAATACTAGGGCATTGATAAATGAGTATCTGCTACTTATTAAATGAATACATAATAGATAAATACATACTTATAACATTTAACCCTTTACGGCATATCTTGGATTGCTAGCAATGTTACCTACTATTACTCCTAATTATGTTTTGGCCAGTTCCACTTGCTATATATGTCTCTCCCATCACTGGGATAGTGAGACATGGAGAGTGGGACATACTTCCTCTAAGTTATATGAAGCGTAACTGCATCTTTTTTAAATGGGTGGGCGCTGATGCAACATCACTAACTCAATACACTTGGAGGAGAACACTGAGTGTTATATCAGCTAAACGCAGTGTTTCTGAACCCTGGTCCTGGAGGCTGGCTGTCCTGCACATTTAAAGTTATTTGTACCACTTCCTGTGAATCATGTATTTATAATGCATTTTATATGCATTTATAAGATGTTATTTAGCAAATAACATAATACCTTGCCTATCATAAGCTTGTATATTTGTGTATAAGTAGTCATGGTGACATGCAAGACACTTTATGACGTAACTTTATAGCCTCAGGTTTCAAAATGAAATATAACATCTATCCATATAAACATAAATAGTGTGATACACTATAGCACACTGTAACAAGGTTTTAGTATGTTGTCCATATCATAACACACCACCACAAGAGAACCAGAGCCATTTTTTTATTTTATTTTTTTTAAAGAACAAGCATATTTTTTTACATGATGTGTGAATTTTATAGAGCTTCTTTGTTTTTATCTAACTGGAAACTGTAATGCTAGACCAGCTGACTACAGGTCCTCACTTCTTATAAGTCCTGTAATAACAGTTAGGTGTAATTACACTTTACTTCAAGCCTATAATGACTACTGTACAGTCTATAAAGTTCTTATGAACAGGTATTATAATGTGTTACAGAGCCATGACTTTATTAAGTATTATGCATGCAATTCTAACTACTTAGGAACAGCTCTGGCATTATAATATACTGTGTATAGCATATAACAGCTTATTAATGCACTTAGAATGCATTAGGTATACAGGATTAACAGGAACTGTTACCAGATATTCCTCCCATTAAATATGTTCACTAAGGGCTGGTTTATGATCTGGTTATTATTTAGATCATGTATGTACGAGATCAGGGAAAACACTAATATGTGCAGAGCATCAGGCCTCCAGAACCAGCATTCTCTCATGCAGAGGAGGAGGGCCCTCCTACTCCTACTGGCCATAGAGAGCGAGACCAATTAGACTACAAATACCAACTGCCCTTTACATTATGTAAACATAATATGATTAGATACGGGTCACTAGAACCTGCTGTATGTGTGAACGAATAGAAATGCATGCATGTATTAAAGGGTTAAATGCATAAATAAATAATTTCAGGTAATATGTTCCAGTAACCCAGACATATTCAGTGTTCCGTGTTAATCTCATGCTGTTAATCTGATAATCTGTGATTTCATATGTGCTCGTATCTTCTAGCCCAATCTCACTCTCGATTTAAAAACTCTGCGTACCTTCTTTTATTTAAAGAACTCACTTCTGAGAAGGTTCTGGATGTTTTTTTTTTAAATCACCTCTTGACCTAACAACAGCAAAACATGTCAGAGGAAGCGTGAAAAGCTCATACGCATCAACAAACGCCGGAGACAAAATTCTCTATCTGATCAGTCTGGCATTCGCAGCGCTGCTTTCAGTCCCCCCCACCCGCCCCCCGCTGGAGAAGCTCCACTACCACCTGTCAGATTTTAAAAATGGGCTAATCAATTATTTACACTGAGCAAGAGTGTTGCTGATGAGAAGATGATGTTCAACTCTGCGCGACCCCCCCCGACTCACAGGCCCGCCTCCTCTAGCAGAGCCTCTAAGTCACGAGCTGGCCCTAAAAAAAAATAAAAAAAATAAAATAAACAGAGCCCACCAGGTACCGCGCACGCTCGGCTAACAGGAAAAGTTTGTCAGGGCCTTTGAAAAGTTCCAGCAGATCTGACGGCTGCTCCCTCGACAGAGGCTGCGAATGTTTGTGTAATCGCTCCCTCAATCACTCGGAGGCGTTCGGAGGCACACAAAAGGCTCCTGTGTGTCGATGTCACAAGAAGAATGAGGTTGAGAAAGTACGTCGTAAACGCCGTGTGGGAAGATATTCTATCATGTTTCTCCGGCAAATTGAACTTTGATGGATGATTGTGAGGCTTATTGTGTGACATCACTGAATGCTCCGTACTAACCGGCCTTGAGTGCCCATTATTCCTCGAGCTTGACCGCTGAATAACGACCTCTGAAGTACATGTTATGACTGATCAAATTACTCTGCGTCTAATTATATGAGGAAAGTGGCTCAGCGAGTTTTACCGTTTGCTAAGTAATGCTGATTAACAGGTAGCCTTCGTTAGCTGCCTGCCAAGCTGATTAGATTAATTTCAGATTAGATTAAATTCAGAAAAAAAGAGTTGAATGATGTTGAAACCACTCTGACAGTGTGAGTGCATGCAAAAACAAATATCTGTTAATTCCTGTTTTAAGTAGTGGTTCCCATCCCTGTCTCTAGAGGCCCCCCAGCTCTGTACGTTTTTGGGCTTTCCTGCCAAAACTCTTTACCTAGAAAAGGCTTGTTAATGAGCTGGGGTGCGTTTCCCGATAACGATTAATCTTAGTGATTTACGAACAACTTTAAGAACAACGTAACTTTAAGAACCCCAATTTTGCAAGTGTTTCCCAAAATTCTTCTTAGTCTCCAAACTTACAAACTAGTTTCAAGTAGCTCTTTGTTGACTCCGCCCCCCGCGTCAGCACTGAATATGCACTGACAATCGAGAACTGAAGTTTAGTACAATGTAAATATATTAAAGAAGCATATCTGTGTACTACTGAACATTAACATGTGTTTCATGGAGCAGAAGATATGATAACTGGTTGTCTATGAGTATTGTAATGGTGCAAAAAGTCAAACTTCAAAGGCATGTTATCAATAATCTTTACTGGAATGTAAATGTACATAAATGAAAACAAGATGTAAATGAAATAGGAGTAACAAGACTATGTTTTAAATGTAAGAAGTACAAAGTACAGATAATGGAGTGTAAATGTAAGGAGTATAAAGTACAGATAATGGAGTGTAAATGTAAGGCGTAGAAAGTACTGATAATGGAGTGTAAATGTAAGGAGTAGAAAGTACAGATAATGGAGTGTAAATGTAAGGAGTAGAAAGTACTGATAATGGAGTGTAAATGTAAGGAGTAGAAAGTACTGATAATGGAGTGTAAATGTAAGGAGTAGAAAGTACTGATAATGGAGTGTAAATGTAAGGAGTAGAAAGTACTGATAATGGAGTGTAAATGTAAGGAGTAGAAAGTACTGATAATGGAGTGTAAATGTAAGGAGTAAAAAGTACTGATAATGGAGTGTAAATGTAAGGAGTAGAAAGTACTGATAATGGAGTGTAAATGTAAGGAGTAGAAAGTACTGATAATGGAGTGTAAATGTAAGGAGTAGAAAGTACTGATAATGGAGTGTAAATGTAAGGTGTAAAAAGTACTGATAATGGAGTGTAAATGTAAGGAGTAAAAAGTACTGATAATGGAGTGTAAATGTAAGGAGTAAAAAGTACTGATAATGGAGTGTAAATGTTAGGAGTAGAAAGTACTGATAATGGAGTGTAAATGTAAGGAGTAGAAAGTACTTATAATGGAGTGTAAATGTAAGGAGTAGAAAGTACTGATAATGGAGTGTAAATGTAAGGAGTAAAAAGTACTGATAATGGAGTGTAAATGTATAATTACTCCAGTAAAGTATAAATATCCAAAATCTCTAGTTAAGTAAGGTAATGAAGTATTTGTACTTAGTTACCTGACACCTCGGACTATCTGCTCAACTCTCAGTGGTTTAACTCCTTTCATTTGTGTAGAAGAGTGTTTTTTTAATGCAGAGTGGACAGTCACAGCATAAAGAGGTCGTTTACATAGATCCGTTCCAAAAGCAGAGCAACCAAAACAGCATGTTTAACTCTCGGGGAAGAAGGGCGGCTGGAAATCGGGCACGCAAGAAATGATTTATGACTGTTTTTGGTACATAAGCCCAAACAAACATCAACAAGTGGAGCTGATTGATTGCGTCCTCGCGTCCTGGCCAAGAATCGTGCAATTGACAGAGTTTTGGAGTCCAGCCTTTTAATAATGCTTAAACAGCGCCGCGAATGCAGCAGTAATGTGCGCATTTCTCACAGCCTCCGAGACAGCTGTGCTGCTATTGGCTCTGTTTCTCAGCCGGCCTCGAGGCTGTTCTTTTACAGAGCCCATGTTTGCGTCTGTAGCAGCTGTTTATCACTGTAAGCGTGTGAAGTACAGAAACATGGTCATCATTGTCTGCGGTCAATTTACTTTGCTTACATCAACAGGATCCCATCACGAACCTGTATTGCGTCCACTTTGACAGCGACACACTTGCGGCTTTAGAACGATTGCGTAGATAGACGCCGTGAAACGAAGTGAAGACAATACGGCGGGTCAGATGTACGAGTGCGGTTGTAATACGCAGCCCGCGCCTTGATGCGATTGTTAGGTTCCCCCGCAATGCAGCTGGCCACGCCCACTTACAGCACTTTACCACACAGAACAGCAACACTTACAGCAACGAACCTCCAAAACAAGAGCCCGTTAAACAGCACCCCGGACTGCGGCTGCAGATTTTGTCTCCGTTTGTACTTTCGTCTAGCGCTGAGAGATTAAACAGGGCCGTTCTGAAGGTAAACATCCTCTCAGCATGTGTTTCAGGCTTGTGCCCTCATCTGACCGCAGCGTCTGCAGCCGCTGTTGAACGATAACTCTTAGAAACTGCATCTTTTGCGATGCAGATGCATGCAAATACGTTTACACCTGGTTTTAAAAGGCAAACGCAAAAACAAGAGAGTCGCGCATGTAATTATGCATAATATCTCTGTGATTTCGTGTGGACCTGCCATCATGTATAAGAGGCAAGAAGTGCAGGGCAGTTATGTTTTTCCCACATAGGAGCAGTGAAAGCAGTAAGAAGCCTGGCAGCAAGATTGCCAGACCAACAAATGATGGTAAAATTCTGTAAAATTACAGCCATTCAGAAGGTTCAGTCGTTCAACTAGTAACACTAATAGCTATTCAAATGAAATAAAGGTGGACATTTGTCTTTGTGAATTTACCTTCTTTTTCTCCAATGTTATTTTTACACTTGTCCTGAACACTCCAGCCCCACCCTGCACTGATTCTGGCCTCGTTTTCTGGGAGGGGCTCATTATCGTTGGCTTGGTTTCACACACAAAAAATCCATCTGAAGTGGTTGCACAATTTCATACGTCACTACATCCATTTGCTGCCTTTTATTATTTTCATTGGATACAAACGCTCAAGCAGGGCTATTTGGATACATGCCTTTTTACCGTGTAGAAGCTCCTGCAAGCAGAGAGCCCCTCCCGTACAAGAAGGTTTTTAGCCACGCCATAAGTCAAGCAGTCCCATTACAGCTCCACATATGGCACCAGGAGCGAGTAACTTCTACATGTGTGGCAGACTGCTCCAGAGTACGCTGCAACCGAATCCTGGACCACCTACTTCAGGAGGACCAAAGTAGTGTTCTGGACAGCTTTCACACTTTACCGAACATATTCACACAGCAGGCGGGTCTGGGTCCAGAAAACAGCTCTAGTGAGAAAAAACAACACCTAAATTTGCAACAGCAGTGTCAAAACAGTATCTGCAGTTTATTTACCACCCATAAACTAAAAAAATGGTTAAATGCATCTAAATGAATCATACACTATATTTTATACAGCAAAAGTTAAAATGTATATACATATACTGTATTTTATACATCAAAGTTTAAAATGCATATACATATACTGTATTTTATACATCAAAAGTTAAAATGCATATACATATACTGTATTTTATACAGCAAAACTTAAAATGCATATACAAACACTATTATATACAGCAAACTTTAAAATTCATATACATATTCTGTATTTTATACATCAAAAATTAAAATGAATATACATACACTGTATTTTATACAGCTAAAGTTCAAATGCATATACACACACTGTATTTTATACATCACATTTTTTAATGCATATACATACACTGTATTTTATACATCAATATGTTAAATGCAAATACATGTACTGCATTTTATACATAAAAAGGTTCAATGCATATACACACACTTTATTTTACACAGCAAAGTGTAGTAACTGTAAATGCATGTAAATAAACCATACATGTACTATATTTTATACATTAAAAGGTTAAATGCATATACATATACTTTATTTTATATATGAAGTTATGATATATTAATGGTTTATTTACCTGCATTTAATCTTTTTACAGTATTACATTCACACAACCCATAAACTCATGCGACACTTCTGAACCAAATACACAGGTAACATACAATTTACACCTGAAACTGGTACCAGTGGCTTAATACATGGAGACCAGAGTGTGGCCTATTCTTTATGTAAAGCAAAGAAATGAATGTAAGAAATGTGGGTAACAGTTTAGGGCAGTGTTACTAAGGCTACACAAACCTGCATTTCATTAATACTTAATCAAAAGGGCATCATTTGCCATGAAGTTTGACGCGAGATTCATTTAATTATTAAATTATTATTTTTTATTTCACACTGTCAGGCTGCTTGAACCAAAGTGAGTGTTTTTGTGTCACGTCAGCATCACATCACTCTGATGCACAAAGTCAGCTATTATTATGGTGCTGTGTCATTTGACCCCCCCGCCCAAAGAATGTGATGACACAGCCCAGTGTTGATGTCACCTGACAGAGGATTCCTGTCATACTGACAGATTGGCAGACGACCCCTTCTTGTAGGTTTATGTCATGTAGCCTGATGAACACTGTTTGTTATGATGGCCTTCAGTATTCCGTGGTCGAGCATTGGTGCGCGCATGTTTATTCTAGTCATCAATTTATTCGAGGTAGATCAACTATAATCCTGCTATATAATTAGATGCTGGCAGAAAAAACACTTTTGGAATTGCTGTTTAATCCTGTCGGGGGAAAAAACTGTGTGTGTGGGCGGACGGGCACTTTATATTGCTGTCTAAGAATTCCTTCTTCTTCTTTTTTTTATAAATTCCTTCTCTTTTTTCCCTTCCTCCCACCTTTCTCTTTCCGTCCTCCTCCCTCTCCTCCTCCTTCTCCTCCTCTTTCTTTCTTCCTGCAGGAATGACTGGCAACTATCTGTTAACTAACCCCCTCCTCCGAGCACACGACACTAATAACCCCTATAATAACCTCCTGGCTGAAACCATCGTGTGTAACACACCCTCCCCGCCCGTCTTCCACTCGCCAGGTGCCCCACACTCTCCTCTCTCTTTGCATGGAAATGAAGCTGTGATGCCGTGTGTGTGTGCGTGTGTAAAGGGGGTCTGGGTGGGGTTTCGTGTGGCTTCCTGCTTGTGTTGGGGTTGAGCTAAACTGTTGGCTTTTTAAACTGAACTGTACTGGGTTTTAATTTTGCTTTGTTTCGTTTCACGTGGATCATGAGCAGCATTGCAGGTTTCGTTGCAGTACTTTCTTGCCTCCTTCTTCATCATCCCGTGTTTTGCTTTCTTTGAAGTTTATCTTCAGAGACTGTGTAGAATTTTTTTATTTCAGGAACATGCTGCATGGGCCTCACTCCACCGTTTCATTTCCTTCCATTCCTTTATTATTTATCCTAATATTATTTATTCACTTACAATCCTTTATACTTATAAATGAGTAATTGCCATCAATTTGTTGTAGTTACCAGTAGCTATTATGTAATACACAAAATATATTATTATAACTGTTATAACTGTTATATATTACCCTTCATTTTTTAAATTTCAGTCAGAATAGACATTTTTCAGTCTTATAATAAGAAATTATTATAAATGAATCAACTGTATTGTGCATAAATATAACATACTACTTTGCGTATAGATTGTTATACATCCACCTTTTATTTCTTGTCAAAACACATTTTACTGTCAAGAAAAATAAAACATAATATATTTATATTTAACAGAAAATTTACAGACGTCTCAACGTCTTTTCAGCAATTAATTTTAATACATTAGTTTTAATTAATTTAAGTCTTTACATCAAAATTCGGCAGGAATTTCTCAGTTCAGTCTTTCTAGTTGCTTTGTATGATCTTTGTATGATCCAAGCAATCCCAAACACATTCAATGATGTTGATCATACATAGGACACAAAAATAACTTAATAAAAATAATATTATAAGTAGGGATTCATATGTCAGTGTGATGTCTCAGACATCGAGAGAAGATCTGTAATTTTAAAGAAGCTCCGAAGAAGTCTCAAATACTTTCTTAAAATAAGAAATGTGTGTTGTTCTTACTGAATTTTTGAATTTATTATATATTATTATTATATATATGTGTGTGTATGTGTTTGTGTGTGTGAATACACAAACAAATGCACAATTAATACCATTATAAAAGTTTTTATATCATTACTGTCCAACATAAATGATCTTTACAGTAGGGACCAAAAACTGTCTTCACTTTCAATGGAAGTCAATGGAACCAGAATTTTTTGCAACCTAATTTGGAGCATTTCTATTGGTTCACCCTGAAACTTATGCAAAATGTAAACAGCTGCTGTTGAGTTCAAATGATGTTGAAAAGTAAAAATGGATAAAAATGGAGGTGCATGTTTTTCTTTGGACAGTGAAGATATATATAGTTGCTGTCTAATGGAAACCAGGTATCTCCATTTTAGGGCAATTTTTAATTTTCTGCATCGTTTGAGCTCTACAGTTTTATGATGATTAAAACAGTAAAATTGCTTAAAATAAACACTTTTCCATTATCCTACATCGGGGTTTCTGTCCTCTGCTGTAAACGTATTATCTTGGACAGCGATTATATATCTAAATTAGGCTTAATTGAGTTAGTAAATTTTAGTTTTTTTCTCATTTTAATCCACTGTGGACTTTTTTAACTGGAGTCAGGTCTTTTTTATTTATTTATTTTTTCCAAAAGCCATGTTGCAATTGCCACGCCATGCTCATGCTAATGCACAGATGGGCTGTTATTTTTCTCTTGCCGCCTTGCATTGTTCCCGTGGCCATAGCGGAGCCGTGACTGGCATTCACCAAAGGGGTGGGGGGTGGGGGGGGGGCTGGTTCTGCGTAACACCCGGCCTTCCCTCAAAAACCCAGCAGAAACAAACAGCTTCAACTGACACTGAAATGTTCCATCAGCCGACGCTAACCTGACAGTCACATCTGGCGGTGTCTGGCGACGAAATGATGGAGGGAGAGGAAAAGGAAGAGATAGATGGGAGGAAAATAAAAGAGGTCACACGGAGAGAATGGATTTTAGCGAGGCCTGACAGACGCCGATTATGTTTGCGGGCGCTGCGGAGTTCTTTGGACATGCGGAATGTGGCGTATGTGTAATTAAGAGCACTCCTCTGGGCTCTTTGCATTTAGATTGCAAACAGAAAAGACACATGAAAGACAAAAAAAAAAAAAAGAGAAGAAGACGCAGAAGAAGAAGAAAGAGAAGAAAGAGGCTGGGTGCATCTGTGTATGTTTCATAAAACCGTTTCCATCACGTCACTTGTCACGGGCAGGCATGGAGCTAATCACCACTCTGAAAATAACACAGGCATATAGGCTGGAATGAATTCTTCTCACGAGGACAGACAGGGCTGCTTTTCACTGTATGATGGAGAATTCACACTGCTCAATAGCTGCTGTCACTCACATCAGTCTTTAATGCGCGCTCAGGGGACGGAAAACAAGCGCGCTAAAACATAGCGAATTAACTTTGTGCTCTTTTTTTTTTTCTCCAGATGAGCTCATGCTGTATTCAGAGAGCACGACTTCTACATGCTCTGAGCTGTCTGATCTGTGAAAGGCCGGCTGTAAGACTGTTTGGGTCAGGGTGATGCAAGCAGCTCCCCGGCTCCAAAGTTTGGGCACACCTTTTCTGATGGATTCAGAAACAGCTTATATCAGCACAAGCTCTTTTATAATAATAATAATAATAATAATAATAATAATAAGTGGTTCAGTTTCTAAAGCACAAGCCCAAGCCAACTTTACAATAATCACCACTTTAACAATAATCTACCACTACAATTATAGTTTTACCTAATCAAAGTACAAAAACAAACTAATACTGATAATCTGGAGAGTAATGACGGTACTGGGAAAGTAGTACAAATTTAAGGTGGACTTTAAAAAAAGACAGAGTGGAAATATAAAGACAGTTGCGGGAATATAAAGGAAGGCGGTTTTATAGTTTCAGGGTCATAACACTTAAATATCTACCCCAAAAAAGGAAAGGAGGCTCATATTAGAGGATCTCAGATTATGATCTATGAACTTAATGAAAGTAGAAGGTAAAAGATACATAGATTATCTATAAAACGATCAATTTAATGTACAACAGTAGCTTAAACAGTGTGTTTGTAAATATTGCAAACTGCTCAAGAAAAAACCTTTATATGCTTTATACTTATTTATAACATAAAATTTTATATACACCCAGCGGTCACTTCATTAGCTACACCTCCTTGTATCTACTGTACCAGCTACACACCATATAGGAGCACTTACAGACTGAAGTCCATCTGATTCTCAGTATACTCTGTTCGTCAATGATCAGGACCCCCACAGGACCACCACAGAGATTATTATAATTTGGGTGGTGGATCATTCTCACGGTGACACTGATATGGTGGTGGTGTGTTAGTGTGTGTTGTGCTGGTGTGAGTGTATCCGTTTTAAACAGTCACTGCTGGACTGAGAACCATCCACCTACAATAAATGTACAAACAAGGAGGTGTATCTAATGAAGTGTATATCTCAAATATTAGAAATCTCCACTTCTGAATATTAATTTGTGTGATTATGATTTAATTATTTACGTAATATTGCTTTCATGGCACATCTGATAATTCTGGATATATGTTACATGTCAAGAAGAATATTCATAAATTCATGTTTACATTCATGTCCTATAAATAATATGCACAGAACTAATGTACTAGACTACTATCTTATTCACAGCAACCGAATTATCTTTAATATAATTGAAATCAGTTCATTTAAACCTTTAATTTAAACCTTTAATTTAAATGAATCAGAAACCATCACCAGCTCCGTCACAAGTATGTATACGTATGATAATGAACGTCCCTGCAGTCTTTAACGTGTCAAGTTGCTGCAAGTTGTCCGACAAAGAAAGCAATATGGGTGTCCCCAGACTTTTGACTGTGAGCTGTGTGCACACAGTGCGCAGGCAGTAGAGGTTACAAATGAACGCACGCCGCCTCATCGCGTTCCTCTTAACGACGCCGGAGAAATGAGTAATAATCCTTGAATGCTCGTGTTAACTCAGTATGGGGCGAAAGCAATTTCGGCAGTTCAGCGGTCCCAAGGAGGAATCACAGGCGGAGATAAGAGGGGCTCGCCCTGTCAGAGAAGCTAGCAGGTGGCAAAGTGCCTCTGCCGTTAGCGCGCTAATCAGACAAGAGTTTCATTCACTACGTCTGAGTCACTCATTACATCTGATTAAATCGCTTTCATGTTATTTCAAGTCATTTTAAATGCAGGCTGCAAAATAAATAGGTCCCTTTGACTTTTTAACTCTTTGATCTTGAAATACTCCAGGAGGAAGAAGCTGGAAGCCCGCTTGCAGTGGCTTAACAGCTAGCCTCCCTAGCGTTTCAGACCAGCGCTGCTTGTGCAAGCATGTTGATACATTGATGGTACATCATGATGAACTTGAGGGTCTAACAGACCCCTGTATTTCATGCCTGGGTGAGCACTGGCTTTGTATTGGTACTTGTGTTTAAGCTGCTTGCTGATTAGTTATCATAGCCCTCAGTGATTAAGCAGTAACGCAGTGGCTCTTCAAGGTTTTTCATGTGGTAGAAGAGTATGTGAGGGTGGGAAAGTCTGCGAGGGGCTACTGTTGGAATTCCAGCCACATCTCTCCAGACTTTTCACAAGAAACAAGGCTTCTATGCATGTTCGCCAACGCGCTAGCATGTTACTGACCTCCACATTAGCTCATAGAGGCCCAAAGAAATGGGAATGTATCATTTAGTCACAGCACCCTGCATTTTATCTGTTAAGGGTGTGGTTCAAGAAACAAGTGTGAAAACATTACCTTGTCTGAAACCTCACCCCATTTATTATATAACGGACTGCCGCTTCACAATAGTGCACTATATCATATGCAGTATTTTTGATGTCCACCACTTAAAAATAGAAAACTATTAAAAGTATCCACCACTTTAAATAAGGGCACTGCTTTTGAAAGCTGCCACTTGACAATAGTGCACCGTTTTTAAAGTTGACCACTTTGCAATAGTGCACTTTTTCTAAAGTCAGCCACTTTATAGCAATACACTCTTTTAAAATCCACCACTTTACAGTAGTGCACTACTTTTTGAAGTCTATCACTTACAGTAATGAACTTTGTGGAAGTCTGGCACTTTACATAAGGCCACTACTTTTGAAATCCCCTACTTCACAGTAGAGCAGTGTTTTTGAATTTTCTGAAATCCACCAATTTTATTTTTGAAATCCACCAATTTACAGTAGTGTGCTATTTTTGAAATCCACCAATTTACAGTAGTGTGCTCTTTTTTAAATCCACCAATTTACAGTAGTGTGCTCTTTTTGAAATCCACCAATTTACAGTAGTGTGCTCTTTTTGAAACCCACCCATTTACAGTAGTGTGCTATTTTGTAAACCCACCCATTTACAGTAGTGTGCTATTTTGTAAACCCACAAAATTACAGTAGTGTGCTATTTTGTAAACCCACCAAATTACAGTAGTGGGCTATTTTGTAAACCCACAAATTTACAGTAGTGTGCTATTTTATAAACCCACTAATTTACAGTAGTGCACTATTTTTGAAATTCACCAATTTACAGTAGTACACTTCTTTTTGAAGCTTCAAAATTCACACATTATTTTTGAAAACGAGCACTTTACACTTTACAATGTTGTCCACTTTTTAGTAGTACACTGTTTTTTTAAGAGCCCATCAGTTTACAACCCTTACTTTTCAGTGGTGCACTATTTTGGAAGTCACGAATTTACAGCAGTGCGATTTTTTGAAAATGGACCGTTTTATATTAGCACCTGTTTTTGAAGAGAAATATATAAGAGTCAACCATTTTACATAAGGTCACCACTTTTTGAGGTACTACTTTTGAAGTCTATCAGTATGACACTTGCCACTATATCTACAACTTTGCACTAGTTTGGAAGTGTACAACTTTACAGTAGTCCAGCATTTTTGAACCCTATAACTTTACAATAGTCCAGCATTTTAAACCCTATAACTTTACAGTAGTCCAGCATTTTTGAACCCTACAACTTTATAATAGTCCAGCATTTTTAAAGCCTATAACTTTATAATAGTCCAGCATTTTTTAATCCTATAATTTTACAATATTCCAGCATTTTTACAGCCTATATCTTTACAATAGTCCAGCATTTTTAAAGCCTATATCTTTACAATAGTCCAGCATTTTTAAAGCCTTTAACTTAACAATAGTGTATTGGTCCCCATCATTTTGTGCTGTTGCCGAGAAACACACTGGAGTATCTGTACTTCTCCAAATCTTATTTTGTGTTGCATTAATTAGTATCCAAACAGAGTGGTCTCTTTAACAGGTCAACTCATCCGACAGATCAGCTTAGAGTCATACATGTGGGAGGTGCTGTATGTGATACTTGTATCTAATAGGCCGATGACTGTGTGTAGTCTAGTTGTGTTGGTGTGTAGTCTAGTTGATGATGGCTGACACGTTAAAGCCCTCTGCGCTAATTTGTTGCTCTTTTCTGAAGTATTGTCAGCAGCAGTGTCAGAGCGAATAAAGATGCTATTTAAACCCTTTAAGATGTTCATGGTGATTAGCAGAAGGTTTTCAGCGGCGTCTAGGTGTAGGAAACAGACTCCCTTCACAGAATGATGGATAAACCGTTCAGTGAAGGAAACTGTTTACTTGAATCACAGCGCATTCCGTTCCCTATATTAGCACGCCGCATTTCTCCAATGCAGGGAATAGAGATTAGGGTGCTATTTCGAAAATAACGGCAATTCAGAAGGCATTTCAGTGCTGTCTCCCAAAGCCGAAGGAGACGCAGTCACTGGAACTTTTATGTAAACATGTAAACAAATGCTGCGAACAGCAAAGCCCGTGCTAAGCTGCCAGCAATTACAGATAGCTTAGCATGAAGCTAGTCGATCACATCGTCACTGTCCAAAGAAAAACAAGTACTTTTAACTTAAGTCAATGGAACCAGAATTATTTCCAAGCAATTTTGGACCATTTCTATTGGTCCATTCATCATGAAATTCCAATGCAGTGCAAACGGCAGCTTGCTGCATTCGAATAAAGTAGAAAAAAAAACCTAAAAATGGGGCTACGTGTTTTTCTTCAGACAGCGACGATATCCTAGTTTGAGTTTCTGTTATGAATTAATTGTACTGTAGTTTTAAAAGGTGTAGGTTTATTGAAGTAATTTAGTAGAGCGTAGTTGTTATATAGAAAAAGCTGCGGGTTTTTATAATAACAGCCTATGTTATCATAAGTGTTGTCTTATGTTTTAAATGGAGAAACAAAGCTTGTGAACTGCCTGTGGATGAGTTGGATGAGACCGATCAGAGGCAACCAAACCCCCTGTGATATCATAACCACAGCGTCCGGGAAGTCTTAACTGGCACATAACGTTAAGGGGTCAAACAAAGAAAATTGAATATTTTTGGTCTTCTTGGCAAAATAATAGGCAATTAAGTTGCAATATTAGTCAAAAGTATTTGATATTTTCTCCAAATTATGTAGCCCTACACTGCAGGTGAAAGAAGGCCAAGCAACAACCAGAGTGGCCACAAAAGGTAATAAGATAGTGGACACTTTAAAAGTAGGGTGTGTCTCAAAACCTAGTGAGCTCCTACATAGGCAGCATTTTACGTCATAGTATGCGCTCGCGACATGTAGACTGTCCCAATTCTTACATACCTTAAACATACTGTCTACTGAGAAACCTTATTTAGACCTGATTATAAAGAAGCATCGAACGCTTCCTCAGCCGCTAAGACAATCCCATTATTTTGATTTTCTCTGGTCTTTTAATGTGTTTCTGGTCATATAATCTCACAAACAGTTTTTTATTATCAACTCTGTAACGAGTCCTTCACCATTTAGCAGTTTTATACTCGAGCTATTAGCATTTATGCTAGCAGATTTTTAAACCTCGGGCTATTGTTTTGGATGCTGGCCGGTAGCTTAGCAACCAGCTAAACCACCGGTTGTGTGCTGCAGTGGGCGGGAACAAGCTGTGACGCAGTCTCTCTCTAACTAGAGGGTCTCAGTAATCTGTTTTATGAGGAGAGATGAGGAGAGAACGCTGATACTTACACAACTGCTACTTAGACAGCCTACTTACACACTCACTAGGTTTTGAGACACACCCATAGTCTTCAGAAATGGCTTGACCAATTAGCTTTATTAGCTAAAAATGTAGCTTTAACCCGACGGCATGGTGGTGTAGGGGTTTGATTCCCGGTCCGGGTTGAGTTTGCATGCTTTCCCAGTGCTTGAGTGGGTTTCCTCCCACAGTCCAAAGACTGTTAGGTTGATCGGTCACTGAGTGTGGCGACCCGTCCATGGTGTACCTACCTTCGCCTGATGACGCTGGGATTGGCTCTAGTGAACCTGACTAGTGGAAGATGATGGATGGATGTAGTTTTAAACTAAATATTCAACATAAATAAATAAACACATGTTTTAGTTCCTTTGCTGCATCAGTTAGGGCTTTGTTAGCAAACCGCCACTGCGCTGAACATAAACTTAGGTACCAAATTAGTGGCTGTGTGTGACATTATTGAAATACCCCAAATACTTGTGGCTGTACGTGCTATAGACTCCTAGTGTACATGTCTGTGTGGAGACATGGGACTGAGATTAGGTAGAATTGAGTCCACAGGTTGATTTACTGTCTTGGCAGAGCAGCATCATCATCACTTCCTCTGAGTACAAAAGCGGTGCATAGTTACCCAGAACGAGCGTACGATATTAAGATGATGAGACTGTGTGTCATATTTAGTGCTTATTAACTGGGACACAGTGAAGTGTAGAGGGAGCAGGATGTGATACGTCCACTTGCATTCTACACGCATCTGTTAGGCTCTCCAGACAATACCTGTCTGGATTAGAACGATTGTCGATGCATAAACAAGTGCGAAATAATTCTGGCAGTAGCCATGTTTCCTTACCCCCTCCGATCGCTCCTCCTTTCTCCTTTGCAGCCCTTTCCCCCCTCCCTCCCTCCCTCAGCTGAACTCGTTTGATGTCTGTTTTTAGTTTCTTCTTGCCGTCTACAAAGGAGACGTCTCTTATCTCGACTGCGGCGTGTCACACTACAACACGGATGGATTTTTTTTTTGCCCCCCACCCTCCTCAACACCCCACCCCGCCCCCCACCCCCCAACCTTTGCTGCAATCTCACACCCATTTCTGTTCAAATTAGAGCGACTTAAATCCTATCCTATGCGGGGCGTGAAGTGGAGCAGGCAGTCGATACAGCGTGTGGCTTTCTCATTCTGCGCCTCGCTCTCCCTCTCAGCTTTTCTCCCTCTCTCTCCTCCTCTCATCCTCTCCCGCTTTTTTCTCTTCTATACGTTGCTTTTTCATTCTCCATCACACAGACATGGGGATCCATAAATATGACTGAAAGTGGATCTTGTTTTGTTGTTTTTTTTAAATGCTGCTTTGTCTGCTTTGTATTGTTATTTGACTTTGGGTCGTTCTCTCACACGTGGATTAAGCCTAGTGTTAAATTAAAGTAATAGTGATGTTTCACTATTAACCCTTAGAAGTCTGGCTAACACTTTACTCAAGGGCAGCTTTCATTAGGCTACATGACACCAATACAGCTTTCATGACAACTTACAGAGACCTTTATATATTATCTATTTGTATGTCTGTTTTTCTCTCTATCTGTATGTCTGCACGCCTATCTATCTATCTATCTATCTATCTATCTATCTATCTATCTATCTATCTATCTATCTATTTATCTATCTATCTGTATGTCTGTTTGTCTCTATCTGTATGTCTGCACGTCTATCTATCTATCTATCTATCTATCTATCTATCTATCTATCTATCTATCTATCTATCTGTATGTCTGTCTCTATGTGTATGTCTGCACACCTATCTATCTATCTATCTATCTGTCTGTATGTCTGTATGACTGCCTGTCTATCCATCTGCCTATCTTTTTATCTAGCTAGCTAAAAAGAAAACACTCTATCACTCTATGCATATATATATATATATATATATATATATATATATATATATATATATATATATATATATATATATATGTCCCTGTTATTACACACACACACAGAACATAAGAAGGATTGGTCTGCTGCCTTATTTCATAACGTATAGTTTGCCACATTGTCCCTTAATGGATGTTTAACTCATTTAGGATTTATATATACTTCTAATTTCAAACTCGCCATCAAAGTGATCCTATGTGTTTATGTAATGAAGTAATGCAGTACACCTTATATATTGAATTGCATTCAAAAGTTTGGAGGCATCTGTCATATAAAAAGTGCTTTTTGCTTTATTTAGTATCTTTCACAAAGTATATATAAGTAATAACTGATTATAGTGGGTCCAAAACATTAATATGTTAATACTAATATGCTTTTATTATTTATTTATAGTCATTTCTTGATGTTTTCTGAGATTGGGTTAGCACACACAAGCCATTATGGATGAATATAAGTATTTCTTATTATAACTTCATCCTCAAATGTCAGGATTCTCAGTTACTTTATGCCCAACTTTTCTCACAGCTTTCTATATGTCAACTATTTTATATGTGACTTCTGAGGTTTAAAATTTTGGTCTAAGCTTAATCTGGGTCTGAGAAAGCGGTCGTAGATGTTGGAACACCCACCCACACTCTTAGAGGGGCTGTTAGAAAAAGAGAGAGTGAGAGAGAGAGAGAGTGAGAGTAAAAGAGAGAGAGAGAGAGAGACTGTGACTGCCTGCTGCTGTAGCCTTACACACGCCACATCCTGAATTCAGCCATCCGGCGCTCGTTAATTAAATGAACTAAGTGATGAGTAATGAAGGAAGTAATAATTACTGCAATGAAAGGGGGCTGCTCCACTCGGCTCCATATGGATCCACGTTTTATTGATCGTACTCTTCTCCATTCATTTGTTACAGGACATGAGGGAACAAATTATTTGGATTTAAATGTGTTATTTATATATAAGATTTGTGTCATTTATCCAGAAAATGTGTTTCATGTGGAAGGAGGCCCATTAGGAAGGGAATAATTCAGTTCACGTACAGAACTAACCTTTTCAAAACTAAGAAAGAGGCATAACAAATTTCCAGCGGTCCACACAGTAAGAACCCATGTGCTACTTCAGTTTCTCACCACCTTATCTACACAAATGACTCAAATCGTAGAATTACATAGAAAGCAAATCATCGCTGTCCAAAGAAAAGCATCTCTAAAACAGTGACTTTTACAGGAGAACACTTAAATTGTCTTTACTTTTAATGTAAATCAATGAAACCAGATTTTTTTCCAAGCCCTTTGGAGCACACCAATGTTTCTCCAATGATCATACAACCTTAACACAATGTAAACAGCAGATACTGTGTTCGAATGATGTATAAAAAAATCGACAAAAATGGAGGCTTTTGGTTTGGACAGCGATGATAGAAAATCTAGTACATCATTATTACAACCCCGAGTGAGTCAAGGTTGGGTGAGTTGTTGACAATTGGTTGCTTCCATGTGAAAAGTTATTGGGCAGATTTGAAAGAATCAGTGAACTGGATGGACTGAATTCAGGGTCATAGAGTTTGAAAGCTTTCTTTTTGCTGTTTCTCACTTGTTTACCATTGCTGCGATTTTAAACAACGCCGTTGTTTCACTTTTCTTTTGGCACGGCCGGCAGTTCTCAGGCCAGCTAGCCTGAGCAGACACACATAATGTGAGTGGTGGCAAAGTGAGTTGTTGCACCTCACCTCACCCGCCCGCACGCCCGCATGCCTGCCTGCCTGAGAGCGTGTGTGTGTGTGTGTATGTATGTATGTGTGTATGCAAGCCTGTGTGTATATGTTTGTTTGCGTGTATGTGTGTGTGTGTGTGTGGTCAGAGTTGACTGGAGCCCCTGGGCTGCGATGGCTGTGAGTGCATCATGACAACGCTTTCATTTCTTCTCTGGATGGTTCATGAGCCATTTGCCTTCTTCCTCACCTCTCGTGTTTATTTTCTTTTTGTTTGTTTGTTTGTTTGTTTTTCTGTCTGATGTTCATTTACAGTGGCGGCTTGCTTTTACATGTGACTACATGCATTATGTGTGTGCATTTTGAAGGTTAAATGGCTGCTGTGTTTATTTTTTTTTATTTATTTTTTTGACCCATTTACATGCTGTTAAGGACATTATAGTAGAGCGATGATCATTAGCTGCAGGCCCGGCATCAAGAGAGCGACGCCACAGCGACTCTGTTTTCATGGCCAATGACACTTTTAACAATGGGGATGCCATCGAGCCGAGGCTGACGAGCCCATGCTCTGCACATTTCCTTCTCTTTACAAATGACCCAGATCACGAGGAGCTTGTTCCTTAGCTAATGAGTCAATCAAGTTTGCTAGACAAAGGATAAAATGTGCACGGTGTGGGGTCTCCAAGAACCTTTGCTATAGACTAACCATTTTTGGTCCCAGTGGGTCTCAGTCTTGGAGGACCTCCAGGCAGGCTAAACATTGGGACAGGGTAGGAATATGGACAGTTTGGGGGACAGGTTATTGAGCAGGTTCTTCATACACTTGCATTGGCCAGGTTCTATTAAGTCACAGTAGCTTTACCAAGCAGGCTAAACCTGACTGGCTTTTTTAATTCTTACCACAGTTTTATGATTGTCTCTTGCTTAACTGCGTCTACACTAATGGTTCTTTGAGCAACCACTTTTAGAACCGAGGTTGTGAGTGCAGAGAACCCAAGCAGTTTAGAAGTTGTTTCTAGAAACTTTATATTATGTTATGTTCTTCTCACTCATACATCTCATTAATTCCTGAACGTTTTTTGTAGCATTAGGTTTTTCTACCAGCACTTTTTTGGGGAAAGGTAACCAGCAGCTGTCACTTTGTATGTTTAATAACATCATCAGCAAATACTTTAAATTCTAGCCAATTTGGCATACACTGTAAAGAGTGCTTTTTATTGGTACAACCTTAAAAAATTACTTTATATGGTAACAAACAATTGAACTGTAGTTTAATGTAGTTTTAATGAATCTTTCAATTGTTTGGTTGCACCATTGAAGCATTTTTACAGTGTTGTATGATTTGGCATTGCTTCTGTACAGATATAGAATATTTAGATAAGATAAGATAAGATAAGATACTCACAGTATCACAGTGTTACAGCAGCAAAGGGATAGCAAGGCACTCAGTACAAACAATAGATAAATAAACAGTACAGTATATACAATATAAATAATAATAAAAAGTCAATAAATAATACAAAAAAAATGTCAATATAAATAATATTAATTTTATTATTATAAATAATAATAAAAAGTCATATATATATAATTTTTTCTGTATGGACGTGCTGACCCTGCTGCAGTTTTCATAATTAGGTTCTGATGCCGGGCCTGGACATTAAGAGTTTTTTGCAACTCTACATTGTCCTAGATATCAGAGATAGATATGTGTCCTCAACAGTGCTCCATGCTTTTATTTACTCGTTTGTTTTTGATGTAGCTGTGCATATCCTCTATATAAATATATATATATTTTAACTATAGTAGTATTTTCCGGTCCTGACCTTGTTTTGTGCCTCCTTTTCAGGCCAGCACTCACTTAGCAACAGCCGGGACGTCAGCACCATGGACACGCTGCCCCTCAATGGCAACTTCAACAACAGCTACTCTCTGCGGGACGAAGAATGCGATGACCCCGTGCTGCGCTGTCCAGCCGAGTGCGCGCTGGGCCTGGACGACGCTGCCTTCGAGAAGATGATCATTTCCGAGTTGGTGCACAACAACCTGCGGCCGCGGGGCGGGCCAGGGGGGCAGCCTCACCCTCCCCGTGGGCGGGACAGGGGGGGCCCGGCGGCAGCCCCTCGCCATGCCGTCCGGTGCAGTGGCGGCAGCAGCGGGAGTGAGGACGATGCCATCGTGGCCGACGCCCCTGCCCTGCCCACGTCCGCCGCCGCTGACCACTCGACCCCGCTGGAGCTTCTTTTACACCCGCACCACCGGGACGTCCTGGAGGCCCCGCTGCTGCCCCAGCGGACTCACTCGCTGCTGTACGGCAACAGGCAGGCCGCCCGCAGGCCCGCCGGTTGCCACGGCGACCGAGGGGATCGGGGAGAGGAGGAGGAGGAGGAGAAAGAGGGGGGGGAGAAGGCAGGGCTAGAGGAGAGCGCGCAATCGCCCAGTAATAACAGAGACTCGCTGTACACCAGCATGCCCAACCTCAGAGACTCGTCCGCGGAGGACGAGCGCTCGCCCGTTTACCCGCCGGACGGACTGGAGGACGAGGAGGACGAGTGCTTACCCTCCTCTTCCTCCAGCCACAGCGAGGCAAATGACGAGCCGTGCCACAAAAGCATGCCGGACCTTGGCGACGGTGCCCAGCCGCTGTCCTACTACCACATCGGCCGGCGGGGCACTAGCGAGGGCTGCATCGGTCCCGGGACGCCCGAGGCCTGCCAGACAGCCCAGGTCGAGCCGGCCCATGATGGACAGATGCAGCTTATTACCAGCCTCTGAGCAATCCTTCCCTCCTTCCTTCTTTCCTTCTCTCGGCCCAGGAAGTCAGGGGTGCCATGACTTTTGTTTCTCACGCCAGATTGAAAGCCCCACATTCACTCTCGGAGGAATACTCCATAATTTCTCAACAGCTCTTTCTGCAGCACCTGTAGCTCACTGTCACATTTACTACGGACAGTGATTTAGGAGAGTTAGTAAAGGAGTAGAAGAACCGCTGACGTGAAGCAAAGCTTGAGCACCTGACCATTGACTTCCATTATGAATGTGCTTCATAGGTCAAGATGTTTTTCTGCTCTTTTACTAAATACAGTAAAGCTACCGTCCATGGTTTAATAGCAAATAAAGAATTTCAACATGATAATGATGTGCATTTTTGTATCTGAAAGAATCTATTCCATACGTTTCATAGAATATAAATTCATATTTAAACAAGACTGTTCAGAAAATGTCAGGTGGTGCACCCACACGTCCATTAGAAAACATAGCACATGTTCTTTGTTTTCCTGGAATCATGCCGCATGACTTGGTAAACTGAAACAGCCTGACCACAACAATGCCAATGTTTTCAGTATTTGTGAAAGCACTACTGACCTTGGGTGGTGCATCTTCTTTATGACCAGAATAAAGGCCCCTGTTGTCGGTTGCGCCACATGACATTTGAGGAAATCATAACTTTTTAAAACTATTTTGCAACATGTTAAGATTTTTGGGTCTCCAAAAAGTCTTAAAACTCATTGAGTCATGTCAAACATGTTTTATTTAGATTTGCATAAGACTATATACTTTGTTTTTAAAGTGATACTGTTGTATGGTAACGCCACCTGACATGTTTAGACTAGGCGTAAATAGCACACTTTATTTTCATGCACTAAAAATGTATTTGCATTAAGGAGGAACTGTAGAATAACGTGACTTACGTATGACTTATGTATTTATTAAATAGTGCCCTGGAAAAATAGTGCACGCAAAAAATGCACATCATGTCATTTGCCAACCTCATGCTGCAGAGTTCAAGTTGAGAAACGATGGAGCAATCTTACGAGGTCAGAGCACACCAACCCATCGCCCTTCAGCCAACACCAACAGAAATTTGATTGGTGTGCCATACTTTAGTGTCTTTGTTAGGAGCTTTCCAGAAGGTTCTGCCCAGTTCAAATAGGTGTATTCATCAGTTCTTACTCTGGAACAGTATTAAGCCAAATGCCAACACTAGAACGTTGGTGTTTGTGAAGGTACGTTGGGTCAGTGTGCCATGGCCTTGGTTTATTTTTGTCCAGTTTCTTTAGGACTGGCCATCACTCTGCCATAAGTTGCTTTTAATGCCCAAGTATGAGTGTGTATGTATGTGTATATGTATGTGTGTGTGTGTGTGTGTGTGTGTAGTTGGGGTTGACTGGAATCCATGTGCTCAGAATTGTATTGAGTGGATGGTGTGCATCACGACCACACATTCTTTTCTTCTTTTGATGGTCCATGCCCCACGGATGCTCTTCTTCTTTTTTTTCCAGTTCGATTGTTTTGTTTTGTTTAGTTTTTTTTTTGTTTTGTTTGTTTTTTTGTTTTTTTTTAAATGGACTGGCCATCTGCGTGGTTTAAATCACTCCGCCGTGGGATGGTGGCCGCTGAGGTGGGAAAAGCACACAGGCTGCTTGACGAGCAAAAAAAAAAAAGTGTTTGTGAGAAAGGCTGGCGTTGTCCATGCTCCGGCCACCGCTTTGTATGATATACTGTACTGTTCGTACTGTTCCGACTAAACAAGACAACAAAGAGATGAACTGAAACAATGCTAGTCTTTAGAACTCTGAGAACTGTCCTGGGACAACAACGGAGGCATCGGACCGGCCCCTCAACCCCGTGAGTGTGGCGCGGGGGGGCGGAGGTGGTCGTCCCACATCTCATGACACGGACTGAACAAATCTTTAAAAAAAGAAAAAAAAGAACGAATGAAAAAGAACCACTACTCCTGACTCAGGCCTTATATTTTCTCTATTGCACATGTAACAGTTGTAAGAATGACAGCTAAAGAAGATATATTTTGCTGTACCACAAGTGGAAAACCAAGGAAACATAGACAAAAAAACAAAACAAACCATAATTAGAAAAATAAAAGCATTACAGCAACCATAATTGAAACTTCGAAACGGGAAGAGGTTGCACCTTTCTTATTTTATTTTTTTTGTTGAAACGTGTGAAGTCTTCTTACACTTCGTCCATCGTAGAAGCTTTGACAACATGAGAAGAAGCCCATATTCACATTTCCACTTGTGAACAGTGTATTTGCTTTCATCGAATATGAATTTTGACGGTAAATTTCAGAATTCCGCCAACGTACGTGTCCAGGGAAAAGCTTTCTTCCTTCTTTCTTGACCTAAAGAAAAAAAGAAAAAGAAACAGAAAAGTTCCGTCTTGCACAAATTTGGAGTGAATTGGACTCATGTAATTTATTTTGGTGTAAAATGCTTGGCAGTAATTGTCAGGGACAAAGAACCTTTTTTTGTGTCAACATAATGTCTTATATCTCAGCATTTGACACTAAATAATTTATTAGATGAAGTATGGAATATCAAAAAATAATAATAATTAAAAAAAGAATAAAAAAAAGGTTGGAATGAAAGTGTGTGCAGGAATACAACGCCGTTGTATTCATTTCAATCTTTTGTAGGAGCCCATTGTCGGACGCTGATGTAAATTCAACTCTTGTTTGATATCAAATAAATGTGACAGTTTTTTTTCCTGTTTGCAAACGCATGTGCGTTATTCTGCATATCATCGAACCTACAGAGCTGGGGGGGAAGTCAGAGACCACCCTTTGTCCTTTGTTTATCTCATTTCCAGCCAAAGCAACCATTAAGTATTGTGTAGTTGTCTGGCAATAAAAAGGTGGAATACATATAGTAAATGATAATAAAGGATAATAATATTATAAAATTAAAGTTTATTATAATAAAATTAACGTAATGGTGGTGCGGTGGTGTAGTGGTAAGCACTGTCGCCTCACAGCAAGACGATCTGGGTTGGATTCCCAGTCCAGGCCATTCTCTGTGTGGAGGGTGTATGTCCTCCCCATGCTTGAGTGGGTTTCCTCCGGGTACTCCGGTTTCCTCCCACAGTCCAAACACATGTATGTTAGGTTAACCGGTCACTCTAAATTGTCTATAGGTGTGAGTGTGTTGTTGGCCATGCAATGGATTGGCGATCATAGTGTACACCATCTTCGCAATGATACTGAGATGGATTCCAGAGCGAGATAAAGCAGAAGATACTGGATGGTAAAAACAATTATAAGTAACATTGTAACATTATAAAGAAGTCTCAAGTCACGCACTGCTTTTATTCATTTTGGGAGACTGATTCATTATTAAACTGCAGTCCAAAGTCACTGTCCAAAGAAAAACATGTACCCCCATTTTTGTTGATTTTTATTTGTCTGCATCTTTTGAACACAACAGCTGCCGTTTACACTGTGTGACATTTTTATGATGTAAGGACCAATAGAAATGCTCCAAAATAGCTAGGAAAAACGTCTGGTTCCATTGACTTACATTGAAAGTCAAGACAGTTTTTGGCCTCTCCTGTAAAGTTACCATTTTCGAGATACTTTTTTTTACTGGACAGCTACGATATTTTAGTTCAGTCTTAGAAGTTGGTTTAACATTTTCACAGATTCACATAATACAAATAATAGTCCCAAACACATTGAGTGATGTTGAGGTTCTGGAATGGTGAGTTCAAAGTTCTGAAAACATCTGCAGCTTCTTTTTTTTGATGTTTGTCTATCTTCTTTTCTCAGTGAGGAGCTTCTTGAACAGCTACACCTCCTTTCAGACCCCATAGCACTGAGGCATCTTCTCACAGTGGAAGAGTGGAAAAAAACATCTATCAACTTTTTCGGAGCTTAAGCAAGAGAGCTTGGTTTTCTCCTCTCTGTCTGAAAAGCCCTATTTGAACAGGATTAGCTTTCCATGGGGAGGTGGAGTAACACAGTCTGACCATAGGTTACCATCTGTTATGATTATGACCAGTTTGCACAGGATAAGAAAGAGAGATGAATAAAAGAGAGATGACAGTGGCTACTTAATTTGTGCACTGCTTTCACTCCAGAAACAATCAATAATGCAATTATTCTGATTGTAATTATAATGTAATTATTCTGTTTACCGTAATCACATGTCTTGGCACTGGCATGAGCTTGGGAATTCTCATCCAACAGTCAATATCGCTTTATAACATCTACTTATTTTCTTCTTTTTTCTTAATGTTTATTTAAAGGTGCCATATAATGCATCAGATCAGCATTTCAAATTGTCCTCTGATCTCTACTGTGTGACTTTGGTTGTTGTTAAAATACCCATATACAGTCGTACATATGCTTTTACGCTCATGGCTCTGGTCAAAGAAAGAAGCCAGTGAGCCAGTTTTCCATGTTTGGTAAGTTTATGAGTAATTTAATGAGCTCTGCTCTGAATTGCTGGTTTACAGTAAGACACCATGATGACCACACAGAAGCAGCATGAGGCACCATAATCACTAAATCCACAAAGAGAGGAATATAAAACAACCTCAGTGTAATATACTCGGCCATCCAGCTATGCAGTTATTTCTAGGAGTGAATTTTACCTACACTAGCTGCTTGTTTTCAATCTCGAAACCAACAAAAAGTAAATTAAAGTCGTTACTAACTATAAAACTTTCAGTTTAAGATGATTTGACAAAGAAAAACATGTGTCTCCATTTTTGCCCATTTTTATTGTATTTATCTTATGAACACAACAGCTGCTGTTTACACTGTGTCAAAATTTCATGCTTAATGGACCAATAGAAATGCTCCAAAACAACTTGGACAGAAATCTGGTTCCATTGACTTACATTAAAGGTAAAGGCTATTTGCTTTTCATTGGACAGCGACAATATTTTAATCCAGTCTTTGAAGTTGGTTTAGCATTTTCTGATTCACATAATACAAGTTCTCCCAAACACATTCAGTGATGTTGAGAGGTTGGACACTGGGGTGGTCAGTTCATAGTTGTGGGAACACCTGCAGCTTGTTTCTCTGATGTGACACAGCATGGCGGCTACTTACAGGTTGCTGTTGGGGTTGTGAACTGCTGAGTGAAGCTGCTGGAAATGTGCAGAGCAATCTGAGAATTTTGAATTAAAGTTCTCCAGGATCTTGTTATTGGGAGCTGATGTAGGCTTCTTACTCACCAGCTTGATTTGCTAATAGTCCATGGTACCCCAAACGGTGCCACAATTACATTCTCATACCTGAACAAGCTGCAGCATATAAGGTGGAGTGGAAGAGTTGAGAAGATCCTTGGAAAGAGAATGAAAATTACTGACATTATCACAGCCTGGAAAGGTAACTCTCTGAACATCACCATCACCACCATTGCTGTTGCTCCACCGTCATTGTATGTAAATGTTGGAGGTGTAAATATTAATGAGTCAGGACTGTTACATAAAGGATTTTGCCTGTATCACTACCCACTTTTGTAAATACGTGGTTTGCATTCAACTAAGAATATGACAGTGTTTGAGGTCCAGGATATGTTAGTTCTATGTACTGAACTCTCCTTATTCAGCTACAAGCATATAAATATAGTTATCCATTCTATAGTACCTTTACATAATGTACAGTTAAGGATGGACAGTAATTGTGGCCTTATTTTAGCCATAGATATCACAAGCCAACGCCTCCATACTCAAGAAACTCACTTCCCGTGTCAGTTTGCTTGGAATTAATGTGACCTAATGGTATTTCTATGGCTAATTGCATAGAAAGTAAAAGGCACTAGAATCTGTACTGACACAGAGTGCGCAGTCCTTAAAAGTGACTGGCATGGCATCCCATTCAGACGGGACAAATAATTACATTAACCACCTCCCCATGTATAACTCATCCCAATTCGAATGAAAGCTGTAAGTATTGTTCATCTTATGCTGGGAGTTCAGTTATTAGGAATCTCTTTCTTTCCCAAGACCTCCTTATGCAAGTAGACTTACTTTTTATTTAATGGCCTCAGAAACATGTTTTGAAATATAAGCAATGCAGTAGCCGCTTGGACTGGAAAGGAAATGAGCGAAGGGTGGTTTCTGACTTTTCCGCAGCCCCGCAGATGGACGGTTTCATACAGAAATGGGAAATAAGTAAGAAATTACACTTCCCGCAACAGTTTATTAATGCTTTCCTGAGTTCGGCTCATCAATTCTTTACAGTTTAATTACAAAGTAACCTAATTAAGTCCATTAACTGGTAATTAATATGATAATGCTTTCCAAAACAACATACACTGGAATAAATGAGCCGAAAAGCATTTAGTCAAACAATAGGCCCATTCAGGAGCGAGCTGCCGTGATTGCATACAGTCCCCTTAAATGGAAACAGCCAGTGGCGTTGATGAAGTGGGATCCGTATGATTATTTGTTTTGGGCGATGGGAAATATCGATAGATCTATAAAGTTCAAGAATAAACTGTAACCGTTGCTTTGACCTTCAGTCATGACAATTGTACAACTGGAGTTCACCACGATACGCAGCGCTGCAGTGAAAGATGTGCTGAAAAGAGAAAGCATAAGGGTCATGAACAGTAAATCACAGCTTCATATGCAGCATTTGAACATGAGTAGCACTGAATGAGCCACTGCATATATATATATATAATGAGCATGTTGGATTCCTTTGTTAGAGAACGTTTTCCATTGCTTCTGTCAGCAACTACACGTCATATATTTTCAGCCCTCTTTTTTACCCAGCAACAGCTTCTGCACTGCATCTCTCGCACTTCTGAATGCTTGGATGTGTGTTGGAGTAGAGATCTCTGAGATAACACACACACACACATACACATACACACACACAAACACAAAGAGAGCGAGAACGCAACGAGCTAGAACTGTGTGGAAGGGAAGAGGCCTTTAGAGAAAAGGCAGCAAAAAAAATCACTTAATATTCAGATGATAAAATGTATCAGACTTTAAAAAAAATTTTAACAATTGGGCTTGTCTGTAAGACATAAGTTGAGAAGCTATTCTAATCATTTGCTTGGCTCATACTTTTTAGACTTGCTATATGTTTAGTTTGCATTACATAGTTATTCAAATGTGATTTACTCTCAACAGCAAATCCCGTCTCTTCACCTTCCTCACACAGAAATATGGGAGTTTGTTGATTCCATAAAGGAGCTAATCTAATTATTGGCTTGGCTTAAACTCTTTAGATTTAAAGTACTTTTGCTATATGTTTAGTTTGCATTACATAGTTATTCAAATGTGATTTCCTCTCAACAGCTAATTATTGGCTTGGTTTAAACTTTTTATTGTCATTTTACTATATGTTTAGTTTGCATTACATGATTCCTTATTTTGATCCTGAAGCAGGTAAGAAGCTAATCAAATCATTTGCTTGGCTTAAACTCTTTAGACATTTTGCTATGTGTTCAGTTTGTATTACATAGCCATTCAAATGTAATTTACTTCCACCAGCAAATCCCACCTCTTCACCTTCCTCACACAGAAATATGACAGTTTGTAAATTCCTTATTTTGATCCAGAAGCAAGCTAATTAAGAAGCTAATCTAATCATCTGCTTGGCCTAAACTCTTTGGACTTTTGGTATATGTTCAGTTTGTATTACTAGCCATTCAAATGTAATTTACTTCCACCAGCAAACCCCACCTCTTCACCTTCCTCACCCAGAAATCTTCATATATGTTTAGTTTGCATTGCATAATTCCTTATATTGATCTTGAAGCAGGTAAGAAGCTAATCAGATCATTTGCTTGTCTTAAACTCTTTAGACATTTTGCTATGTGTTCAGTTTGTATTATATAGCCATTGAAACCACGCTTCTTCAACTTCCTCACACAGAAATCTTGCTACATGTTTAGTTTGCATTACACTGTGTTGTTACTTCATTTCTTGCTGTCAGAATGAAGAGAAAAACCAGTTCAGAGTATGTGTGATATTCTTGAAGATACAGACCTGCTCTAAGAAAGGTCTGAGGGAAGGTCTAAAATGGTCTGAATTTGACTGGCAACTGCACCCCATTTAAGTCCAGATGAGTACAGATCCAACCGGGCCTAACCTGTATGGCCAGGTCATTATCTCTGGGGCTTAGGGCAGATTTCCTTGGGCGGTTCCTGCCATAAACCAACAGGTTCAGTTGAGCCAAAAACTATATGACAGTCATCTGTATAAACGAGGTTTTTAGCTGCCAGGCATGGTCAGTAAGAAATATTTACAACAATAGTTATTCAAATGTGATTTACTCCCAACAGTAGATCCTGTCTCTTCTCCTTCCTCACACAGAATCTGTAAAGGAGCTAGTCTAATCATTGTCTTGGCTTAAACTCTTTAGTTTAGTTATTTAGTTATTGTAATTTTACTATATGTTTAGTTTGCATTGCATAGTTTGTTATTCTAAACCCAAAGCAGTTAAGAAGCTAATGTAATTATCTGCTTGGGCTAAACTTTTCAGACCTATTTTGCTATATGTTTAGTTTGCATGACATAGTTATTCAAATGTAAATACATAGTTGCACAAGTTTCATCTGTTTTAACTCATGCACCAGGTTCAAATCTGAACGTCTGACACATTCTGCTTGTGTTGACATGTTCAATCATCCTAGACCCCCACACATCCTACACATTTTCATATTTCTTACGAAGGTGACATTTCTTGCAATTATATTCAATTGAGTAAACTTATCAAGAGAAGAGGAGGTATTTTCTGATGATTTGAATTTGATGAATGGGGATATTGTTGTTTGTCTTATTTCGATGTCAGAAAATGCTAAAAATATGAAATGTGTAAAGTATCTTTTACTTTCCACAGAACAAGACTGTGCACTCAATAATACTGCAGTGCAGCTCATGAAAAGAGAAGATGAATATAAATTCAAGGCTGTTTATTGCTCCACTGTCGTGGGTAGTGGAATGGTATCAGGATGTGGTGCCGTTTCAGTGTGGAGGAGAACAGAGTGAGTATGAGTGATTGGCTGTGTGAACTCTCTCTCTCTCTCTCTCTCTCTCTCTCTCTGTGCGAGTGTATGTGTGTGTATGTGTGATTTACTCCCAACAGCAAATCCCGCCTCTTCACCTTCCTCACACAGAAATATGGCTGTTTGGATTCCCTATTTTGATCCAGAAGGCGAAAATGCCTGACTGGGAGTCCCACATTCAGGCCAGAGTGAAGCTGATTCCAGTATTTGTGTAAGTAAGTACATAAGCATAGCATCAGTTGCTGGGAAACCTGGACTCTGGCTAAAAATATTTTTAAAGCATTATATGTTTTATGAAATATATGTATATAAAATGTATGTAAATGTCATTGTTGTCCAAAGAAAAAAAAAGTATATTATAATATTTTTTGTTTTCTACAGTTACAGAACTCTACAGTTTCAATTATATTGTGTTAAAAATTTAAAATGAACTGATCAAAAAAAAAAAAATTACACTGCTTTGAACAGAATAACTTTCCATTTACTTACATTGAAAGTGAAAGGTATTTTTGGAGTTAGCATTTTGAAGATACTTGGATATTTTTTTTGGTGGGGTGGCATTGACAATATATATTTATAGTTTTTTAGGTTTGGACTTAATTTAAAAGTACTGGATGCCCATTTTTTAAGATTTCATAATTTTTAAACCACATAAAATTCTGGTCCCATTGACTTGCATTATAAATTAAACATGTTTTTTTTCTATACTGTTATAAAAGCTTGGTTACCGTTACAGAGAACAGACATCAATATGACATTTTCCTGCAATGTAACTGTACAGTTTCTATTAGTCATGTTTTTTTCACCCAATATGTTAAGTCCTCTGATTAAACAGTAATTTAATCTGCATTACATCAGTTTACACAGAGAGCTAAATATTGGAAAATTGCTGTTAAATTATGGAGCTGTAAATAAAAACCTTCTGAGTAGTTTGTAGAATGTAGAATTATTCATTTTAGAGAAACTTTAGTAACTATCCAAAATCACCAGTGAACTTACACACGTCTTTTATATGTAATGTTGATGATAGTAAAAAAAGTGATACATCTTACAGCACCCTGCAGGTACACCTCTACCATGAATACTATTAAAATCAGCTTAAATCCTTCTTTCAAAATAGTCAAAAACAATATCTCAGACATCACACAGCAAATACATAACCATTTTTATGTAGAACCATTCTGAAGTATTTAATACTTAGGACATCTGGTTCCCATCACCACCAGTGCATTTCACATCAAACCACACCAGTTCACTTTGTTCACATCATAAAAACTGAAATAGAGATATTCTGAAAATTGTTGGAATTCCCCTTTAATATTACCAATTAACCCTTTAACAGCTCACCAACATTTCACATGGAGTCTTAGTATGTCTTAATGGTTTTAGGAGCTGAAATCAGCAATAGCAGTGAAACGTTCAGTACAACACACAACAAACTGGACCAAATAACCAACAAACCTTTCTTTTTTTAATGTGTGCTTCCTGTGGGTTGTGTATTCTTCAGTCATCAGGACAGGAAAGGGAGAGAAATTACTTTCAGTCTTCTGAAAACATTCCTAGGGATTTGATGTACAGGACGTTTGACCTTGTTGATGGATGAGGGCAAGGTGAAGTGAAGTTCAAAGCTGATTGATTAAAGAAAATAATGCAGCAGAATGTCTGGACTTTCATTCAGTTTCATGGAGGAATACATATATATCAGCGCACTGGCAGTAAACCACCAAACACGGCAAATCCGTCCTTTAATTTAATGGTTTATTGGTTTATACGGATCCTCACTATCTCCGCCAAAGGCATCAACTGCTCTTGTCGAGATTCACATGAACACAAAACATTACACTTGATCACATTCAGTGTTTTACATGTTTGTCACATTAATAAATTTGGCTTTTTGAATTAATATCAATATAACAACAAAACCTGAAGCAAAATATAGAATATTGTGGCTATGATATTGGGCTCTGAGGTGTAAGACTGCTGAGACTGTATGTGTAGAGCTATATTTCAGTTCCTTACTGTCATAACTGCATACCTTATATATTAGTTTAATGTATGTACCAAATTATTCATACAATCTGCTAAAGTTGAACAATATATTGTTTGTCATTGGTTATTTGCTGTATGCACTCTAACTAATAGCAGTCTTTTATTACTCTGTTTTAATGTGGGTCTTTTGAGAAACCAAGCTGTAACAATGTTGTTGTAACACTGACATTATACCAATATTAGTCCCAATAGTTAATAAAGTACTACTAATAATAGTTAATAAATGCATACATATTAAATTTCATCCTAAAAAGAGTTAGTATTTGTATCATGTGATATATGACATTATGTTAAAATTATGTAAAAATTGTGTTAAAACTACTATCACACTATTAGTGTTGCACTTTATAACACTGTGATATGATTATTTACTAACTTATAAAAACAGTTTGTGTTAGGTTTAGGAATAAAGAATTGAGCTTGTTTGGTTTGTCATATTAAACAACATATTTAACCCATATTAAATCAAACATTTCCTCAGAGTTAAATCAAACACTTCCTCAGAGTTAAATGTGCATGGCATTAAATAAATGTACATTAAATTGAATTGGTATGTGCTATAATTCATCCAGTAATTATATTCTAGTGTAGTAATAAAAAAGCCACATGTTAAAACACACAACTGTGAAATAAAATTTCTTTACTTATAAGAACAGGCATCAGAACAGCAAATACAACAGGCAGTTTAATATACTGTTATACATACAAGTTAAATATACTATTTTGAGGAAACATTTTTTCAATGGGTTATATGTTCCTCTTGCAAGAAACTGGTGCTTACATTCCCTTAACCTCCCGGAAGAAAAGGCACTACAGGCACCGTCAATGGTATGTCTTTAGTACCTTTACTATATATATATATATATATATATATATATATATATATATATATATATATATATATATATATATATACTGTGTATATAAATCTATTGGTCTTTTATAATTTCTTAAAGGTACATATTCTAATATTAAGACCATTACTATGACTTTTAAGGTCGTTTGACTTGTTTGTACTTTTGTATTTATGAAAAACGCATAAACATACAATATAAGTTGTTTCAGATATATATTTGTATTTATAAGTATTTATTCTACATGTACAGATTTAGATGCTGTTTTATTGGGTTGCCTGTACCTCTTACTAAGAAAAGCACTAATGTTACACTGAACATACATAGCACTAATTACAAGTTTATGTAAGTCAGTGTGTGGGTTTAACCATTTCCAATCATCTCCTCAAGAACGTCTGGTTGAATTGATTGATCAGAACTTTATTATGTGGTATCAGGTGTGCAGGTAATTTACATTAACTAAGCCATGTGTTGGTTAGGAACACTGAGGTTGAAATCTAGAACCAAGCTATTGTATTTATTTATTAATTTATTTTTATCTTGCATTTATTCTAATGATATATACCAGCAGGAACTTGCATGTTATCAAGAGAAATGGTGTTAAACCACATGCTTTGGTGGTAAAAACTTTTGCACACTATTAAAAAAAATATGTCTGTATTACATTCAAAAGTAACTTTAACACTCTAATATGGTTTTGGAATGTAAACACTTTAAATGAACTGTGACAAGGAATTCTGTGAATTCCTGACACCTCACCACAGCAGGGGGACCAGAATCTGCCGAGCAACACGGGCGGAAATCCTGAGCTGTTAGTGCATGTCCCGCCGTTTCTGTGGGACAATGAGACATTACCATTTTTCTGATACCCCGACCGGGACCGGCACATAAACCCCTAACACAACATGGGACACGAAAGAGACATAAACATAAGACAAGCAGCCGTGCTGAATATGAGTAGAGGTCTGCGCGAGACAATACGCAGCTTAATGAATCTCTTATCTCTGTCACTAAAGCTCGGTATGGCATTATGCATACATATTGGCTCATTGATGGTTGGGAGAACGACCTGTCCCGTTCTGTTCCTATGTAATTATCGCCCTTAGGGCGGGGGGGTAGGGCGAATTAACTGCTGGCTCCAGACTGCTGACGATGGCCTTGTCTTATCCATTTTGCATGATGACAGCGTTAGGGTTTTTATGTAAGTTCTGATTACGACAATTTTGACAGCGGGGGGCTGTTGTCAGGGCCAGTCGAATGGAAATAGGGGAGGCTGATGTTGCTATGCTTGGGGGAGTAAAACGCTGGCACCTGTCTCTCTGTTTGCAAGCCTACGGCTTAACTAAGCTGAGTCTTCCTCTCTGTGCTTCTTTAAATGTGTTGGAATTTTACAGTATAATAGCAGGAGATCAGAAACCGCTTGTGGGAATTTCTTAATGAGTATCGCAGACCAAGATTTATTACCGTAGCCCGTGTTGATTTTAAATCAGCTTCAGAAGTTTCTGCTCATTCTTTCACTTTTTTTTTTCCCCTGGCACATGGGAAAAGCGCTAAAACTGGATCTCTTTTATTCTCTTTGTGAAGCAACAGGTTACAAGAACGTCATCAGTTATACTAAAGAGGAGCTATTATGCTGGTGTTCAGTCCCGTGTACGCAGTACATGATAGATTAGGGTGATTTAAAATGGTTAAACTTGAGCCTTGTGTTTAAATTTGTTATATTTTCAGCTTGGTGTGGGAAGCAGAGTTGGTAGCTGTACTGAAAGCTATTCAAATCCATCTGTGTCCTTTAAAAACCGATGGTACTCTGACATCCAATAAAAATCAATGGCACATTGAAATCTATTAAACTTCAACAGCAAATTGGTAGTCATTAGAAGCCAATGGCACACTGGTGTCCATTAAACGTTAGCGGCACACTGATGTCCATTAGAAGCATTACAACACTGGTATCCAGTGATATTGATTAAAAGTCATTGGCACACCAATATTCATTTAAAGTTATTGGAATTAAAGATATCAAATAGAAGTTACTCGCTAAAGTATGTCTAAAGTATGTTAATATTTTTTTTAGAAGTCACTGATACATTGACGTCTATTAAAAGTTCCTGACATTTTGGTATCCGTTAGCAACACTAATTCTGATATCCATTAACACATCTTTAGCACAGTTATATCTGTTAAAAGTCATTTACACACTGTTCTTCAGGAATTGGCTTCTTAATGTTAATTAAAAGTCATGTGGTGTCCTTAAAAGGTATTAAACATGTACACTGCTATGCAAAAGACATTTAAGCTCATCGTTTGAAACCCTTTATTTTAGCAGTAAGTATATTTTCAGCAGTAAGAACACCAGATATCATTACAGCAGATGTAAATATGCATACATATAATATAAAAAGAAGTAGATCATATCTTGAGCCCCAATTTGAAGAACAATGTGTAGTTCCAGATTTCTCCTGGACACCCCAGACACTGTATGAAGGTATTCAGTTCCTTCAGCAGCAATCTTGATTTAGCTTAATGAAGTACTGAGCAGTCAAAGCAGGTATTAGATGAGAACTGTAACTAATACTGGGTTGTTTCCACAAGGAGAAGCTTGGAAAGGGTTAAATAAACACACTGACATATGTAAAAGCACTATTTACTCTGTATTAATAATAATAATTTCAAAAACGAAGGGTTTTGCTGAGCCAGTGAAAGATTTCGGCCTGAAAAAAAATGGTTTCCAAACATAATAATGTCCCCAAGTATATAAAACCTTTTCACTGCACTGCACTATGTCTATTTACATTGACTGGCATCTTGATATCTGTTGAAAGTCACTGGCATATTGATGTCCATGAGGGGCCATTTGTACACTGATGTCTTTTCAAAATCATAAAAATCTTTACATGCATTAGTAGTACCAATTAAATGTCATTCCCACATTGATATGGACTCCAGTCATTGGCTACAGCTATCCAGTAGCACATACTAGGACAATCATATCTATTAAAAGTTATTGCCACATTGATCTCTATTAACTGTCCCATTAATATTGATTACAAGTCGTGAAAAGTGATGTCCATTGAAGATATATTCATATCCATTAACATTCACTGGCATCTCGATATCTATTGAAAGTCATTGACTTATTGGTGTCCATTAAAAGCCAGATGTATACTGATATCCAGTGAAAGCCATTAGCACAATTATATTTGTTAGAGGTCATTGGCACATTAATATCCATTTAAAGTCATTCATGCATTCATATGGCTTCTCAGTGATTGGCATACTAATCCATTAAAAGCTATGACCATCATCATATATAATACAAGTCAGTGTGAAGTGTTTTGTCCAGTGCAATCATTTACCCTGAAGTTGTGAAGTAGTGATAAAAATCTATAAAACTATTCTCACCTGGATACAGCTTTTTTTTTTTTTTTGCTGAAAGTTGTAAATGCATGTTGGAGTGATTCTGACTATTCGGTTCTAGCTATGTAATGAAGGAAAGAGGAAAGAGGCGCTACCTAAGTGACAGCCATTACACTGACGCAGAATGGGCCCCCCTAACGGGCCCAGCCGGTGTATAATTATAACCATTTTAGGAGAGGCTGCTCTCAGATCAGCGTAAGAGGACCGGCTCTAGAAATACCGAGTGGGTTTGAGCCGTCGGCGTGTCAGAATGATAATGCCTGCCAGTTGCAGCCGCGCTTCGTCGCAGGCTTTAACGGCTAAGCGTTATTACACCGTTCTGTCAAGTCAGCCTGTTTTGGCAGGCGGCGATGAGCTGTCAATCAATTTTGCATTTGCTCCGAGGATCCGGTGGCTCCCCGAAGCCGACGGGCCGCCGTCCCTCAAGTGTCTGTCAAGGACAGTCGATATGCAACTTCTTTCCCCCTATCGAGAGTTTAATGATTGATTGATGGAATCCCAAATTAACTCTCCTAAGAGTGGTTCAAATGAAGCGCCGCAGTACGGCTTTGATCTCCACGCTGGTGCGTGTGTTGCACAGTGTTTTCTCTTCCCTCCCTCATTATTTCATGTCCATCTTCAAACAACATCAAACAAAATCTTTACCCAAATCCACATCACAGAGATGCGAAAACCACCCCGTGCCTTCCGCGAAGGCTGCACGGCCCCATTACGGTGTGCATTAAACAAAAGATGCTCACTGTAATGAGGGATACCTGCATTTCTAACGCCAGCGACACTCCCTGCCTGGCTGTGGAAACCAGAAACTGCATAATATATTACGAATGCTTGAATGGAGGCGGTGCGGAACTGCATACAATGCACTCTGGCTCTCTCTCGCTCCCTCCATGTCTCATGTGGGTTACATTGTGCAACATCCTGCAGTAATTTCTCAAAAGCAAATTTACATTATATTTACTGCTGTTTTTCCTCTCATTGTTCTCATTACTCGAGTGCCGGTGCTCTTCATTTACATTCAATTTTGTCGGTTTACTTTTGGCAACTGTTGTGTTGGTTCATTCGATTCTTGTGGAAATGCTGCACACGTTTAAACCAAGGACATTCCTTCCCTGTTTCAGAGTCCTGGTCCTACGAGTCTAGCGAAACAGATCTTAACGAACGCCTTGACTCTGCATTCCACGCTGCATGCCTTCTGCGCGTATTCCGATTCGCCCCTGTTTATATATTTATGCTGCTCTGATGTTAATTGTGCTGTTTGCTTTTTTAGACCTGACAATCGACTGAAATAATTAATCAAGATTAATGACATTATCGCGTGTATCGTGTGTGGTTTAGCCTGAATTGACTCTTAAGTGTAACGACTGAGCCTGTTAGGCAGCTGGATGCAAGTGCTGAGTCTGTTTATTAGTGTCTATATTAACATCCATGGGGGACATAGAGCGGGCAGGCATGGTGAGTGCAGGAGGGGTCAGAGATAACAACAAACACGAAGCTAATATAAAGACGAGGGCATAAAGAAACAAAGCAGCGAGGAAACCAAAGCAGAAAGAACAGCAAACATACATCCGCAACAACAAATACAATGCAAGACAACAACAGGAGCCAGCAGGGAAGTGGGACTTTATTAGGAGCACCGTAACCCTTTCTTCGTGGCACGGCTTGCACAAGAAGCTGGAAGCATTCCTTTGAGGGTCTTGTCCATGTTGACATGGTGGCATAATACAATTCCTGCTACCAATCACCTGTTCTACCGCATTGCTGAGGTGTTTTATTGGATTCAGATACGTGAAGACTACTGAAGAATACTGGACCCACTGTCGTGATCATAGAACCAGTTTGAGGTGGTTAATGCTTTGTGACGTGGTGCTGGAAATAGCCATTAGAAGATGGTAAACTGTACCAATGAGAGAAGGCACATGGTCAGCAACAATTCGAATAGGCTGTGGCGTTCAAGTGATGAGTGCCCCGTGTTAATGTCCCCAAAATGTGCCAAAGAAACCCTCAACCAGCCTGCACTGTTGACACAAGGCAGGTTGGGTCCATGGAAGCGGTTGGTGCCAAATGCTGACCCTACCATCTGTGTGCCTCAGCGGAGCTTGAGATTATTTCTGACACAAGTAACAGTTATACTGTACTATTACATATCTAGGGGTCTTCAGCTGCGTAAACAGAGCTAATAGTAATGGTAAATAGTAAAATATGCTTGGACGTCATCATCTGACTTTTTAGTACCCGTCCTGATGGCAGATTTTGACAGTACAGTGTAAACACAGGAGAGCATTTCTCTGGTGATTGCATTATTGATGGTGGCTGACTGTCCCACTTTGGATAACTTGACTGGCTAGAAATGAGGCCAACCCATGCCGGAGTGGCACGGGCCTCTCAGGGCTGCTACGTGGCTATACACCTGGTAAAAGATATATGAGTGCTCAAAGAAAAGCTCCATCACAATGTATTTATTACAGAAAGTAATTCAGCCTTAAGTAGCCTTGTTTATCACTTCCACAGAACGAACACCATGCTCTATTTTTTGTTTAACTTTAATACCTGATGTTCAGTGAAAGTGTAAAAGTGTATATGTACACTGCCGCTCAAAAGTTTAGGCTCACTTTAGAATTTCATTTCATGCAATTTTCATGCAATTCACAAACAATATTGTCCATTTCACAATTAATGTAAGTGTATCAGATGATTTATAAAGAATAAAAATGTTTGCATTAAAGTCTATTTTTGTATAGAGGCTTATTTTGCATATAGTCCTATTATCAGCAATTCTCAGTCCTCTGTCTAAATCTCCTGGTACGGCCGCCAATCCAAGTTAAGGATGTTGTTGGGCTAATTGGTTGTTAGGACACTCTTGCTCAATTGTGATGCACAGCTGAAACACATTCTACTAATAAGTGAGCATAAAAGGGAGAACAACATTCTAGGTTAGTTTAGTATCTGAAGCATCAGCAGTTGATGGCTTGCTGACCGACTTAAAATAACCAGAAAGAAACAACTTTCTTTAGAGACCCGTCAGTCCATTGTTGTGTTAAGGAAGAAGATACTCCATTGAAAACAAGAACATTTCACTGTGATCCCAAACTTTTGAGCGGTAGTGTATATCTATACATCTATAACCATCATTTTTCTATATCATTTAAACCCGAGAGCTGCTATTTATATCATGTGCAAGTTTCAGGATGAATGGACCAATAGAACTGCCCCAAATCTCTTTGAATAAATTCTGGTTCCATTGACTTACATTAAAAGTAAACTTGTTTTTCTCTGGTTACCAATAGGTAATATACACCGATCAGCCATAACATCCTTGTATCTACACAGAACATCTATTTTATCAGCTAGTTCATCTGATTCTCTGTGTAATACTTTAGCCCCTTTTCACCCTGTTCTTTACTGGCCAGGCCCCCACAAGACCACCACAGGGCAGGTATTATTCTCAGCAATGCAGTGACACTGACTTGATTTGCTTTTTGTTCTCAATCAAATCGAATTGGAATAAGTGTGTGGTTTACGTGGATAAAACTTAAACATTTGTCAATTAAAGGATTTGTTCTGTGTTTCTGTAAAATCTGTTTACATATAAACTGCTGGGTTACAGAATCACAGTGTCAGTAGAGAACAGAACAGTGTGTAAGTACATTACAGCAGATGCACAACTTCTACAGCATGTTTAAAGCAGGTAGAGAGAAGGCAATGCAAGATTATTTGTATAGCATATTTTATACACAGTGGCAATTCAAAGTGCCAAAATTCAAAAACATTAAAATAAATCCATTAAAATAAATAAGAAATATACAAATATTTAAAAGAAAGAGAATTAAACATAAAATGAGTTTAAAAGTAACGTTGAACATAGCGGACAAACACATGAGAGCTGTTCTGAAGGAGTTGTAGAACTAACAGTTCAGTAAGAGTTTTAAACTGAGCTGAAAGCCTGCTCGAACAGGAATGTTTCCAGTCTGGATTTAAAGGTGTCCAGTGTCCAACTGATTCCATTTAACAGCAGCATAGTAACTAAACGCTGCTTCCCCATGCTTAGTCTTTACCTTAGGAAGGACTAACTAACTACTTCCTAACAATCTAAGAGTTCTGCTCAGCTCATATCACGGTACTAGATCACACAGATAAGCTGGTCCCATACTATTTAGACAGTTATATACCAGTAACAGGAGCTTGAAGTCTATTCTGTAACAGACTGGTATCCAGTGTAAGGATTTAAGGATGTGTTCCCTTCTTCTGCTCCTAGTGAGAACTCTGAGAGCTAAATTCTGAATCAGCTGAAGCTGTTTGATTGTCTTTTTTAGCAGTCCAGTTAGGAGAGCATTACAGTAATCCATCCTGCTGGAAACAAAGGCATGGATGAATTTCTTCAGGTCTGGTTTGGACAGAAGACCTAATCTTTTTCATGTTTTCAAGGTGATAAAATGCTGATTTGGTAATGGCTTTAACATCAGAGTCTATTAGTAAACCAAGATTACAAGCTAGCTCTGTAGATTTCAGGGCTCTGGAATTGAGATAGCAGCTAGTTTATGCCTCTCAGGTCTACTCTCAAATAAAACAATCTCTGTTTTGTCTTTGTTCACCTGCAGCATGTTTTGACCCATCCAATCAGTGATCAGTAAGGCACTTGCACAGTAAGTCAAGAGTGATGGGAACAAGAGAAAGAGTGATAAAAGACATAGAAAGAAAAAATGAGCTGAGAGAGACAAAGACAGGCACAGACAGAAGAAAAAGTGAGAGGGAATGTGAGAAAGAGATGGATAAAGTGGTGAATAAGGAATAAGAGTTTTATAAGAGAGAAAGAGTGTAAGGTAAAGTGAGACATAAAGAACGAAGAAGACAGTTAGAAGAGAGAAGAAGAAAAGGAAGTAAAGAGAGAGAGAGAAATATAGAAAGGGAGAAAAAGGAAGTGAGGAGGAGAGAGGAAAAGAAAAAAGAAAAAGTGACAAGGAATCAAAAGGGTGAGTAAATCGAGAGGAGAGAGAGTACGAAAGGAAGAGAAATAGGAGAAAAAGAAATACTGAGGACAGAGGAAAGAGAAATGCAGAAAAAGGAGAGAAGGAATAAGAGAGACAGAGAAGTTTATTACATCACATAACACTTGTTACACCAAAAAATCCCTATACTCCCATTAAACCCCCCCACAACACCCCCCACCCCCTCCCCTCTCCACACAAGCCCCTCAGCAGTCCAAACAGGGACTCCAAGCGCACATCTAACAAACACATGCTGTACCGCCTCAGGCCTCCCACCGAACGGGCAACCATCATCAACAAGAGGGTCCAGGTGAGTAATGTGTTTGTTAGTGGCCAGGGTCCCATGAATTACCCTCCACTGGGCGAGAGAGAGAGAGAGAGAGAGAGAGAGAGAGAGAGAGAGAGAGAGAGAGAGAGAGAGAGAGAGAGAGAGAGAGAGAGAGAGAGAGAGAGAGAGAGAGAGAGAGAGAGAGAGAGAGAGAGAGAGAGAGAGAGAGATACTGAGGGAAAGAAAAAGAATAGGGAGAGAGTGAATGAATGAAAATGAGAGAGTGGGAGAGAGAGATACTGAGAGAAAGAAAAAGAATAGGGAGAGAGTGAGTGAGTGAAAATGAGAAAGTGGGAGAGAGATATACTGAGAGAAAGAAAAATAATAGGGAGAGAGTGAGTGAGTGAAAATGAGAGAGTGGGAGAGAGAGATACTGAGAGAAAGAAAAAGAATAGGGAGAGAGTGAGTGAGTGAAAATGAGTGAAAGCATATATGCGATTAAGAGACAGAGAAAAACAAGTAGAGTAAAAAGAGAGTGAGTAAGAGAGATAAAAACAAGGAGAGTACAGAGAGGGCGAGTGAGTGCAAATGAGGGATGCTGAGAAGATTAACAAGGGGAGTCAAAAGTAGGGAGAGAGGGCGAGAGTAAGTGAGTAAGTGAAAATGAGTGAAAAAGGGTGAGAGAGAGACAAAAAGAGTAAAGAGAGAATGAGAGAGTAAGAGACAGAGTGAGAGAATAAAGAGTGAGTAAGAGATAGTATAGAAAGAGTGAGAGAGTATAAAGAGAGTAAGTGAGAGAGGGAGAGTAAATAAGAGATTATATATAGAGAGAAAGAGAGCTAGAGTATGAAGAGAGTGAGTAAGTAAGAGATAGTATAGAGAGAGTGAGAGAGTATAAAGAGAGTAAGAGAGAGAGTAAATAAGACAGTATATATAGAGAGAAAGAGAGCTAGAGTATGAAGAGAGTGAGTGAGTAAAAGATAGTATAGAGAGAGTGAGAGAGTATAAAAAGAGTAAGTGAGAGAGAGTAAATAAGAGATTATATAGAGAGAGAAAGAGAGCTAGAGTATGGAGAGTGAGTGAGTAAGAGATAGTATAGAGAGAGTGAGAGAGTATAAAAAGAGTAAGTGAGAGAGAGAGTAAATAAGAGAGTATATATAGAGAGAAAGAGAGCTAGAGTATGAAGAGAGTGAGAGTATAAAGAGAGTGAGAGTGAGAGAGAGAGACAAAAAGAGTAAATTGAGAATAAGTGAGTAAGTGAGAGAGACAGAGTGAGAGAGTAGAGTAAGAGAGTAAGAGATACTATAGAGAGAGTGAGAGAGTATAAAGAGAGTGAGTGAGAGAGAGTAAATAGAAGAGTATACATAGAGAGAATAAAAGCTAGAGTATGGAGAGAGTGAGTAAGTAAGAGAGAGAGTATAGAGAGTGACTGAGTGTGTTTGAGAGAGAGAGAGTGAGTGAGTTAGTGTGTGTGTGTGTGTGTGTGTGTGTGTGTGACAGAGAGAGAGAGAGGTTGGCTTTGAAGATGGAGATCAGGATTATATAAACAATACCACAAATTCCCTTTACCACAAGAACACATTTCCTACTGTGAGTGTGTGTGTGTGTGTGTGTGTGTGTGTGTGTGTGTACTGGTGTGTGTACTGGTGTGTGTACTGGTGTGTGTGTGTGTGTGTGTACTGTTGTGTGTGTGTACTGATGTGTGTGTACTGGTGTGTGTGTATGTACTGGTGTGTGCGTGTGTACTGGTGTGTGTGTGTGTGTGTGTGTGTGTGTGTGTGTACTGGTGTGTGTGTATACTGGTGTGTGTGTGTGTGTGTGCGTTTGTGTGTACTGGTGTGTGTGTGTGTGTGTGTGTGTGTGTGTGTGTGTACTGGTGTGTGTGTGTGTACTGGTGTGTGTGTACTGGTGTGTGTGTGTGTGTACTGGTGTGTGTACTGGTGTGTGTGTGTGTGTGTGTACTGTTGTGTGTGTGTACTGATGTGTGTGTACTGGTGTGTGTGTATGTACTGGTGTGTGCGTGTGTACTGGTGTGTGTGTGTGTGTGTGTGTGTGTGTACTGTTGTGTGTGTGTACTGATGTGTGTGTACTGGTGTGTGTGTGTGTGTGTATACTGGTGTGTGTGTGTGTGTGTGTGTGTGTACTGGTGTGTGTGTGTACTGGTGTGTGTGTGTGTACTGGTGTGTGTGGGTGTGTACTGTTGTGTGTGTGTACTGATGTGTGTGTACTGATGTGTGTGTATGTACTGGTGTGTGCGTGTGTACTGGTGTGTGTGTGTACTGTTGTGTGTGTATACTGGTGTGTGTGTGTGTGTGTACTGTTGTGTGTGTGTACTGGTGTGTGTGTATACTGGTGTGTGTGTGTACTGGTGTGTGTGTACTGGTGTGTGTGTGTGTGTGTGTACTGGTGTGTGTGTACTGGTGTGTGTACTGGCGTGTGTGTGTGTACTGATGTGTGTGTACTGGTGTGTGTGTGTGTGTGTACTGGTGTGTGTGTGTACTGGTGTGTGTGTACTGGTGTGTGTGTACTGGTGTGTGTACTGGCATGTGTGTGTGTGTGCTGATGTGTGTGTGCTGGTGTGTGTGTGTGTACTGGTGTGTGTATATGTACGGGTGTGTGCGTGTGTACTGGTGTGTGTGTGTGTGTGTGTGTGTGTGTGTGTACTGGTGTGTGTATACTGGTGTGTGTGTGTGTGTGTGTGTGTGTGTGTGTACTGGTGTGTGTATATGTACGGGTGTGTGCGTGTGTACTGGTGTGTGTGTGTGTGTGTGTGTGTGTGTGTACTGGTGTGTGTATACTGGTGTGTGTGTGTGTGTGTGTGTGTGTGTGTAC